>LR738714.1:357782370-357859499 GCA_902687465.1 Secale cereale | reverse complement strand
GGGTAACGCCGGTGGTAGATCTAGCTGGTAGCCGTCTACTATTTGTCTTGCAGTGGTCTTGAAGAAGGTCGATAAATCTTGGTGTGAGCGTCCCTTCAACATGGAAATGCTTGGTTCCTTCGAGAGGAGTGGTTTGCAGATACGCCCGGTCTTGGACGCAGAAGTTTACTTCTTGATGACGGTGGTCAGTGTAGTTCTTCCTTCTTGACATGTCGGTCTTCAAATGTCTTCTATCCAGCTGTCTGTCTCTTCTTTTGTCTTCGGGCAGACAAGTAGGCCATCAAATAATGATGTTACCCAACTCGTCCAAGTACTCCATGAAGTCTATGGGGTACGCAAGGTAGGCTGGGGTATTGGTGGTGGTCTCCGTTGAGTATTTGCAGAGGCCTTCTTGACTCAGAGCCAAGGCCCGTGGTCGGGATCTGACCATGTTGTGGCTTGGTGGGGCTTAAGGGTTTCAAGGATTCTAGTGAGTGAGTGAACGTTTATTATCTTGTCCTTAAGCACGGTTTCTGAGATGCCAATAGCTCTATTTAGTACTCCGAACGAAAAAGCATCTTCTCGCATAGACCAACTTCAATCACCACTCATGCCATACATAACCTCGTGACTCCCAAGAGGAGGTCTAACAAAATTGTACTTGTCTACGATCCCCAAATCCATATGTATGTCTACCCCAAAAATCCATGGGTAGATCATACATGCTGCTAAGCTTAAATTAAACTCCACAATCCAAGCACTCCGCCTATTCTTGCAAGGTTCAGGATAATGCATCTCTATTCTAAGGAAACACGTCATATGCCACTCCAAGATTTTGTTTCCTTCCTATAGATCAACTCCCACAGCCCGGTAATTTCCATCAATCACCACATAATCCAACAATTCTACAAATCCGATGTCTACGGTGTTCCGCAAGATCTCAAGTCCCTATAATACCCAAATACTTGGAAGGACTATGTATTATGATAGTAAGTCCACCAAATTCCCAACATCTGGGTCAAGTAAACTCCAAGGTCATGATTATATAGATCCCTAAATCAACTCCGACAAATAATCCAATCTCCTAGTTTATTGTCCACCGAGAAGCATGGTATCATGATCAGGATCATCGGTCTAAATCAAATTTACTCCGAACCATATAGACATACTTAGCATCTATACCCAAGTCATCCTCAAAATGTCAACTATCTCCCATCAATATTATCTGATCAAGTCAAATCCTTACACCTCCAAGAATTTCATCTTGCAACCACAATTGCCCTGCAAACCCAAGTTATTCCGGGGTGATGAAAGTTACGCCACCCCATTAATCATGATCCCACCAACATGAAAACCTCACAATCTATCAAGGTCTCAGATAATTCCTCGAAGTCACTGATATAAAGCCACCAAGTCATCTGTCTTATATCCTCAAATTGGTCTACCTATGGCATCATCAGTTCTTGTGCTATATTAGGATGAAAATGTGCTCACTCACTGTGTCCACTAGTTCCATTACGAACCCAGTGTTGTGCAAGGTTATAGAGGCTTAACTGGTTCTCTTGCAATTCTATGGGTTAAGAACATGGTTAAGGGTTTGTGCTGGAGTATCTCGTGAAGTCTCAAAGGGTCTAGGAGTGGGTTACTAGTCTGGAGGGTTAAACATAACTTCACGGGGTTGCACTTGGTCGTGGAGGTTGTAGCAGAGGTCTTCATTGTTAGTCGGTTGCCGAGTTGGAATCCTTGGTACTTCTTGTCTTGCTGGTCTTCAGTCGAGGAGATAGAAGAGAGGGAAAAAGTAGCACAAAGGAGGGGAATGCCTAAAGGGGGTTCTATAGTGCAGGTGCAAACAAACAGGTGCAAAAAGGCCCAAACAAAAGAAACAAGGCAAAGAAGATGATATAGCCATGCACTTGTTGCCTAGGTCAAAAGTGCGACTTATATCAAAACACAAACAAATAAAAGCAAGCAACACACATCATGGTTTTATTCGAACCATCATACGGACTCGACTGCGCATAGGGGGTACACGACTCATCCTACCCTAGGGGTTCTCGGACTCAGTGTCGTGACTTGTGCCTCGTGCAGTCTCCTGAGTTTTCCTCGGGTGTTGCTATGTCCCTTGTAGTTGTTTGATAAACGATCCGGGTTGAGCCTGAAGAATCTTCAACAACTTATCGCCTGATGAGGTGATGTGGTGAAGGTGCCTCCTTGTAGCTAGCGTTGACTTGGTCTTATCTTGTCTCTTTAACCATGACGATCCCTTGTGCCTTCTGGGGCGTCGAGGGTACCAGGTAGGCAATCTGTATGCAATGACAATAACAAGGCATAATAGAGGTCCAACATATCAGTTTTGTTGGTGACAACATCGACACCAAGAGCGAGGGACGAAGATAACCGTTTTCCTGCTCACTATAGTGAGGCGGACCAAATGGTGAGGTTCTCATCCACCGGTGGTTGCCGATACAACAACGGTAGTGACAAGGTTACTCTATTAGTGAGGTATATCATGGTCTTGCATAACCCATACCCTGGTCATCGTAGCCCAATGTTTCATCATCCTGGGGAACTATCAAGGGTGCCACCATCTTCTGGGTCTTCATGTCCTCATTCCTCGAGGATGGATTTTCTGTTGGTATCGTCTTGTCGTGGTGTCGCCACTCTTGCGTTCAGAAGAGGTGGGTGAGTGTTTGGCAAGGTGTACTCCACATGGATTACAGAAAATCCAGTGGTCAGGGGCATAGGGGTTCTAACAACCAAAAGTTTTGAAGGGGAAGAGATCAAGTATAGCCTAGTTTTTGAAAAACTGAGAAGGGAGAGAAGCATATATATAGTTTTGCAAACTAGTAATAGTTTTGGAAATAGTTTTACCATAACTAACGACCATGCTAACTAAGGCTTCCTACAGTCAGGATGGCTCTGATACCAGCTCTGTGGGGACCCCGACTCATAAGTCGCGATCACCGAATGCACGTGTACAGTGATCCCATAGATCAATGCTCACTGAACACACATAAGCTGAATAACAAGAGTCTTACATCCATACATACCGTATTACACAAATAGGACCATTATGGTCAACTCTTGAGTATATCATCGCAGCGGAAATCTTCAATAATAACTTGGACCCATGCCATCTGCCTTAACCCTACAGGCATTCTGACTGGGAAGCGTCCTAGCTCGCATGCTCGTCACCAAGAAATCTTCATCATATCCTGTTCTCTCATGCCTGGCCAATAAAATAACCAGTGGCAAGCCAATGAGTACTTTGAATGTACTTGCAAGCAACCCAAGTGTGATGACAGAATAATTATGCAAGGCTCTACTGCTAAATTGGCAGTTTTGCGGAAAGCTAGTTTTTCATATGCAAGTATGATCAACATATAACAAGGGCATGCATGTGCCTGCAACCAATATCAGGAGGTTACAGACATCATTATCGAGAAAGAGTTGTAATCAACTCATGCTCAAGTTCATTGAGACTTCCTCAGAATCACATCATCAATATCTCTCAACCGTGTTGTTTCCTCACACACACACACCAGGTTTCGCAAACTTTGGACGTAGCCAAAGAGCGGTTACCCAACTGTCCTTGACTGTGGACACGGCTATTCGAATAGTTTTACACTCTGCAGAGGTTTCACACTTTACCCACTAGATCCGGGGAACTTTCGAGACATCCACGACCCGCGGTACCTCAAGTACCCGGGGTAAGCACCTGATCACTATCTTTCCCTAGGCGACACTAATATGGAGTCCACTCGATTGGTAGCAACCCCCGTGCCCCACATTTCACATCTTAAGACTTTGGAGCCTCGCTCCCATATTCATCACATACCACGAGCACGGGGTACCAATGGTGTGTCTGGTGCCCTGTAAAGACAGTCATGGCCGCCTATCCAAGCGCGACCCCGTCCCGAGAGTGACCTCATGTCACCCCCGTCACTAGTAATGCGGGAACCATGCTAGTATCGTCCTAGGTAATCAATAATGCCCTTTCCCATATAAGGGTAGAGTGGTTGCGGATGTAAGGTTGGAATAACGGTCGCAACTTAAACCAATCCGTTTTTCAAAACAACATACACACTTGCCTCGGTACACCACTTCGTCATCAAGTGGTTACCCATCTCACCATCTCCCTCGGGCATAAGTGGCACCCGATGGGGTTTTCGAAATAGTCTTTTGAAAGTATTCTGCCTCCGTCACCATGCATATACCCGTCCCATTTGCGTAGCCACTACTATAGCAACCTAACTACTCCCACCCACATAACCCTCATAGGAAGGTAGGGTCATGCTTGATGCAAGTTTCAATAGTAAAGTAACAGAGGTAGCAACCAAAGTGGTCTCCACCTCAACATGATTCCGATGCATTGATAATAAGGTGCTATGAGACATGCATAAAAAGGTTTCTCGAACATGGTCAAAGGGCTGCTTGCCTTGTCCTTCCGAGTATTCAAACCTTCTGGTCCATCTCTGAGTACTCTGTTTATTTCGTCAACTAACGATGGAAACAATCATAATAAGCAACACAACAAAGCAAAAATAAATGTGCCCTAAAAATAGGAGTTGGACTTTTCTAGGATACCTCTGGTCATATGAAAAATAACCAAGGTGGTTTCATAGGTATTGGATCAATGGATAGTTTGGAACATTTCAATATGATGGAAACAAGGGGTTTCTGGACTTGACAGAAGTGTACAAAAATATATTTTTGAAAAATGAGCAAAGGCACCCATTTAACAAGTCATGATTTTAGAAGCATCTAGGAGTTGGTTTCACTGGATTTGGAGTTCAAATGAATTTCCTAGGATTTTGCAAAGTTGATAAATATGAAGAAATGGCTCATTATTTGGTGGGGTACAGAAAGTATTAATAAAAATTTTCCAAAAGTAAGTTTGGATATTACAAGCATCTAAGAATTTGAACCATTGTATTTGGATCAAATTTGAGCTCTTTGTGATTTTCTAAAGTTCATCACAGAAAATGGAATAATAACATTTTGATAATATTTGTGAAGAAAAAGTTTCTGGAAAAATGTGCATGTTGCACCAAGAGGTAGATCAGGATTTTATGAACTACTAGAAATTTGAATCATCAAATTTGGAGTTCATTTGAATTATTAATGGATTTATGAAGTTGTCTAGTAAAAGAAAAAGGAAAAAGGGGGTTAGGATTTACCTAAGGCATGCACAGGGCGTATGATAGCCACTGGGCCGGCCCAGAGGCTCAGCCTCGCGACGCTCGGGCGACGTCGAAAGCGGCTTCCCGCAAGTGCGCCTTTGCACGGGAGAGACGGGCTCTCCTAACGCCGCCTCCACTTAAACGGGCGGGGCCCTCCCGCTGTTTCACTGACGCGCTGGGCCCAGCTCTCAGGCCGTCGCCTACCTCCCGCTCGAACAGAGCAGAGGCAGGGGAGGCGAGGCCGAGTGGCGCCGGCGTTCCCCCTCGGCGATCCCAGCTACCTCCGGCGACGTCCAACACACCGGCGGGTTCAGGAGGCCACGCCGCATCCAGAGAGGTTCGCCACAACCGCTGGGGTGGTCGGACGCGAGCAGCGCATCGGTCGCGGCAGACGGTGGTGATGGCGGTGTTTGGCATGGCGGGGAAAGCACGAGGAGGAGAGGATGGAGCACGGGGTGAGTTGGCGGTGGTGAGGAGAGGGTGCGGGAGTGCTCAGGGGGGAGAGAGAAAGGTCGAGGCCCACGAATTTAAGCGGCGGCCGGCGGCTCTACTCCGGCCATAGAGATGGCTGGAGGGCACGGGGAGAGCAGTAGGCCTGTCGGGGAGGTGCACTAGAGGGAGAGGGGGCAAATGGAGCCGCGAGGAGAGTCTGGGTGCCCTATAAATAGGTGGGCGACGGTCCATCGAGGTCTCGTGCGCCGGCGAGCTTGTTCCCGTCGCTGCAAGCCACGGGGGCGCCCGTGGGTGTGTCCGGGGTGTTCGTGGGGTTGGTCCAGGCCTAGAGAAAGAAAGAGGAGGAGCGGGGATGCGCCAGGGCAGCGCGCGTGTGAGCGTGCTCATTGGAGCTCTCGGTGACCACGGTGCTTGTGCGAGCAGGGGCCGGAGAGAGAGAGGAAGGAGGGGGCCGACCAGCTGCCGTGTCCCGGACGTCGAGGTGGCCTCGGGGGAGACAATCCCAAAGCCCTAGGCTGTCGGGTCCCTCGGGCAGGACGCAGCTACAGTGCGGGGGCACACTGTAGCGTGCTCCAGAGCGCCCGTATGGCCAGCATGGCCGTGTCCTCACCGCTCTGGACGCGCCCACTTTGCTAATGATGTCTAGGGGGTCAGGGGAGGAGTAAACAAAGAGGTTTTGGTCTTGGATGCCCTGGTGAGCTTCTAGAAGGGGAATGTGCTGAGAGGTAGAGGTGAAAATGGAGGTTCAGAGATGTAAAATGGGGTTTCACTCCCCCTCAATCATTGAGCTGTGAAGGAGAAGGAGTTCCTGGAGGTAGAAGGTGACTAGGGGCAGCTGTGGTAAAAAGTTGAGCTCAAGTAGAATAGTAAAAGGGGGCAAAACAGTGGTTTTGGTAAAATGGCAGAAGGTGTTTGATGTGGTTTTGGGCAAGCAAATGACTTCCAGTTGACATGAGACTTAACAGGATCATATGTCACATACATTTAGGCCCTTCCACCAAATTTGAGCTCATTTGGGCAAAGTTGCCAATGCAACTTTTGTAAACCCTAGTAATCAACAAAAATGGATTCTCCAAGATTAAGTTAAGCTAATCATCTCCCCTTGATGCACCACTTGGTTTAGTGTCATCATTTGGGGTTGTGAGCATGTCCACAAAATTTGAGGCCCCAAGTAAAAAGTTGGTAATGTAGAGTTGTACAAATTTGGATCTGGTCAGAAAGAGTCTTGGGCCACTTAGATCAAGTTTTCCTTCTCCAAAACTTGTGCCATTTGGCATAGATGCATAATTACGTCATTTTAGCATGTGCACAAAGTTTGAGAGCATTTCGACAAGTTTGGCAATGTAAAGTTGCTCAAACTTCAAAATGGACAGAAATGGTTTTGAGGGGACTAGATGATGTTTTCTTGATCTTCAAGGCATGAGGTTTTGTAAGATCATTAAATATGTCATATTTGACATGATAGAATTTCCCTGGAATTTTTGGAGAATATTTCCTTTGTAAATATTTCAAAAGCTTGAAATATCCAGAAAGGGTTTATGAAGGATTTGCCCAATATTTTGAACATGACCATGTGTTGAAACTCTTATATATGGACAATATATGTCCTATGAGTTTCCCTGAATTTTGGCAAATATTTTTGAAATAGTTAAATAATTTTTACCTATTAAAGACCATTTCTGGCCTGAAGGAAAAGCATTTAAATAAAATATAAAAATAACTTTTAAAATTATAATTTTGTGGTTTATGGGAGTCCTATACCTAATAGGATTCAAATATACTTTTTGAAAGATTTTTCACACCCTAAATAAGGTACTTGTAGTGCAAACCTCAATTCAAGGGTTTTTGGAATACTAATTTTAGAAAATACTATTTGGCCAAAATATTTTTATAAGAAAATACTATACTGTTCTATACACATGGCATGATCATTGGGAAAAGGTTTTGGATCTAGGAGATGAAGCATAAGAGTTGGAGGATTTATTTGATTTTTAGAGCACTAGCAAACAGCAGACAGAAAATCAATCAAGCAAAGACCCAAAACACTCAAAAGTTTTTGTCAATCCACATTTTAGCATGATTATTAGCTTAAGTGTTGTGGCATGAAAATTAGGGTGTGACACCTTCATTATCGACGAAGTACTCACCGATGGAGCTTATCGCCTTCGCAATGCATTGGACAACCGCCTCGAGCCGAACCCTTGGAACGCTGCCAGACTCCGACGATTTTATGGATAGTTCGGTAGCAATTCTTTCCCCTTTACAAGTTAGGTCTTGTCTTTTACTTTTTTTGTTTCTCCCCCTTTTCTCTTTATATTTTCTTGGCAAGTATTCGGCTCACCCGAACAGCCACGTGACGAACACGTCCTCGAATATATATGGGGGCTTCTTTAACGAAGCCCATTATTCAATAAAGCTTCTTGCTTAAAAATGTCGCCTGTTTTTACAGTCCATCCTTGCCATTATATGCACCGATATGACTTAAGTTCTGGCCAAGCTAGGTTGCCTGGCTCCTATGCTTACCCCTACGTTTCCGATTGTTTGGCTAGGGTGTAAAGGGAGCACCTCTGCAATTGTTACAACAGGGTAATCCGGATATGTACCTCACACTGGGTGAAGCCGATAGCTAGCGCTCTTCAGGGAATAATTGGTAGGTGGATACACGACATATCGCATTCTAAAGCGTATTTTCAAAATCACATGAGATGGCTTCCTACTATCCCTATCATGGGATTAAAAGCCTAGGCCTGCATCTTTATGCACGCCAACCCAGGGAAAGGAACCCCTAACGGAACTATTCTCTCTGTAAGATGTTTCTTACGTTAAATAGTAATATAACATAACTCCCCAAACTCAGTTCGTCTGTTCAAGCAATTATGATAGGATTGCCTGGTCTCGGAACATATCACGTGCTCGTCACAGATATAGTATTCGGACACACTCCACCCTTCGGGTTTATGGAGGTCGAAGCAGATGATCGGCAATGACAAACTTTATATAGATTCGGCCGGAGATAAGTTTGATGGTAAAAGTACATTGATACATAGAATCAAATGACTATTCATTATCTATTCCCTCTATTAGGCGGTCTAGCATACAGTCATGTTGCGAAAGCTTGGCAGCTAAACCTACTTGGTCATACACCAAACGCGGAGGAATTTCTTGTCCATCAGACCCTCGAGGTCCCACACGGGCCATGTGATTTGGATCAAGGCGAGTATAGTGCGTCTTCACCATAGCCCATGCTTCTCGAGCACCCATGCGGCATGCTGAGGCTTTCCATAGTTCAAAGCGGCGCTGAGCCCCTTTGAACAGGTCCGCCAAGTCCTCCATAGATTATGGAGGGGAGTCGCCAGGCCATAGAGCTCTGGCCATACTCTTCATGGCCTTCCGAGCCCGCTCATGGACCCTGGAAAGCTCCTGCAGCACATCGCCCAAAAAATCGGACACCCCGCCTTCAGACTGACCAGTCAATAAACCTGCAAGAAAAGTTTTTATAAGAAACTTTTAAACTAAGAGACTATAAGGAGAGCTAGGTATAAGAGACATACTAAACATGCCGCTTTTTAGCCTCCCGTTCTCCTCCAAGGCGCTTAAGAGTAGGGACTTTACGCCCTTTAGCTCCTATTCAAGCCTAATGTTCATATCATGCGCTTGGTTCCTTTTTTCCATCGCCTGCGTTAGTGCACGCTCGCTAGTGGATTTTTCATCTTCGGAAAATTTCATGTCCGCCAAGGTAGCTCTTAGCTCCCTCTCCAGTTGGTCGGTCGATCCTGTTGCTGTATTACACATTAATATATATATATATATATATATATATATCATAGTAATCAACAGAACTGTCATAGTTTCCGGACACAATTATTCTTACCAACAGCATCCTTTCCGGATTCCTTCGAATTTTTCAATTCGGCAATTTGGGTTCGGCACTCCTCAAGTTCCTTGGACAAAGATTTTTTTTTGCGAATGACCTATAAAAATGCAACGATCCTCAAATCAGTTGTACCAACTGCTTTAAGTCTCGGGGGCTACTGGCAGGATAATACTCAAACAACAAAAATTTACCCTCATATCTTTTGAAAGCTGATGAGTGGCTCCGGCGAGTCCGTCTTGAGCGTCTCGGATATAGGCATCTGCTGAATTAAGGGTGTTGAACACCTCCGCGGAGAAGCCAGGGTCACGCATGGCTGCTTTCCGCCACCGATGAATCATCGCGGCCTCCACTTCAGAATTGGTAGCGGATACTTCACCCGAATCCTCCTGGAGAGGACATTCCGGCACCGAATTAGCATTGACCTTTGATGGGCTTGGTGCCGGATTGGCCGGAACTTGGCCTGCGTCGCCTCTGGAGACAGTCCGGCTTGTATTCCTCCTAAAAGGAATAGACAGTGCGGAAAGTTATAATAACGATTTCACCACCCAGCACATAATAAAACAAACATACCTCTTTGAAGGTCCGCTCGTGATCGTGGTCCTTTTTCGCTTCAAAACCTCGCCCGACGCTAGCGCCGCCCTTCGGGTTGACGGCCTACGCACATTTCAGCATGAGGAGCGACGTCCCTATCTAAACATAATAGAATGCAGTGGGTAAATGCGCACTAGGAATCTTCTCGTTGACGACATGTACCCTAAATTGCTTACACTGGAAGAAGGAATGAGGCCTGGATAATCGGCCACGATAGCCACCAAGGTGCCCCCACGGCAGGCTTGATAGAAGACTCCCTGTTGTAACTCTATGCCTACATCCGGATCTTCTTCGTATCTAGGGCCCGCTGCTACTTCTCGAGCTTGCGTTGTATTCCCTCGAAGAGGAAAGGGAGATGCAGCACAGTAGCATAAGTAATTCCCTCAGTTTTTGAGAACCAAGGTATCAATCCAGTAGGAGACCATGCGCGAGTCCCTTGCACCTGCACAAACAAATAAGAACTTTATAGCCAACGCAATAAGGGGTTGTCAATCCCTTTACGGTCACTTACGAAAGTGAGATATGATAGAGATGATAGTTTATATTTTTGGTATTTTTAGTTTATAAGAACAGCAATAAAAAGCGATAAAAGTAAGGTAGATGTAGATTGATATGTTGACAATAGACCCGGGGCCATAGTTCTCTCTAGTGGCTTATCTCATGATAGCGAAATTCTACGGCAGGTAAACAAATTACTGTCGAGCAATTGATAGAAAAGCGAATAATTATGAGACTATCTAGGCATGATCATTGTATATAGGCATCACGTCCGAGACAAGTATACCGACTCCTGCCTGCATCTACTACTATTACTCCACACATCGACTGCTATCCTGCATGTGATGACCCACAACCGTAAGGGATCTATTGTAGCGTTTTCGATAAGTAAGAGTGTCGAACCCAACGAGGAGCAGAAGGTATTGATAAGCGATTCTGAGCAAGAAATTACTGCAAGCACTGAAAGATAACTTTTTAGGGGTTTTCTCGATATAAGCAACAGGAAAGTAAAAGCAAGCAATGTAAAAGGCACTGAGAGTAACAAGTGGCCCAATCCTTTCTTAGCAAAGGAGAGGCCTAGCAACTGAACTTATAAAGGCTAAAGCGTTCCTGAGGACACACGGGAGAGGTAGTCATGTGCTTTCGCCATATTCCGTATCGATACTATGTTATGTGTTGATAAGTGTTGAGTGGGTGGATCTATGCTAGTACACTCTCTAGACTAAGATGAGTGCACTCTTATGATTAAACACCTTGCAAGCATCCGCAAATACAAGATAGAATTTAAGGCAAAAGCCTAACCATAGCAATACGATCGACGATCCATTATTCCCTTATGCAAAAGCATGCGAACTGGGGTTCAGGTTTCTGTCACTCCGGCAACCCACCATAAGCATTCTTTGTACACAATGTATTCTCCTAGGTCCTTAATAAGGCGAAGTGTTGAGTGTTCGACTCACACAACACCACTAGTAAAATGACAACGCAACTTAAGTATCAAGCAACACATATTACTTCAACAGCATATGACTACTAACAACAAGACTTTCCCCATGTCCTCAAGAACTAAGGTAACTACTCACGAGACATAAAAGAGATCATGATCAGTGGAGATAAATGGGTGATAAACAATCTGGACATAATAATATTTCTCCAACAAAACTCAATAGCATTCACCACAAAGTAGTAATCAACACCGATGGAGTAGAGAGGATAGGTAGTACGAGTTACAACACAAGTTGCAATTGTGAGATGAGATTTGGATGAAGATGGAGATGGTGCTGGTGTTGTGGATGATGTTGATGATGATCTCGATGATGCCCGTGACGATGGTGATGACGATGGCGACGATCTCCCCTTCCGGGAGGTGATCTCCCCGGCGGAATCTGCCCGCCGGAGATGGCTTTTTCTTCTCTGTAGGTTTCCGCCACGGAGCGGCGGCGGAACTCCGTAAAAACTCATGTTTTTAGGGTTTTCGGATAACGGAGAGTATATAGGCAAAAGGGGGCAGCCGGAGGTGGGCCAGGCGCTCCAGGCGCCCCCCCCCCCCCCGGCGCGGCCAGGGGGCGCGCCCCCAGTGCGCCTGGGCACCCTGTGGCCCCCCTCTGGTTGCCCTTTCGCATGTCTTCGTGATTCGTCCGGAAAATATCCTCCATCAATTTTCAGGTAATTTGGAGGTATTCTTCTTCAGCAACTTAGCGTCCACTTTTTACCGCTGAATCCTGCGTCTGCTGCTTCGGCACCGGAAAGTTGCAAACTGTGTAAAATAGGCCAAAACAACATGCGAACATCATCGTAATGTGAAATATATCAATGAATAAGGATAAATTATGATACAAAATAGTGATGCATTTTGGACGTATCAACGCCCCCAAGCTTAGACCTCGCTTGTCCCCAAGTGAATACTAAGCTCGGTAAACCTGTCCACAAGTTTAGAGAGTGAAGTGTCGATAAATAGAATACGGACAAGAAGCATCATAGTTTCTTCACCAACTCAAATATCCTCAACAGCAATCTTCAACTCATAAGGCCCTTATAAAAGAGTGGTAACACTTATATTCGGAAGTAGGGCTAAGGAAACTCACTGAATCATGGCAAACATGTCCTTTGGTCAAAGAACAACTAATAACTTTTACTTTTGCTCTTTCTTTATGTTTTGATGAGATTAATTAAAGCTTTTGAAAGAACATGTTATCAGGCAAGAAGTGAAAGTGTTAACACAAAGGAAGATATTTGCCTTAGCTGGGCTTGATAAACAACTTACTTATCAAATGATAATGTCAACAAGGATATGATATGACAAATCTTAATGCAACTTTATATGAATGAATCCTTGTCAACATCAAATGTCTGCTCTCTTTAAGAAATAGAAGGAAGTAGGAATAACTGACTCAATTTAAAATTAAAAGATAGGCCCTGCTCTAGGGTAGTAGGGAAAACTCATGTGCTATCCTTAAATCAAACAGAATGAAACAAGTTTTGAAAGGTGCATGATTTGTCAACGAATGCTAATAGATAACTCAATTGCTTCTTGAGCTGGACAAGTTTCGAGGAACGGCTCCCGCACGAGGACGATCACATCCTCTTATTCTCCTTTGTTTATCACTGCCAAAGTTTTCTGATTTCTCATGAACAAAGCGTGAAGGAGGCTTTGTTTGTTATATTATTTTCGAGCCGGGCGCACTCTTTGCCAGTTCCTTCTCGTATTATGGGTTTGCACATTAGACATGCAATCCCGGGGTGAAGCTTGTCCAACTCAAAAAGACCATGAATTAACTATTACTTCCTCATGAGCTAAAACAGAGGCACAAAATAAAAGATTTTTGAACATTTAAGGATAACACATAAATTCTGTACTTTAGGAGGTGGCAGTGGAATACCACGAGTAGGAAGGTATGGTGGACTCATATGGAAGGTATTGGTTTAAGGGTATGGATGCACAAGCAGAATTCCGCTTAGTACAGAGTTAGGCTAGCAAAGGTTTTAAGAGAACAGACAATTGATGATGACTAAGATGCAAAACAATATAAAGCATAAACATTGAAATAAGCATAACACATCAAGTTGTCTTCCTTGTCAGCATAACACTTCAAGCATAATAACATAAAGGTTTTGGCTATGTCGATACTTCTAAGAAAATCATGCTTGTTGTTATGACCAAAGCTATGTTTGCCAAGATTAAATAAAGTTTTCACAGCCATACCTGATATAAGGTCAATACTCCCCATAAGAATCATCATATAAGGTCGATTGCGTGAAGAGAATACCGAGTGCAGCAAAAGGAACCAATAAACTTCTCATTAATATTCCATCATAGACGACTCCACACTCACGGATACAATCTCTCCACCGAAGGAGTGATAGACCTCAAGGCACACACCTATTTCATATAATAACCTCCCTAAACATGATATGACTCTACTTGACTCTAAAAGACAAAAGGTAAAGATAAAGATACCGGGCACTCCCCCAAGCTTGGAACAAGCCAAGGGAATGTCGTTACCCAAGGAGATTTCACTCCTCATCCTTGTTGGCGTTGATCACGTAGTCTCCGGCGAAACGCTTCCATGGAAGGGGTTCTCCAGTCGCATATGAGAAGTTTGACTCCTGAATCCTGCATTCAGCACCCATACCCATGCGCATAAACCTTAGTTCATACTCACAGTTCTGGTTATGTAGATCATAAATTTGCCCTTGGAGCTCCTCAATTCTTTCTTCAGACGCAGTGATGCTTTTCCACATCTCCTTCATCTCCTTCAGGAAGTAGGTCTTCAGCTCGTTGATGATGTCAAAGTTAGCTTCAACACCACGCTCAATCATCTTCTTGTACTCGAAGACTTCTTGCTCCACTTCTTCCAGCCTGGCCTGGATGCTCCCCTCCTTGATAGGTCCCTTTAGATCTTCTTGATGAAGGACACCGTCCTCCATCCGAACAACCTGAGGGTGCTTCTTCACCTCAGCGAGGTAAGGGTTGATGATGTTGACGACGAAATTGTCCTTGGGGGAACTTGGAGAAGCCATGGCACCTAGATTCAGCAGAAAGATTCCCTGGCAGAAACAGATCAAAAAGAAAACACACGAAATCGCAAGATACGTTGCCGGAACAATCCGGGCAAATATATAGCAAAAATTTATGCACAGAAAGGAAGGTAACAAGCTAAAATGGGGTCGGAGACGGACTCCCAGGTGTCCAGGCGCCCTGGCAGCGCGGCTAGGAGGTAGGGCGCGTCAGGGGGGCGCCTGGAGCTCATCTCCGGCTCCGCATAGGCTCAGAATTTTACTAATTTTGCGAAAACTCGTAATACGGAACTTTTATGGTGGTTCGCGATGTTTCCTTACCGTACTACATACCTTTTCTTTATTCTGCTTCTGCTGGCGACTGAAACAGGGCTGCAACATGTTCTTCGTGAGTTGTTGTGTATATTATATTCACATCAACATTGACAGGGTCTCCTGCTATGTAATGTTTAAGTCTTTGCCCATTCACAACTTGAGGTTTCGTGCCTTCAAAATTGTTAATCTTAATCGCACCAGACCGATAAACTTCTTCAATATGAAATGGCCCTTCCCACCTGGAAAGTAGTTTACCTGGAGAAAACCTGAAACGGGATCTAAACAACAAAACTTTATCACCAACATTAAATTCACGTTTCAGAATCTTCCTATCATGCCAATTTTTTACCTTTTCCTTGAACATTTTAGCGCTCTCGTAAGCTTCACTTCTCCATTCATCTAGAGAAGTCAAGTTCATGAGATGCTTCTCACCAGCTAATTTTGGGTCAGCATTAAGCTCTCTAACAGCCCAGAAAGCTTTGTGCTCTAACTCTAATGGCAAATGGCAAGCCTTGCCATACACCATCTTATAGGGGGACATGCCCATGGGGTTTTTGTAAGCAGTTCTATATGCCCACAAAGCATCTCCTAACTTGTTTGACCAGTCCTTTCTATTTCTGTTTACTGTCTTCTGCAAGATCAACTTAATCTCTCTATTGGTGAGCTCAACTTGCCTACTAGTTTGAGGGTGATATGGTGAAGCAATTCTATGGTTGACATCGTATTTTGCTAAAGCTTTTCTAAAAGCTCCGTGCGTGAAGTGTGATCCTCCATCAGTCATGAGATACCTTGGTACACCAAACCTAGGAAAAATTACATCTTTAAGCATTTTCAAAGATGTCTTGTGATCAGCACTTTCAGTTGGGATTGCTTCAACCCACTTGGTCACATAATCAACAGCTACTAAAATGTGAGTGTACTTGTGCGAAGAAGGAAAAGGACCCATAAAATCAAAACCCCAACAATCAAAAGGTTCAATCACTAGTGAGTAATTCATAGGCATCTCATTCCTTCTACTAATGTTACCAACTCTCTGACATTTATCACAGGCTAAAACATAATTTCTAGCATCCTTAAAGAGAGTAGGCCAATAAAAACCTGATTGAAGAACCTTATGTGCAGTCCTCTCACCGGCGTGATGTCCTCCATAGGGACTATCATGACACCGTCTGAGAATGTCCTTCTGCTCATGTTTCGGTATGCATCTTCTCACGATCCCGTCGGGATCTTCTTTGAAAAGATGTGGGTCATCGCAAAAGTAGTGCCTCAAATCATGAAAGAACTTCTTCCTTTGCTGAAATGTTAAACCTGGAGGCAAATACTTTGCAAAAATAAAATTAGCATAATCTGCATACCAAGGATCGGAAAGAGATTGTACTTTTACAACGGCAAGTTGCTCGTCTGGAAAACTATCGTTGACTGGGATGGGGTCGTGCGGTATATCTTCCATCCTAGAAAGATTGTCCGCCACCGGATTGTCTTCCCCTTTCCTATCAACAATCTGCAAATCAAATTCTTGAAGAAGGAGTACCCATCTGATAAGCCTTGGCTTGGCATCCTTCTTTATCATAAGGTACTTAATGGCAGCATGATCAGTATGAATAATAACTTTGGAATCAACAATATACTGCCTAAACTTATCACAAGCAAATACTACAGCTAAGAATTCCTTCTCAGTAGTAGCATAATTCTTTTGAGCACTATCAAGGGTTTTGCTAGCATAATGTATAACATTCAATTTATTATCAACTCTTTGTCCTAAAACAGCTCCAACAGCAAAATCACTAGCATCACACATAATCTCAAAAGGTAAATTCCAATCAGGTGGTTGTACTATAGGAGCGGTTATTAAAGCTTTCTTAAGAACTTCAAAAGCTTCCTTACAATCCTCATTAAATACAAAAGGAACGTCCTTCTGGAGAAGATTAGTGAGGGGCCTCGAGGTCTTAGAAATGTCTTTAATAAATCTTCTATAGAAACCAGCATGACCAAGAAAACTGCGAATACCTTTGATGTCCCTTGGATAGGGCATCCTCTCAATAGCTTCGATCTTGGCTTTGTCCACTTCAATTCCCCTTTCGGAAATCTTGTGACCAAGAAAAATTCCTTCGTTAACCATGAAGTGGCACTTCTCCCAGTTGAGTACCAAATTTGTCTCCTCGTATCTCTGCAAAACTTTATTAAGATTGTGAAGACAATGGTCAAAGGAGGTTCCATAGACGGAGAAATCATCCATGAAGACTTCCATAATATCCCCATAGAAACCATGAAAGATAGCAGACATACACCTTTGAAAAGTAGCAGGGGCATTACATAAACCAAAAGGCATACGCCTGTAAGCATAAGTACCAAAGGGACAAGTAAAAGTGGTCTTCTCTTGATCAGCAGTGTTAACATGAATTTGAGAGAAGCCAGAATAACCATCGAGATAACAAAAGTGGGTATTTTTGGATAACCTTTCAAGCATTTGGTCGATGAACGACAACAGGTAGTGATCCTTCCTGGTTTCCTTGTTCAACTTCCTGTAATCAATACACATTCTATATCCAATAATAATTCTCTGAGGTATTAGTTCATTTTTATCATTAGGAACCACAGTTGTACCTCCTTTCTTAGGAACACAATGTACCGGGCTTACCCACTTACTATCAGCTATAGGGTAGATAATACCTGCGGCTAGAAGCTTGAGAATCTCAGTTCTCACAACATCCATCATCTTCGGGTTCAACCGTCGTTGATGATCAATAACTGGTTTAGCATCAGGCTCGAGGTTGATAGTATGTTGACATATAGATGGACTAATCCCCTTAAGGTCATCAAGGGTATAGCCAATTGCGCCTCGGTGTTTACGGAGTACTTCCAATAGTCGCTCTTCTTCATATCCTGAAAGGTTAGAATTGATAATAACAGGATATACTTTCTTTTCATCTAAATAAGCATACTTGAGCGTATCGGGAAGAGGTTTAAGATCGAACACCGGGTCTTCTTTCGGTTTTGATAAAATTCCCAAAGGTTCAACCGGAAGGTTGTGCTTCAGGATAGCCGGCTGCCTCAAGAATATTTCATCTAGTTCATTTCTTTCCTGCATATGCAAATCATTCTCGTGGTCCTCCATATATTGCTGCAAAGGATCATTAGGGGGAATAGCAATAGAAGCAATACTTTCAATGAGTTTATCATCACTAGGTAAATTGGTACCACGAGGCTGCTTAGAGAACTTAGAAAAATTAAATTCATATGGCTCACCATTGAATTCAACAGAAACTTTACCTTTCTTGCAATCTATTATAGCTCCACAAGTTCTAAGAAAAGGTCTACCAAAAATAATTGGACAAAAATTGTCCATCTCTGAACCAAGTACTAGAAAGTCGGTAGGGTATTTTACCTTTCCACATAGGACTTCAACATCCCTCACAATTCCGATAGGAGAGATAGTTGTTCTGTTTGCAAGATGAATAGTAACATCAACTTCTTCAAGTTCACAAGGGGAAATCTCATTGATGATCTCTTCATAAAGTGAATAGGGGATAGCACTTGCACTCGATCCCAAATCGCATAGCCCATAATAATTATGATCTCCTATTTTAAAAGATACCACAGGAGTACCTGAAATTGGGCCTTTATTCTTGGCTGTGACAAGGTTAGTGGAAACAGCACAAAAATTTATATTGGAATCCAAAACATCATTATTAACAAGGTCTTTAATCAATGCAACTTGAGGATCGACCCTGATCTGGTCCTCAGGCTCATCAACTCTTCTCTCACTTTTATTTATTATGCCTGTCACAAGAGAGTGCTCCCTTATCCTTGCGGCAAAAGGAGGCTGTTCATATATAACTGCAGGCAAAATAGGGTCAGCAACATGAATATCAATAGGTGGCTCTTTAAAAGGTCCATGATGCTGGTCTCTCTTCTTTTTAAAAGAATCAACGTGAGAGGCAAAATTCTTACAGAAATCAATCATTAGATGGGAATCAAGACCAATCTTAGAGCAAAAAGTATTGAAGTAATCAGTTTTCACATAGCTCTCAATATAATCATGTTCATAATTTATAGCGGGTTCAATACCTTTATCAATTTCCCAATCTTCGGTATTCCTCTAGATCCTTTCAATGAGATCCCACCTTTCTTCAACACTCTTCTTCTGAAATACCCCACTAGAGGAGGCATCCAGCATCTCCTTATCCTGTCGAGAAAGCCTGGCATAAAAATTTGTAAGTATAATTTCCTTGGGAAGCTTATGAATAGGGCATTTGAGCATTAGGGACTTCAATCTCCCCCAAGCTTGAGCAATGCTTCCTCCGTCACGAGACCTAAAGTTATAGATATAGTTCCTGTCTCGATGAATTTCATGAAGAGGATAAAACTTAGTATAAAAGAGAGACATAAGCTCCTGCCAGTCAAGCAAGTGTGAGTTATCGAGAAGCCTATACCAATCTGAAGCTTTATCTATAAGTGATACAGCAAACAATTTCCTCATGACAAACTCCCTCGATACACCTGCAAGCTTAAATAATGAACATAGTTGTGACAAATATAGCAAGTGTTCACCGGGATGTCTGTCTCCTGCATAACGATTAGCCAAAACATAATCGATAATACCAGCTGGTATTTTAAAAGGCACAATTTCAGTAGGGGGAGGATCAACCACCACAGGTGTGGGGCGTCTTCCTGCAAGCAACGATCCAATAACAGGGTTGTCCATAAGGGCAAAGAGCAGCAATAGCAAAAATAAAAACAGAATTATAAAAAATTCCTTACCAGTTTCACTTTACCAATAGCGCTACGCTCCCCGGCAACGGCGCCAGAAAACGGTACTTGATGACCCACAACCGTAAGGGATCTATTGCAGCGTTTTCGATAAGTAAGAGTGTCGAACCCAACGAGGAGCAGAAGGTATTGATAAGCGATTATGAGCAAGAAATTACTGCAAGCACTAAAAGATAACTTTTTAGGGGTTTTCTCGATATAAGCAATAGGAAAGTAAAAGCAAGCAATGTAAAAGGCACTGAGAGTAACAAGTGGCCCAATCCTTTCTTAGCAAAGGAGAGGCCTAGCAACTGAACTTATAAAGGCTAAAGCGTTCCTGAGGACACACGGGAGTGGTAGTCATGTGCTTTTGCCATATTCTGTATCGATACTATGATATGTGTTGATAAGTGTTGAGTGGGTGGATCTATGCTAGTACACTCTCTAGACTAAGATGAGTGCACTCTTATGATTAAACACCTTGCAAGCATCCGCAAATACAAGATAGAATTTAAGGCAAAAGCCTAACCATAGCAATACGATCGAGGATCCATTATTCCCTTATGCAAAAGCGTGCGAACTGGGGTTCAGGTTTCTGTCACTCCGGCAACCCACCATAAGCATTCTTTGTACACAATGTATTCTCCTAGGTCCTTAATAAGGCGAAGTGTTGAGTGTTCGACTCACACAACACCATTAGTAGAATGACAACGCAACTTAAGTATCAAACAACACATATTACTTCAACAGCATATGACTACTAACAACAAGACTTTCCCCATGTCCTCAAGAACTAAGGTAACTACTCACGAAACATAAAAGAGATCATGATCAGTGGAGATAAATGGGTGATAAACAATTTGGACATAATAATATTTCTCCAACAAAACTCAATAGCATTCACCACAAAGTAGTAATCAACACCGATGGAGTAGAGAGGATAGGTAGTACGAGTTACAACACAAGTTGCAATTGTGAGATGAGATTTGGATGAAGATGGAGATGGTGCTGGTGTTGGGGATGATGTTGATGATGATCTCGATGATGCCCGTGACAATGGTGATGACGATGGCGACGATCTCCCCTTCCGGGAGGTGATCTCCCCGGCGGAATCTGCCCGCCGGAGATGGCTTTTTCTTCTCTATAGGTTTCCGCCACGGAGCGGCGGCAGAACTCCGTAAAAAATCTTGTTTTTAGGGTTTTCGGATAATGGAGAGTATATAGGCAAAAGGGGGCAGCCGGAGGTGGGCCAGGGGCTCCAGGCGCCCCCCCCCCCCCCGGCGCGACCAGGGGGGCGCGCCCCCAGGGCGCCTGGGCACCCTGTGGCCCCCCTCTGGTTGCCCTTTCGCATGTCTTCGTGATTCGTCCGGAAAATATCCTCCGTCAATTTTCAGGTAATTTGGAGGTATTCTTCTTCGGCAATTCAGCGTCCACTTTTTACCGCTGAATCCTGCGTCTGCTGCTTCGGCACCGAAAAGTTGCAAACTGTGTAAAATAGGCCAAAACAACACGAGAACATCATCATAATGTGAAATATATCAATGAATAAGGATAAATTATGATACAAAATATGATGCATTTTGGACGTATCAGCATGCATCTAGTGTATTGAGTTCATAAGAACAGAGTAACGCCTTAAGCAAGATGACATGATGTAGACGGATAAACTCAACCAATATGATGAAAACCCCATCTTTTTATCCTCGATGGCAACAATACAATACGTGCCTTGATGCCCCTACTGTCACTGGGAAAGGACACCGCAAGATTGGACCCAAAGCCAAGCACTTCTCCCATTGCAAGAACTATAGATCTAGTAGGCCAAACCAAACCAATAATTCGAAGAGACTTGCAAGGATATTATGAGCACACATAAAAAGTTCAGAGAAGAACCAAATATATTTCATAGATAACCTTGATCATAAACTCACAATTCATCGGATCTCGACAAACACGCCGCAAAAAGATATTACATCGAATAGATCTCCTCGAAGACCGAGGAGAACTTTGTATTGAGATCCAGAGAGAGAGAGAGAAGAAGCCATCTAGATACTAGCTATGGACCCGAAGGTCTGTGGTAAACTACTCACAACTCATGGTGAGGGCGATGATGATGAAGAAGAAGAAGAACTCCGTGATGGATCCCCCTCTGGTGGAGCTCCAGAACAGGCTCCAAGATGGGATCTTCATGGGAACAGAAGGTACGGCGGTGGAATTATGGTTTTCTCTCTGTTCACGGAGGTTTTGGGGTACGTAGACTTATATAGGAAGAAGGAGGGCACCAGGGGACGCTCGAGGGGGCCACGAGGCAGGGGGCGCGCCCTGGGAAGGGGAGTGCGCCCTCCACCCTCGTGGGCCACCCTTTGGTCCCCTGACTTGGTTCTCAAGCTCCGCATGTGTGATTTTCTCCAAAAATATCTCTCGCAAAGGTTTCATTCCGTTTGGGCCCCGTTTGATATTCTTTTTCTGCGAAACCCTGAAACAGGCAAAAAAACAGCAATCTGGATTGGGCCTTTGGGTAAGTAGGTTAGTCCCAAAAATGATATAAAAGTGAATGATAAAGCCCATTAAACATCCAAGACTTCATAAATAATAGCATGGAACAATCAAAAATTATAGATATGCTGGAGACGTATCAAGCATCCCCAAGCTTAATTCCTGCTCGTCCTCGAGTAGGTAAATGATAAAAACAGAATTTTTGATGTGGAATGCTAACCAACATAAATTTTCAATGTAATTCTCTTAATTGTGGCATGAATGTTCAGATCTGAAAGATTCAAGATAAAAGTCTATGGGTGGAATAGAGCTGGTTTTGGAGAAGACAAAAAGGAGGGAGATAGTCTCACATCGACTAGGCGTATCAACGGGCTATGGAGATGCCCATCAATAGATATCAATGTGAGTGAGTAGGGATTGCCATGCAACGGATGCACTAGAGATAAATATGAATGAAAGCTCAACAAAAGAAACTAGTGGGTGTGCATCCAACTTGCTTGCTCACGAAGACCTAGGGCATTTGAGGAAGCCCATCGTTGGAATATGCAAGCCAAGTTCTATAACAAAAATTCCCACTAGTATATGAAAGTGACTAAGCATGAGACTCTCTACAATGAAGAACATGGTGCTACTTTGAAGCACAAGTGTGGAAAAAAAGATAGTAGCAATTGTCCCTTTTTCTTTTCTCTTTTTTTGGGGCCTTTCTTTTTTCTTTGGCCTTTTTTTTTGCAGAGGGGCTTTATAGATTTAGCCTTTCCTCCCATGGGACAATGCTCTAATTATGATGATCATCACACTTTCATTACAACTCGATATTACAACTCGATACTACAACAACAAAGTATGACTATATATGAATGCCTCCGACGGCGTACCGGTGTGTGCAATGAAACAAGAGTGACATGTATAAAAAATTATGCATGGTGGCTTTGCCACAAATACAATTTCAACTACATGATCATGCAATGGCAATATGACAATACAATGCGTGCCATATGAACGGAACGGTGGAAAGTTGCATGGCAATATATCTCGGAATGGCTATGGAAATGCCATGATAGGTAGGTATGGTGGCTGTTTTGAGGAATGATATGGTGGCTGTTTTGAGGAAGGATATATAGTGGGTTTACGGTACCGGCGAAAGTTGCGCGGTACAAGAGAGGCTAGCAATGGTGGAAGGGTGAGAGTGCGTATAATCCATGGACTCAACATTAGTAATAAGAACTCATATACTTATTGAAAAAATCTACGAGTCATCAAAACAAAGCAATCAACAGATGCTCCTAGGGGGGAGGTTGGTAGGAGTTAACCATCACGCGCCCCGACCTCCACACAAAGGTTGGCACTTTACAAATACCTCATGCTCTAACTTTGTCACATATCGGTTCACCATACGTGCATGCTACGGGAATCACTAACCTTAACACAAGTATTTATCAATTTCATAATAACTCCACTAGCATGACTCTAATATCACTATCCTCATATCTCAAAACAATTAACAAGCATCCAACATCTCATTCTATTCAATGCACTTGGTGTGAATTTTTTTTACTACATTGACATTGGATGTTTATCATGTGAAGACTAGTTTATTTAGCCTAAACACATTACCATGCTATTTTAATAGACTCTCAAATTGATATAAGTGAAGCATGAGATTTCAACAATTTCTACAAAATATTACCACCACCGTGCTCTAAAAGATATAAGTGAAGCGCTAGAGCAAAAACTATTCAACTCAAAAGATATAGGCGAAGCACATAGAGTGTTCTAACAATTTCTAGGCCATATTTAACTCTCTCAAATAGGTGTGTCCAGTAAGTATGATTGTATCAAAATAACAAGCAAAGACTCAAATTATACAAGACGCTCCAAGCAAAACACATATCATGTTGCGAATAAAAATATAGCTCCAAGTATAGTTACCGATGGATGAAGACGAAAGAGGGGATGCCTTCCCGGGGCATCTCCAAGCTTAGGATTTTGATTATCTTGAATTCCTTGGGGTGCCATGGGAATCCCCAAGCTTAGGCCTTTGCTACTCCTTGTTTCATAGTCCATCAAAGAAATACTCAAAACTTGAAAACTTCACAACATAAAACTTAGACAAAATTCTCGTGAGCTCCGTTAGTATAAGAAAGCAAACCACTACTCAAAGTTGCAGCAATGAATTCATTATTTGTCTATATTGGTGTTAAACCTACTTTATTCCAACTTCTCTATGGTTCATATCCTCCAATACTACTCATAGATGCATCGGAATAAGCAAACAACACACGAAAACAGAATCTGTCAAAGACAGAACAGTCTGTAGTAATCTGCAGGTTTCGCCTACTTAGTAAACTCCAAAAACTTCAAACTAAATTGGTAAATTTGCGGAATTTGTCTACCAATCATCTGCAAAAAGAATCAACTAAAACGCACGCTCCAGTAAAATCTTAAGACTACTTTAGCGAGCGCTAACGATTCTGTTTTTCACAGCAAGATCACATAAACTTCACACAAGTCTTCCCAAAGGTTCTACTTGGCACAAACACTAAACAAAACATGAAACCACATCTAATCAGAGGCTAGATGCAATATTTATTCCCTAACAGCAACAAAAACAAAAAATATAAAGTTGGGTTGCCTCCCAACAAGCATTATCGTTTTACGCCCCTAGCTAGGCATTGATAGTTGGATGATGCTCACATGAAAGACAAGAATTGAAGGACAAAGAGAGCATCATAAAGTATGTGATAAACACATCTAAGTCTAACATGCTTCCTATGCATAGGCATTTTATAAGCAAACAATTTATCATAGCAAGCAAGATCCAGCATATGCAAGGAAGAAGAAAGAAACAAGATCAATCTCAACATGAAGAGATGTAATTTAGTAACATGAAGATTTCTACAACCATATTTTCCTCTCTCATAATAATTGTATGTAGGATAATAATAAAATTCAACAATATAGCTATCACATAACACAATCTCAACATGATCCACATGCATACGAAGTTGACATTCTTCAAAAATAGTGGGATCAACATTAACTAAAGTCATGACCTTTCCAAACCCATTTTTATCAAAAAATTCATAAGATTGATCAATATCTAAATTAGTGGGATCAAAAGTTGACACTCTTTCAAATCCACTTTCAATATTATGGCAAACATTATTATCAATCTCATATTCATGATGGGGTTTAAATAAATTTTCAAGATCATAAGAAGAATCACCCCAATCATGATCATTGCAACAAATAGTTGTCATAGCAAAACTAGCATCCCCAAGCTTAGGGTTTTTCATATCATTAGCACAATTGACATTAATAGAATTTATAATAACATCATTGCAATCATGCTTTTTACTCAAGGAGCTATTGTGAATCACTTTATAATTTTTCAATACTTCATCACAATTTTCGGATTCACAAATTTCAAGCAAAACGTCATAAAGATAATCTAGTGCACGCAGCTCACTAGCAATAGGTTCAAAATAATTGGATCTCTTAAAGAGATTAGCAAGTGGATGAGGATCCATACTTTAGCAAGCGAAGATGCAAGCTAATTGAGGGCACATAGCACACAAGCAAACAAGAGACAAGCGGACGATAAACACATGGCAGAAGAAGGGCAAATAAAACGGCAAGGGTGAAGTGGGGGAGAGGAAAACGAGAGGCAAAAAATGTAATGAGAAGGATAAGGGTTTGTGATAGGTAGTTGGTATATGACTTTTGCGTAAGCCTCCCCGGCAACGGCGCCAGAAATTATTCTTGCTACTTCTCGAGCTTGCGTTGTATTCCCTCGAAGATGAAAGGGAGATGCAGCACAGTAGCGTAAGTATTTCCCTCAGTTTTTGAGAACCAAGGTATCAATCCAGTAGGAGACCATGCGCGACTCCCTCGCACCTGCACAAATAAATAAGAACTTCGCAGCCAACGCGATAAGGGGTTGTCAATCCCTTTACGGTCACTTACGGAAGTGATATCTGATAGAGATGATAGCTTATATTTTTGGTATTTTTAGTTATAAGAACAACAAATAAAAAGCGATAAAATTAAAGTAGATGTAGATTGATATGTTGAGAATAGACCTGGGGGCCAAAGTTTTCTCTAGTGGCTTCTCTCATGATAGCGAAATTCTACGGCGGGTAAACAAATTACTATTGAGCAATTGATAAAAAAGCGAATAATTATGAGACTATCTAGGCATGATCATTGTATATAGGCATCACGTCCGAGACAAGTAGACCGACTCCTGCCTGCATCTACTCTATTACTCCACACATCGACCGTTATCCAGCATGCATCTAGTGTATTGAGTTCATAAGAACAGAGTAACGCCTTAAGCAAGATGACATGATGTAGAGGGATAAACTCAAGCAATATGATATAAACCCCATCTTTTTATCCTCGATGGCAACAATACAATACGTGCCTTGCTGCCCCTACTATCACTTGGAAAGGACACCGCGAGATTGAACCCAAAGCCAAGCACTTCTCCCATTGCAAGAACTATAGATCTAGTAGGCCAAACCAAACCAATAATTCGAAGAGACTTGCAAGGATATTATGAGCACACATAAAAAGTTCAGAGAAGAACCAAATATCTTTCATAGATAACCTTGATCATAAAATCACAATTCATCGGATCTCGACAAACACACCGCAAAAAGAGATTACATCGAATAGATCTCCTCGAAAACCGAGGAGAACTTTGTATTGAGATCCAGAGAGAGAGAAGAAGCCATCTAGATACTAGCTATGGACCCGAAGGTCTGTGGTAAACTACTCACAACTCATGGTGAGGGCGATGATGATGATGAAGAAGAACTCCGTGATGGATCCCCCTCCGGTGGAGCTCCAGAACAGGCTCCAAGATGGGATCTTCACGGGAATAGAACGTACGGCGGTGGAATTAGGGCTTTCTCTCTGTTCACGGAGGTTTTGGGGTACATAGACTTATATAGGAAGAAGGAGGGCATCGGGGGACGCTCGAGGGGGCCACGAGGCAGGGGGGGCGCACCCTAGGAAGGGGAGCGCGCCCCACCCTCGTGGGCCACCCTTTGGTCCCCTGACATGGTTCACAAGCTCCGCGTGCGTGATTTTCTCCAAAAATATCTCTCGCGAAGGTTTCAATCCGCTTGGACTCCGTTTGATATTCTTTTTCTGCTAAACCCTGAAACAGGCAAAAAAACAGCAATCTAGACTGGGCCTTTGGGTTAGTAGGTTAGTCCCAAAAATGATATAAAAGTGAATGATAAAGCCTAAACATCCAAGACTTCATAAATAATAGCATGGAACAATAAAAAATTATAGATACGTTGGAGATGTATCTCCCGCTTTTTGGAACGGGCCCTCCGGCTGCGGGGCAGGATTATTAATCCTCCTGACCACCTTCCTCCATTCCTGTCGGGGGCAACCGAATACAGTTTGGTTAATGCATCATAACTAAGAACATCTAAGCGACCAAGGAGAAGGACTCACCCAGCCGGGAAGATTGTACATGGAAAGGCCTTTCTCGGCATGTTAGACGGATAAAATCCTGCTTCTCTGCCTTATAGAGGCCGTCCAGGACAGCGCCTAGAATGACACGGTCATCCAGATCTAGACACAGGCGGCGTGAGGCATCATTCTGACCATTATAGTGATACAACGGAAGACCTCGGGCTTGGAGCGGCTGCACTCATCGCTTCATCGAAATGGCCATCACTTCGATTATAGTTAATGCCGAACTGGCAAGAAATTTGATCTTGCCTGCCAGTCGGTAACCTACGCTCCCTCTTCTTCCGAGGGACCCCGGGGACGACAGTTAAAAAGCTTCTTTGGTGGAGCATTGAAATACGGGGGAAGTCCTTGCCGAACAGGATCCGGCAAAGCGACATCCTCGATGTAAAACCACTCCGAGGGCCACTCATCGGATGCCCTCTTCAGAGTACCGGGAAGGTAACCTATCCCGGCTATACGCCATACTTCGGCGCTCCCAACTTCAAATATGGATCCTTCCTACGATCGAGGAGCGAGGCAGAAGTACCTTCTCCACAGCTCAAAGTGGGGCTCGCAGCCCAAAAACAATTCGCACAAAGCGACAAAACTCGCAATGTGCAGGATTGACCCTGGAGTAAGATTGTGCAGTTGGAGGCCGTAAAACTCTAGGAGTCCCCTAAGAAAAGGATGGATAGGGAACCCCACACCTCTTAGAAGGTAGGGGACTAAACATACCCGCTCTCCATTGGAGGGGTTGGGAAAGCTCTCTACCAGGGCTTGGTTGTCAACAGACGTTAGTTCGGCCCGGACGGGGACTAGATCCTCTGGAGGGAGATACCCCTGCGATTGCAGTGTTCGCAGATGCGCATGGGACATGGAGAAGCTTTTCCAATCTCCTGCACGAGGGCCATGAGGGCGAGAGGAGGAGCTTGGGACATTGGCCATATCTGAAGATTTTTTGCAGGCACTAGGGTTTCTTCCGCGTGGAATGAGATGGAGAAGCGGTTGGATCCATTCTCTTATATAGGCGTTTTCTCTGAACAGTCAGGGGGGTATTTGCAAAAAGACGCCAAGACGGTTGCATTCATTGGACACGTGGAAGCCAAGGCGATGGCGGCGAGGAAACGGCAGGTTATAATATTTAAAGAAGTTGAACTATCATCCAGAAGGACTCACCTTGCAAGACCAAAGACATGAAGCCGGATACAATCTCATCCTTGAAGGCAAGTCCGGGGGCTACTGAGGGAGTCCTGTATCCAGGGGTCCTCACGCATCTAGGTCAATGAAGCTGGGCCGCATTGGTGGACCGCATAAAGAAGAAGCAGAAGACCTTCCCCCGTATTCGGTCACGACTCCTATGTACGTAGAAAGGCAGGTTTTGAGTCCGGATGTGTCAATTACTTCCTCCCCAAATCACCCTTTTAACCCTAGGTCTCCTCAAGCGTGTATATAAGCCGAGGGGTTTAGTCTGTCGGGGGATCATCGTCATTACAATATCCCCATTGGCTAGACTTAGGGTTTAGCCATTACGATCTCGAGGTAGATCAACTCTTGTATTCATATCCACTCATATTAATATAGCAAGAAGTAGGGTATTACCTCGATCGAGAGGGCCTGAACCTGGGTAAAGATCGTGTCCCCAGCCTCCTGTTACCATCGATCTTCAGACGCACAGCTTGGGCCCCCTACCCGAGATCTGCCGGTTTTGACACCGACACCGTGCTCTCTGCATCTCTCTCTCTCCGCCGCCGACTCACCTCCCCTCTCCTCTATCCAGCCCAGCCGCGACGATGTGTGATCTGTTCCCCGGCGATGGAGCGGCGGCCAACGGCTTCGGCCGCCGGTCACTGCACGCATGGGAGGCGTACCTGCTTTCCAAGGCCAACATCCCGGCGCCTCCAAACATGCGCGTTGGGCCGACAGGATGGAGGCTCAGCACCGGAGGCGTCTCCGTTTCCCCACCACCGGACGCTGACGCGCGTCCCGACTACTTCGCCGGCGAGGTCAATCGTGTTCGGTCGTCGCTGACCGAGGAGCAGCGCGCCTCCCCGCAGTACACCGCCGACAACCACGGGGCGTGGGCGGCGTACTGCAACACCGGCCGGAGCAGAGCCTCGCCTCCACCAACGGGGCGCGGGTGGTGGGGGCCGGTGGAACAGCGAGGGGCGACGCCTGTGGTGGGCTGCCCCCGACTGGACGCTCCACGAGGTTCTCGCGTACCTCGAGGGCGGCAACGACCCGCCGCTCACATACCCGGCCGCCGCCCGGGTCCCCTGCCGCCGCCCGGGTCCCCTGCCGCGTCGTCGGGCAGTGGATGCCCAGGAGGTTCGTCTCCGGCTCCCGCTCCTCCTCCCACTCCTCTTCCCACTCCTCCGGCTCTGCGGTGGTGTTCGGCGTCAAGGCCGAGCCCGCAGCGGAGACCCCGCTCGGCCGGCGCACCCGCTCGGCCGGCATCATCATCAACAAAGGCGGGCGCGCCTCCTCCTCGGCTCCTCCCCGCTTCGTCAAGCCGAAGACGGAGCCGGGGTTCGCCGCCGTGAAGAAGGAATCTGGGCTCGTTCCCGTGAAGATGGAGTCCGGACTCGCTGGCGGCGACAAGGAGGCGCTCGACGACGCGACGACATTGAAGTGGGCGCGCGACGACTGGGCGCGGACGGAGATGGATCGCGAGCGCCGCGCCATGAAGAGCTCGCCGCACGGCGTCGACGAGGCTGTGACGAGGGAGACGTCGTCGTCCTCGACGACGACAGCGACGACAGCGACGACGGCACATTACCGGCACTCGTCCGTCAGGGCGACGCCGGCCAGGGGTCCAGCAGGGGCGGCGTCCGCATCAAGGAGGAGAAGGCCGACGACGACGGCCACTTCGCCGTGCTCAACGCGTTCTTCGCGCCGTAGAACGGAATTAAAATGTTTATGTAATGAAAACTAATGTCTTTTTCGCCGTACTTTAGTCGAATTCCTATTTTGTATAAAAAAATGTCACCTCCTAGGGGCGACCCTAGGGCCGGCGGCTGGGGGCCCGAAAGCCCCACGTCAATTTTAGCGCCGGTACGACCCCAGACGGTAATTTTAATCGTCTTCAGGGGGCCAACGGCTGGAGATGCTCTTATCTCGGGAGCAGTTTAACGCGTGCCGATCCAGGATTTTGCGGACCGAGAGATGATATTTCAATCCGAGAAGCAAGAGCGTACGCTGCTGGACCGCCGAATTGATTCGGCACCCGACCCTGAGCGGCAAAGTATCAGGCCTCTCCCAATGCTCCACCTTGTACAGGTGCTAAGACTGCCATGTAGGCAAAAAGTCTGGTGTGGCAAGGTATTGAAGAGGAGAGAGATGAGTGTGGTGACCATAGGAAGAAACAGTGCCAAGCACGAGAACCTAGGCAAAACACTTAAAGAGAAGAATCAATGCATGAAGAACTTTAGTTGCAAAATCATTAAATGATTGATGCTTAGCACCAACTAGTTAAGCACCTATGCATTGAGGGTTTTAGTTGCTAAATTTTTTAATATGCTTAGGCTATCCGTAATGGTAGTATCATACGTAGTATCATGCATGCCAACTAGGCAGTTTTGATGAGATGACATAGTATTTAATGAAATAAGAAAGGATTGAGTATCATATCATGATCCCGTATCATATTAAATGATGTGCTACTATGTGTCATGCATGGCAATGAATAAACCATTTTATGATAGCAAATATGATACTACTATGTACTACGGATGTAGTATCAAACACTAATATTATATGCATGATACTAGTATATAATACTCTTCACTACGACCACCTCGCGTAAGAACCAATGCATTGAAAGTAGCCTTACTGACTAACATCGCGCGCGCATGCATGCTGGCATTTGATGCGGCTGTGGTGATTCGTGAACTGGCCGTGCTATTTTCGTCTCGCGGCGCTCACCAGCCATTATTGGCCCGCCGCTTTAGTTTTCACCAGCGCCGTCGCCCGTCGGCACTGTCGTGATGCTACATCTAATACAATGAGCGGCGTTGGGCGCAACAAGATCAAGAACTCACATGCGTTCGCGTTCACCTTTGGAGAACAAGCTTGATGAATGCATGCATGCATTCGCAAAACATAGTACTGTAGTACTATGAATCAGTAGAAACACCATTCATTCAAGCATTCGTCACACTGAAGAGGTCCCCGAGTTCTTGCGAGGCACCGTCACACTGAAGATGTCCCCAAATTTCAGCTTTAACATAGACAAGGAATTTAGCAAAATTAACATGATGAAAAATCTCACCCAAAAAAACGGACATAAGATTCGATAAGCTTAATTTCCATGCATTTGCTAGCTACAAGACCAAACTTCAATCCCCAAAAGTTGATCTAGTACAAGGTAGCATGATTGATTAAACACTGGCCTATATATATAGCGGCGGCTAAGCAATCTTAAAGCCTAGAGTACTAATTTCACCGATGATTGCATGCACAACAAGCGCGCCTCGCATCGGATGCACTCGACATCACGCCCTGCGGCTACGGCCCATGGTAGAGGGCGCTGCCACGACCTCCATGAACGGCGGGTACTGGACTACGTCCTGGAGGAGACCCTGCGGCGGCATTGGGAACTCGCCCTCATCCTCGAACCCGTTGTCGCCGATGCTCCAAGAAGAGGATACGCCGCCGAAAGCATCGTGCCTCTCCTGGTTCGGCAGCCACACCGACGCGTCAGGTTCGGCAGTGCGAAAGTGGTCGGGCGGCCGCCTGCTCGCGTGGAATCCGTGCACCACGTCCTGCAGCAGCCCCGTCTCCGGTGGATCTCGCCCTTGCAGGACGCCGGCCCAGTCCCAGTCGTCGTCGTCTTCTGCTCCGGGAACAGACGATGCCGAGGCCGTGGCGGTGTCTGCCATGGTGACCGTAGCAGCGCACGAAGCAGCGGGACGAGGAGACGGCGGCGTCGGTATGGGCGGCGGAGGGGAATTGACGTGGGAGTGGCCGTGGCCGGCATGATGGAGGAGGACGCAACCGTGCGGGGACGAGCTCATGAGGTTGTGCAGGATGAAGGTGTTAAGCTGCGCCGGCGGATGCGCCTGCGCCGTCGACTGGCCCCACGGCCAGTACCCAGCCGGCCAGGAATCGACGGGTGCGGGGAAGTTGGTGCGCGCCTTGGCTCCACGCATGAAGCGCGCGGCGACGTCGTAGGCGCAGGCGGCCTGCTCGGCGGTGTCGTACGTGCCGAGCCAGCGGCGCGCTTTGGACGCGGGGTCCCGGATCTCCGCCGCGAACCGGCCCCACGGACGGCGCCGGACCCCGCGGTACTGCATGCCCGTCGGGGACACGTCGCCGGACGCCAAGGAAGAACGCTTGCTGCGGGGGCGGTGGGCGTGGGCGTGGGCGTGCGTCTGTGCGGCCGGGTCGACGTCCATGATGTCCACGCTGTGGAATGGCTATGTGCTTGGGTGTGTTGGGACTGTGAGTGTGCGGGGATGATGGGCGCGGGGGAACTGCTTATATAGATGGGGCGATGGGCAAAAGAAGGAAGCGCTAAGAGCATCCCAAACAGAAATGGTAAATTTGGAGATGTAAAATAGAAGAAGTAAAAATTTACATCTTTAAAATGTGTTTTTTTTTTTGCATCTTTTAAAAAAGCCAACTCAAACAGATGATGTATATTGAAGATGTAAAAAAGCAATTGCAATAGATGATGCAAAATGAAGATGTAAAAACTAATGGGTGGCAGCCATATTGGGGCGGGGGGCATGGGGACGGGGCGGCGTGGCGCGAGTTGGGTCGGCGGCGGCTGTGCGTGGGGGCGACGGAGGAGAGGCGACGGGGATGGTGAATCGGGACGGCGGTGGCGTGAATAGGGGCGGCGGAGCAGCGATTCAAGGCGAAGAGAGGAGGAGGAGCGGCGGAAGGGTGGCGGGAGCTCGCGCTGCGGGAAAAGCGGCAGAGGCGGGCGCCCGTCGGGTGGGTGGCGCGGCTCGCCTTCCCTACCTCCGGAACAAGCTCAACCCGTCCACGACCGCTCGGTGGACGCCATTACGGCAACCAGACCTCCGGCGAAGCTTCGATTCGAAGCGTCGGCCGAAATTGAATCGGCGTCTGCGGGGGACTGCTGTCGCTACTCCGTCGAGCTAGGCGACGAGGGACGGGCGGGCGGAGTCGCGGCAGGGTCGGAGATAGGCGGGCGGAGTCGCGACAGGGTCAGAGGTAGGCGGGCGGAGTCGCGACAGGGTCGGAGGTAGGCGGGCGGGCGGCGGGCGAAATTTCAGAGTATCCATGCTGAGGTGAAAAAAGATGCTGAAGTGCATGATGTTCGTGCCAAATTTCAGAGTATCCATGTATATCTGAGTAACTCTTAGCAAAAAGGATAAAATTGGAGTCTGTGAATTTTGTTACTATTGGTGCACAGTTTGGATCCGATTTTTTTCCTGAGCTACTCAGATGTCCAAATGCTTTAAAATTTGACACGCACCTCAGGAACTCAGTCATCTCTCTCCACACAAAAAAATCGGATTTTTATTTTTGAATTTACTATTCATAAAGTGTAGATGAGCCCGGGTTGAGAATTGAATATTCGCTTAGATTGTAACTATGTTTTGATAAAATGATTATAAGATTTCACGCAAAAAAATGATAGTAGTGAGTTAATTTTTTACTAACTTTTTGCCGCTCATATGAACATGGAAGCGATTTTCAAACATCATGAAATGTTACCGTGAAAAAAGTGAAAGATCATTGTCGCATATACAAATATCATATGCACGTCATGTCTCATACTCCCTTTGCCCGGTGAAGAATGTATATCTAGAAATTTTAAGACAAATTATAAAGTGAAGTAAAAAAGTGCATTGAAAATGTGCAATTCACCATGAGAATATGACATGAATAAGAAAGATCTTCAAAGTACTACATTGTTCTCCCAACAACAATATACACAATAAAGCTATCCGCCGAGAAAAGACAATCACAAGAATAGCATCATGTATTGTGTCCATATGTTACCTTTTGAGTGCAAAGCGATGAGAAGCGCTCTCCTTGTGATCATAAGATTCATTGTCAACCGTGTCAAAATACGGATCACTTAGTTTGCTCTCGCGATTGTAGCTGTGAGACTATACATATGCAATAATTATCTTTGTTTGCCTATTAACTTTGCAATGTGTGACATCGAGGAGGATTCACCGTTCCATCTGTAAAATACCAAAAGCTCGTTCGATGACGTTTTGTATTGATGAATGTTGATTGAAGGTGTCTTTTCCCCCTCGTGACGGTACTTGTTGGAAATCAGGTAGGAGTAAGTATAGTGATGTCCATTGCATAGTGCTAGATATCCGGCTCTCCGTATAATAACTCAAAGAAATGAGTTCTTTTTCGAACGTACCGCTGCGTTGCGACCAGTTGTACAGGTACTGGTAAAGCCTCTTTGATTCAAAGGAATTTCAAATGTATTTTGAAGGTTTGAAGCCCTTATGAAAATTTTATATCGTGTGTGATTGAATTCGTATGATCGAACTTGTTGTCCGGGTACATAATTTATTTTCTCTAAAAATGCATAATTATTACTCGGCCGGGGATGATGACTATTAAACGGGGCTGCACCTGTAGCCGCCCAGCCGGGGGAAGTGTGACCAATGGACGCATTGCACCTTGGTTAACTGCGTGGGTATTAAACACCTCATCATTTGCTCGCTCTTCCGGCCACTGCATGCGTGCCTGCCGCCATTAACTTTCTTTCCAAGCTCGCACCGGGCCCGAGCCTACGGCACTAGTGCCCCTGCGTGCGCGTGCGCCAAGCGGGGAAAGGAATTCGCCGCTGGGAGCAGTGCTTGGCAATTTGCACGGCTAAATTAGCTGGTATGCACAGAAGTACATTAATTGTAGCGATTTATCTACAATCAACAGTAAATGTAAGATTAGGCCATCTCCAACAGGTTGTACGACTACGCGAGACCGAGACCGGCAAGACCGCCCGACGCCTGTACGACTACATCCGATGCGGGTTTTGACAAGTACCACGGTGGCCGGAGCCCTCGGAACCGTCAAGTTCGTCTACGTGCGAGTACCACTACCGTCGCAAGAATGAGACCTCAAGTACCTCGACGCCCGATGTCAAGTTCGACTACAAGGAGAAACGCAAGTACCACTACCGTCGACCTCGGAGACCCTCGACGTCAAGTTCATCTTCGAAACGAGCTCCGTGAACGACACTACCGTCGCCATGTACCACTACTTCCACTACCGTCGGAACAACTACTTCCCTCTACGTGCATGTACCACTACCGTCGCCCCGTGTACGACTACGAATGGAACAACTACTTCCTCTACGACCCGTGTACCACTACTTCCACTACGTCCCTCGACGACTCGAACCCCTCCGAGAACGATTGTTCCGAAGGTATAACCCCGAGACGATGCCCGTGGATGAATGCTTGTGGTTGTATGAGATGTATCGATTGTTTGCTTCGTGCCCGTTTCGTCTTTTGTCATGCTCCTCGGTTGCCTCGTCGCTGACCCGTGGGAACCCGGCAACGGGATCACCCCACCTTTCATCTTGTTCCGCTCGCTCTCCGTCATCTTTTGCACCGGTCTCTCAACGAGTTACCGGAACCGAGATGTTGCCGTTGCATCATTTCGGATCGTTGTCGTGGCACCCTTTTTCCTTCCACCACGGTGACAATTACCTCCTTATCTCTTCATGTTAACCTTTTAATAAATTGCATAAAACTTGATCATGTCATCCGCATCATGTTAACAACATTAAAAATGTGTGAATTGTTGTTTGCTAAAAATTGTTAACCATGCCCATGAGGATTTTCCGGAATTTGTTGTTGTTATTTCCGGGCTCATTTAAAATGCCTAAATAGTGTAGTTTCATTATGCTTCCCCTCTTGCTATGTTTAAAACATTTAATCTTGTCTTGTAAATAATGAGAGTCAACTAAATAATTAACATGTGGTGTTTCGTCAATATGCAACTCGTTGTATATTGAGCTCCACTTAACTTGTAGTTTTGTTTGTTACCATTGCCATACCATGCATATTTAAACATGACATGCATCATGCTTGCTTGTGCATCATGACATGCTTATGATTGTGTGTTTACCGTGTTGTTTGCTTCTTTTCGGTTGCTTCTCTTGTTAGCTTCGGTTTCGTTCCGGAGTTGTGAGGATTCGCTCAACTATGTTGCTTCGTCTACTTCATGGATCCGTTCTTCTCCCTTGCGGAATTCTAGGCAAGATGATCATACCCTTGGATACCTTTACTACCATTGCCATGCTTAGTTGTCTCGATGCTATCGTTACATGTCGCGCTACCCATCTTTATTGTCAGCCTCTCCTTGTTGCCATGAAACCTCTAACCTTTGATACCTTCCTAGCAAAACCACTGTTTGGCTATGTTACCCGCTTGCTCAGCCCCTCTTATAGCGTTGTTAGTTGCAGGTGAAGATGAAGATCGTTCCAGGAGGGAACTTGTTGTTGGATATATCACAATATCTATAATTATTATTAACACACCTATATACTGGGCATGGGTGGAAGGCTTGGCCTTTTGCTCGGTGTTTTGTTCCACTCATGCCACCTTAGGCGCCGATAAACCAGCATTATGTTCCTTGATTTTGCGTTCCTTACACGATGGGTGGATGGGGACCCCTTGACAGTTCGACTTTGAATAAAACTCCTCCAGCAAGGCCCAACATTGGTTTTAATTTGCTCATAATAACAACTTATTTAATTAATTAATTGCATAGGGGTTCATGTCCCCGGGTTCTTAATTCTACATAACAGGGGGGCCAGTGTTGATGGTGTTGGTCCCAAACGGGGATTCTGCGGGGTCACCACGAGGAAACTCGAGGATTGATATAAACCTGTAGAATTGCCCATCCGGACGTGGCCTGAGACGAGATACGCGCGGATACTATCAGGGTGTCGGCACGCCGGGAGGTCTTGCTGGACTTGTTTTACCATTGTCGAAATGTCTTGTGCACCGGGATGCCGAGCCTGATCGGATTTCCCTAAGATAAGGAGTGATGATATTATATTTATCACTTCAGATAATCGCGAGAGCTTGTGATGGGCTAAGTTGGGACACCCCTGCAGGGTTATAATCTTTTGAAAGCCGTGCCCGCGGTTATGTGGCAGATTGGAATTTGTTAATGTCCGGTTGTAGAAAACTTGACAGAGGGTCCGAAGTAAAACACACAACCGTGTGAGTAACCGTGACTGTCCCTTTTCACTTTGAGAAGAGAACACGGTGGGGTTATGTTTGACTCGTATGTAGTTCAGGATCTTTAGCGATAACTACTAGTTGCGACCGTTTGCGTAGATGCTCATCTTATTCTTGTACTCGTAAGCTAGCCACCATATTATGCTTAGCCGCTGCTGCAACCTCACCATTTTACCTCTTCCTACCCATAAAGCTTTGCTAGTATTGATACCCATGGTTATGGGATTGCTGAGTCCTCATGGCTCACAGATACTACAACACCAGATGCAGGTTCAGCCGAGAAAGATGCAGGAGGAGGTTCAAGTACTTCACCGGGAGTTTGATGAAGAGAGTGGCCGTATGCTTGTGACGTTTCGACGATCAGTAGAGTTTCTACTAGGATTCGATCTAGACCAGTGGTTTAACGTTATGTTTGGTATCTTTCTTTTGGATCTTCACCCGTAGTCGGGTTGTGATGTTTTGGATGATGTTTTACTTATGTAATGTATTGTGTGAAGTGGCGAGTGTAAGCCAACTATTCTTTTGCAATTTCATCCCTATTTTTACATGAGTCGTGCAAAGATACCAAACTTGAGATCATTCCAGAATGGGCTTATACCTTTAAGTCGTGCCTCGACACGTAGGAGGTATAGTCCCATCCTGGGCATTACAAGTTGGTATCAGAGCCTTCTCTGACCTAGGAGCCCCCACTGATTGATCGAATCGTTGACGGTTGAGTCTAGACACACACTTGAAAAGGTTTTGAGTCATATATATATATATCGGAGAGTAGGATTTCTTTTGCTTCTCATCTCTTTTCACTCTGGTGAGGACTCCTGACGATTACTCTTATCTCTTCTACTCTAAAAAATGCACCAATTTTTTTTTAGGATCACGCGAGTATTTTTTGGATTATTCCGATGTCTTTGTGACGAGAACATTGTTCTCGATGCCTCCTGTCATTAGGGGTTGTGGCAATGTCCCGGGGAGTTGAGCTCTGAGGTGTTGTCGTCACAAATATGTCGCATCAGTTCTAGAATACTTAAGACGGTCGACATCGAAAACTCTCCTATGCGGTTAGTGGCAAGATAACCCCGACATCACCCAGTACTGGGGAGGTAGTTCGGGAGTATTGCCATAGCTTGTATAGTGGATGCGTTTCAAAGGTCCGTGGTAAATGGTTTCCGGAGATAACTGGTTATGTGTTGAAGGTTGGATACAGCTGGATGTAGGATTAGAGTTGAGTGCGCGGTCCTTCCCCTGTATTCCCAACACCTAATTGCATAACTGGAAACTTTCGGAAATTAATAGGTGGGTTCATCTAGTAGTTCTAGGCATTCTTCCAACGAGTGCATGATATGAAGTTCGGGGTTCTGCATTTAGTGAAGTGGTTTTATGGGCTTGTTTCGATCGGGAGTTGCATCTTAAAGGGTCCTTGGCTATGCTGATCCGGGGATTGCAAAACCCTTTTGTAACACATTCCATGAGCTTTCAGCATGAATATGTCGAACGAAGCTTCTATCTTGTATTTGTTCTATCTGCTCCTTGTTGTTTTTTATTTATCTTTTGTTCTCCCAAGTGGCTTCTCGACAAGCTGATGTACCTGCGGAATTCATTCGTTCAATTCTCTGTTCGGATGCTATTGTGAAGATTATGTTGCAACATATCTATCCTTTGTTTCGTTTTGATTCTGGTATTCGAGTTGCTTCGATGTCAAGTGTTGATTCCATACCTTCCTAATCGGTGTTCTCATATTTCTATGGGAGTGCTAGTCCTTCTCAATCATCAAGATGGTCATGTTAAATTCTTTTCAACCGGTGTCCATTTTGTTCGTCTCAAATTGTCTTTGTTTTCCCCACCCTCCCACCCTTCTTCTTCTCGGAGCAAGAAATTCTCAGATGAAGTATCCATTTTATTAATGTGATGTTTCTTCATTCTTTTCCTTCAATGTTCTTATCCGGTGATTCTCAAGAAGTTGCTCAAGAGCTTCAAGCCCATCATTCTTTTGTTCTCAAATTCTGCCGGTGGATGTAATTCAAGATTTCGGTGTTGATCTTATCCTTTTCCTCATTTCACAATGTTTTCTTATTCCGGTGCTCCAATTAATCATTCTCCTCTTGCTATTCATATCCGGAGTGCTGAAGATTCATAATTCCATTCTTAATCCGTTCAAATTATTTTGAGGATTGTTATCTTACTCAAGCCATTTAATTCAACCGGTGCAATATCTCTCAAGCAATCTTTTCCAACGGTGATTTCTTTTGAGTGGGCCCTAACCCACAGGTCTTTTCCCAGGAGCTTACCTGACTCTTCTTTTCCGGAGAATTATTTCAAAGTGTGACGTAAGTATGAATCCCATCAGTCACAGTCCTTCTCCAGGACCGTTTTAAAATTCTTTTTCATCGTTGGTTCAACCTTTTTAATTCTTCATTCCGGAGTGCTCAACAATTCTTATGGCATTTCTCGTCTTCATTCTCAACATTTGGAGACCGAAGAAGTGTTTCTCTTAAATCTTGGCCGTTCTCTTGAAGATTCGTGGTTCTAGCTTCATGCCATCCTCATTATTGTTCCGATTGTGAGGAATTCTTTTATACCATCCAAAGCATTTCATGAATTCTTCCTATTGTGATCCTCCGAAGGCCATCATTTCAGAATATTTCTTCGTTCTCAGTTTTCAACTTCGTCCTCCAACTATTCTTAATTGATGCCTCTTCATTCGTCTCCCTATTCTTACGGTGGTTCGTTCAAGTTTACTCTTCCTTGTTGTCGTATTAATTCACTCGTTCTTTTCATAATTCTACCGGTGGTTCGTTGAAGATTTACCCAAGCTTGTGTGAGATCTCTCTTAATCCTTTTCAAGAAGAATAAGTAGTATGCCAAATCCTTTGGTTGTCTTCAATTTAAATTGGTGAAGGAGATGCATGACATAATTCTTATTCTTATTCCTTCAAGGTGATTTAATTCTTTTGTCTAGAGCTTGTTCATCATATCATATTCTCGGTCCTAAGTTGTTCATCTTGTTTTCCGGAGTTCCAAGTTATTTCAATTATATCATTTCAAACCTCCATCTAATTCATCGCAGGCCTTGAATCTTATTCTTTTCATCTTTCACTCCTCATGCTTTCATTACCGGAGTTCTCATGGTGGTTCTTCATCATTTAATTCATCCTCGAAGTCTTCATCAAGATTCTTGTTGGAGCTCAAGCATTCTTCATCATGTTCCCAATTGCAATCTTTTCTACCTTGTCTTTTCAGATGGTGTTATGTCATTCTTGTCAATTCCTTCATGTTTTATGATTCACGAGTTATCAAGAATGAGATATTTAAAACACATCATCTTTCCTTGTTCAGGAGATGTTTTCAACCATTCAATTTATTCGTTGGAGTAATCTTGGGTTGTATTTCACCTAAAAGCTTTCCCTAAGGATTGTTGCTATTATGGTGCTTATAAATGACCCAAGTTCTTCATTTATCCTCCCGGTGAGATAAGTTTTTCATCTCATTGTTGATCTCAATCCATTCAAATATTTTTTTTCGTAAGTGGCTGGTTGTCACCTCATAATTTTGAGATGTTTTCCATAAGCCCACATCAAGCTTATTCTTTCGTTGTTGATTTTTTTCCAACAAATCCATTCAACCCTTCTTCGTAAGGATGTTTTTCATATTCATTTGTCGGAGAAGTTGTCATTTTTCTTCTCCATTCAAGTCTTTCATTGATTTATATGCTATTCTTTCATTCCGGAGGCATTGTGATGTTGCTCTCTACAAACCCTCATCTCGTTTTATCGAGATGATGTTTTTTTCCCTTGCTTATCATTTAACCAGAGTGTTGTGTCCTCCATTCTAGTTCCCTCATCTTATCAAGTTTTGCCTCTCCTTGTAACCGGAGTGCTATCTGAAATCTTTCTTACCCCTTGTGCCATTCTTTCAATGTTCCGGAGGCTATATGCTGTTCATTTCATCCAGTATCATTCCATCTCCTCAAGCTCATGTTGATTCCTTCCATTTTCAGTCGGAGTGCTGTCCGAATCATGTCATTCTTATTCCTTGGTTGTACCCTTGCAGTTTCATATTCTTTTGGTTCGTAAGCTCTTGTTTCATGTCTTTCAACCTACAAGGTTCTTGTAATGCTCCTTGTTCCTCTTTTCTAACGGAGTGCTTTCATCTTCGTTCATCTCCATTGTATTCTTTATTCAACTTGTTCAACCTCTCAAGGTTCTTTGGTATTCACTCGTTAGTCCAAGAAGCAACTTTGTTTTACCTCTTCCTCTTCCGTTTTTAACCGGTGCTATCTCTAGGATCTCGGGTCGAGATCCTCTGTTAGTGTGGGAGAGTTGTGACGCCCGAAGACCGACGTCCCAGAAGATTCCAGAAGATTCCAGATGTTCCGGGTTCTCCCGTGTGTTTCATTTGTGCTTGTGTTATTTATTTTGCATTGCATCATGCCATCATGTCATATTTATTTTGCATCTCAACCTAAATAAATTGTGTGGACCTTTGGTCCATTTAAATTGAGGGAAGGATGACTTCTCTTTATAACATATCCTCTCAATATTACTAGATGACACCCCGCGCGTTGCTGCGGGATTTTGTTGTCGTGAAGATGATAACGATTGGAAATTACTTTTATGATGAATTTTATTTACATTCAATGAATTTTGTTTTATAACACACAACACTGGCATGATGATTTGAACAAATTCAAACGCCCAAGAGTTGGAATAGCCCCTGTCTTCCTGAATGCCTTGACCTTCATGGTCTCTTCAGAACACAGTCAAATATCATACTAAATGAATAATGTCAAAAATCTAAATATACACTTTGTAAAAAAAGAATAATTTAGAAAAATGACCCATTGCATTGTTGTAATTTATTAGTTGTGCAAACTACAAAAAAATCCAAAGAATCTTAGGGGTCTTAATCATATCATATATACAATGGTTTTTTATTTCCTTTTGATTAGTTCCAAAATCGACCATTGTTACCACTGAACAATTGGACAGCCACGTCTCTTGTGAATCCACATATCCTGGCATAAGTATAGTCCAACCAATCAAACTGTAAAGTCCAAAACACCAAATTAATCAAATGTTATCCTTGTATTTTCAAACTGATGTACCTAGCTGAGGAAAATGCAGCTGGGCCAAGTAGAATCAGGAATACAATGGGAATAATGAGTTGAAAAGAGGAGCTCACCTGTGTGCCCTTTCTTGCCGTTCACGCAGAAGATGTTTGGGTAGAGGCAGACGACTCCACGCGCTCCAGCCTCTACTGCGACGTACAACGCGGACTCCTCGGCGCGCATCAACACGGCAGCGAGGGATGCGCTGGATTTGGAAGCCTTGACGTCGGACGCCTCATCGTCGACCATGATGCGATGCACCGTGTTGCTTGGCGACCACGTGGAAGGCGTCGGGATCGAGATGTGCTGGCCCCGGCTGCGACGTACTACAACGCAGAGTCCCCGGCGTCCATCATTAACACCGTAGCGAGCAACATGCCGGAATAGGACGCCTCGGCGTTGGCCAGCATGCGACAGCGTCCACAAGTTAGATGGTGGCGAGCGACCCGGCGGAGTCGAATGCTGACTATCAGGCGACGAACTGTGTCAGTGTCCTCGGATCTAACAGAGGCGCAGATGACCTGGTGGGTGATCGACGGGATATCCCCTGGCGACCAGGCGAGTGAGCTGCTGCCCTGTAGTCTTATCGACCGCTACCGATACTGATTGGTGTGGGTGGATTCGGCAGGTCATGCTTGCTTTATATTGGAAGAATATGATTCATTAAGGAAGGTGCAGAAGAAAATATGAGCAGAAAATTGTACCGGCAAGGCTGATATAAGGCAATTATGGAGAAGACAGAGAGGCTGGAGGAAGATGTAATCGTCAGTTCCTCTGCCCAACTAAATACCCGGCTAAATTATGGAGAAGATAGACAGGCCGGAGGAAGAGGTAATAGTCAGTTCCTCCACCCAACTAAATACCCGACTAAAGAGGCAATTAATACCTGATGGAATGCTGCATGTCGCATGGCTGGGTCACGCTGAGTGGAAGGTTGCATCGCGTTTCACATCTACGTACAGATCGAATGCATGCATACATGACCAGAATTGCTGACATGGCTAGATGATGATGTGGAAGGGCTGCATGTTGAGAGAATTGGTAGTAGTGGGGATCAACTTCTTAAGAATGTAAGATTAGGGAGCTATAATAAATATTCCATTTGTTTGGAATTAACCGCAACACACTTGCATATTTTTCCCCATGCCTTTTTCACTTCAAGTTTCTCCATCTAAACCTTGCCAATAATTCTTTTCCCGTTTGTCGAGCCCCATCCTCAAATTCGAGCTCTTTTGGATTCCATCTAAATGGATTTCTGAAGTCAAACAACTTGGCTTTTATTCAAATGTGTTTTGAATTTTCATCTTCCAAAAATCTTCAAACAATTTTATTTATATTCCTCACATTTTTGTGAGTCCAGGGAATTTACCTCATGCCCTAAGCCTATTCCTAGCACCTCCTTCCTTTTTTTCTTTCATCTTGTTGTTTCTCTGGGTTTTTTTGGAAACAACAGTATGGAGAGGAGGCCCAGCCGCAGCCCTCCTTTTGGCCCAGGCCTCCCTCCCAGCCGCTCGGGCCCATCCCTCCCAGGCCCAAGGCCCACTCCGGCGACCTAACCCTAGCTCGACCCAGGCTCCCGCATCGCTCCTCTCCCTCTCCTCCCGTGCGCCGCACTTCTTCCATCGATCCCCATCTCTCAGCCTCGCACCCGCTCCCTCCTCACCAGCGCAGTGCCCGAGTCCCACTCCTTTGATCTCCAGCAAGGCCCGAGCGCCTCTCGTCTCCTCGCTCCGCATCGCCAGGGATAGGAGCTCCCCAGCGCCCCATTCCCCAATCCAGGGCCATGGCGCCTCGCTCCCTCGACTCCCTCTCAGTTCCCGAGCCCGAGCGCCGTTCGTCCGAGCCCTCCTCCCTTCGGTCGCCCGCATCTCTTCTCTCCCCCGGCCCGTCGCTCCTTCCTCGACCCCAGAGCGCACCCGAGCCGCCCGAGTCCCTCGTCTGCGCCTCCATCTTCCGCGCCCTCCAGGCCGCACGCCGCGCCCGCCGCTTCTCCCGCTCGCCGGCCGCCCCATGGCCACGCCGTCCGCTCGCCATGGCCGCCCCGCCGGCCAGCACGTCAGCTCCGCCGGCCAGCACGTCAGCTCCGCCGGCCACCCCATCTCCAGCGCCCTAGCCGCGCGAGCCCTCACTCGCCTCCTCGAGAGCCTCCAGCGCCCGACCGGGGCCCGACCCCTTCAGGCCACGAGGCCGCAGCACCGCAGCTCCTTGTGCGCCCCTACCTCGTCTCCTCACCGCCATGCCGCTGCCATGGCCTCGACCTCCTGTTCCGTGTTGCCGCCTTTTTGTTTTCCCTTGTGTTGCTGCGTTTGGACCTCGGAGATGCACCAAGTACCACTACAAACCGCCAAGTACCACGATGACCCGTGTACGACTACGTGAGACCGAGACCGGCAAGACCGCCCGACGCCTGTACGACTACATCCGATGCGGGTTTTGACAAGTACCACGGTGGCCGGAGCCCTCGGAACCGTCAAGTTCGTCTACGTGCGAGTACCACTATCGTCGCAAGAACGAGACCTCAAGTACCTCGACGCCCGATGTCAAGTTTGACTACAAGGAGAAACGCAAGTACCACTACCGTCGACCTCGAAGACCCTCGACGTCAAGTTCATCTTCGAAACAAGCTCCGTGAACGACACTACCGTCGCCATGTACCACTACTTCCACTACCGTCGGAACAACTACTTCCCTCTACGTGCATGTACTACTACCGTCGCCCCGTGTACGACTACGAATGGAACAACTACTTCCTCTACGACCCGTGTACCACTACTTCCACTACGTCCCTCGACGACTCAAACCCCTCCGAGAACGATTGTTCCGAAGGTATAACCCCGAGACGATTCCCGTGGATGAATGCTTGTGGTTGTATGAGATGTATCGATTGTTTGCTTCGTGCCCGTTTCGTCTTTTGTCATGCTCCTCGGTTGCCTCGTCGCTGACCTGTGGGAACCCGGCAACGGGATCACCCCACCTTTCATCTTGTTCCGCTCGCTCTCCGTCATCTTTTGCACCGGTCTCTCAACGAGTTACCGGAACTGAGATGTTGCCGTTGCATCATTTCGGATCGTTGACGTGGCACCCTTTTCCTTCCACCACGGTGACAATTACCTCCTTATCTCTTCATGTTAACCTTTTAATAAATTGCATAAAACTTGATCATGTCATCCGCATCATGTTAACAACATTAAAAATGTGTGAATTGTTGTTTGCTAAAAATTGTTAACCATGCCCATGAGGATTTTCCGGAATTTGTTGTTGTTATTTCCGGCCTCATTTAAAATGCCTAAATAGTGTAGTTTCATTATGCTTCACCTCTTGCTATGTTTAAAACATTTAATCTTGTCTTGTAAATAACGAGAGTCAACTAAATAATTAACATGTGGTGTTTCGTCAATATGCAACTCGTTGCATATTGAGCTCCACTTAACTTGTAGTTTTGTTTGTTACCATTGCCATGCCATGCATATTTAAACATGACATGCATCATGCTTGCTTGTGCATCATGACATGCTTATGATTGTGTGTTTACCGTGTTGTTTGCTTCTTTCCGGTTGCTTCTCTTGTTAGCTTCGGTTTCGTTCCGGAGTTGCGAGGATTCGCTCGACTATGTTGCTCCGTCTACTTCATGGATCCGTTCTTCTCCCTTGCGGAATTCTAGGCAAGATGATCATACCCTTGGATACCTTTACTACCATTGCCATGCTTAGTTGTCTCGATGCTATCGTTACATGTCGCGCTACCCATCTTTATTGTCAGCCTCTCCTTGTTGCCATGAAACCTCTAACCTTTGATACCTTCCTAGCAAAACCACTGTTTGGCTATGTTACCCGCTTGCTCAGCCCCTCTTATAGTGTTGTTAGTTGCATGTGAAGATGAAGATCGTTCCAGGAGGGAACTTGTTGTTGGATATATCACAATATCTATAATTATTATTAACACACCTATATACTAGGCATGGGTGGAAGGCTTGGCCTTTTGCTCGGTGTTTTGTTCCACTCATGCCACCTTAGGCGCCGATAAACCGGCATTATGTTCCTTGATTTTGCGTTCCTTACACGATGGGTGGATGGGGACCCCTTGACAGTTCGACTTTGAATAAAACTCCTCCAGCAAGGCCCAACATTGGTTTTAATTTGCTCATAATAACAACTTATTTAATTAATTAATTGCATAGGGGGTCATGTCCCCGGGTTCTTAATTCTACATAACAGGGGGGCCAGTGCTGATGGTGTTGGTCCCAAACGGGGAGTCTGCGGGGTCACCACGAGGAAACTCGAGGATTGATATAAACCTGTAGAATCGCCCATCCGGACGTGGCCTGAGACGAGATACGCGCGGCTACTATCAGGGTGTCGGCACGCCGGGAGGTCTTGCTGGACTTGTTTTACCATTGTCGAAATGTCTTGTGCACCGGGATGCCGAGCCTGATCGGATTTCCCTAAGATAAGGAGTGATGATATTATATTTATCACTTCAGCTAATCGCGAGAGCTTGTGATGGGCTAAGTTGGGACACCACTGCAGGGTTATAATCTTTCGAAAGCCGTGCCCGCGGTTATGTGGCAGATTGGAATTTGTTAATGTCCGGTTGTAGAAAACTTGACAGAGGATCCGAAGTAAAACACACAACCGTGTGAGTAACAGTGACTGTCCCTTTTCACTTTGAGAAGAGAACACGGCGGGGTTATGTTTGACTCGTATGTAGTTCAGGATCTTTAGCGATCACTACTAGTTGCGACCGTTTGCGTAGATGCTCATCTTATTCTTGTACTCGTAAGCTAGCCACATATTATGCTTAGCCACTGCTGCAACCTCACCATTTTACCTCTTCCTACCCATAAAGCTTTGCTAGTCTTGATACCCATGGTTATGGGATTGCTGAGTCCTCGTGGCTCACAGATACTACAACACCAGATGCAGGTTCAGCCGAGAAAGATGCAGGAGCTGGTTCAAGTACTTCACCGGGAGTTCGATGAAGAGAGTGGCCGTATGCTTGTGACGTTTCGACGATCAGTAGAGTTTCTACTAGGATTCGATCTAGACCTGTGGTTTAACGTTTTGTTTGGTATCTTTCTTTTGGATCTTCACCCGTAGTCAGGTTATGATGTTTTGGATGATGTTTTACTTATGTAATGTATTGTGTAAAGTGGCGAGTGTAAGCCAACTATTCTTTTGCAATTTCATCCCTATTTTTACATGAGTCGTGCAAAGATACCAAACTTGAGATCATTCCAGAATGGGCTTATACCTTTAAGTCGTGCCTCGACACGTAGGAGGTATAGTCCCATCCTGGGCATTACAGCCCGGCACTGCCGGACCATTTCCTCGCGCAGGTAGTCCAGCCTTCACTACGCCGCCCGTGAGACATCAATGGAGGCTGACCGGCGCAGCAGCGCGCACAGCTTTGGCATTGATTCGCTGCAGAAAACGAGGCGATGAGGATGATGAAGCGGCGAGAAGAGAGTCGAGTCGCTGACGCGGCGGGCCCGCGGCTCTTCGCGCCAAAAACGATTCGCTCGGCGCCCCCGAGCAACCCCCAGTGCGCCGGGTTCGGGTTGGGTCCGCTGGCGCCAATTTCGGCCTGAGCCGGCGAAAACTGGGCTCTTGAGGGCGCGACTAGGCCGATTTTTTGGCATCGGCGAACGAAAAAACGCCCGGGGGCCTTCTTGGGGGGCGCGGCTGAAGATGCTCTAACTACCTCTATAGTGGGGAGTAACATATATGTGGTAACATGAAAGACTTCATTTATTAGAGTATAGACTCATCTTACCTTGATATGTGGGATGTACTTATACTAGTAGTAACTAGCTATGTTACCACATGCCTCTCTTTCTTCATTTATTGCTTGCCACATCATCTATTTTATCTAGATATGTGTGATGTTACTACTACCTCCATCTAGGTGAATAAGTCATTCACGTAGTTTTAGGTCATCGATTTGATGAATTAAATATGTGTTCTATGTCATGAAAAGTATATCACTAGATTTCTACATGGATGTAGTTTCTAAATATATATATTTATCACATATAATACATATTTAGATAATTAAATCGTCGATCTAGAACTACGCAAATGACTTATTCACCGAAACGGATGTAGTCTAAACTATCCAATAGATAGTGAGAAAATAAATGTGATTGCTCTCTATTTCACCTTGGAATTTGTGCAAAGGTTGTTGGTTAATTTACATACTCCCTCCATCCAGGTGCATTGGGCATCTAAGCGATTTTAGAATTTCCAAATGAGTAAGGCGCCAAGGAATTAAATTAGCCTCGTATCATTCTCGTACCTCGTTCGCTCCACCCCCATGCACAACTTTTTAATCTCATGGGCAATAACTCTGGTTGCATGCTTTTCCTGCTGAATGTTGATTGGTAAGGCCAAGGAATTGCAATCAATTAGCTCAAATTACAAGAGTTTTAGTGCTAATTACATCTAATATTACGGCCAATCCCATCACACCTAGATCATAGTGCAGCTCCTTAGGCGCCCAATGCACCTGGACGGAGGGAGTACAACTTTGCTCTCTCTCCACATTTATTACATGCCACATCATCACTATGTTGTAGGTGGCAAATTTACCAACACCTATCTTACAACTCTTGGAGATGCCTTTAGGAAATCTAATACGTGTGGCACGAGCACATGACAACTCCGAACGTTTTTTATGACAAGTTTAGTGATGCGAGGATGCCAACTTTAATTGTCATGGAAAATTTCGTGCTTCCATTTATTTTTGACAAGAACTTGACGTGTGTAATTGTAATTGTAATTTGCCATCCTTGCGTGACTAGAATTGCCATTGAAAACATCAAAGCCGGAGTGTCGCACACCTGACGTGGGGTTTATCATTTGGAAAAATTTGTTTAGATGGTGATCTGATCTTATAAGCGTTTGAGGAGTATACCTTTTCCTTTCAAAAGAATAGCACCATAGCAATGCAAGGGTTGGTGCACACATCTAACACTACGATAATATGGCTTCTGTTGGAAATATGAGCAATTTACCATAGGATTTTATTAACAGAAAAAGTAGATAAAATACGACTATCATAGTAGAGAGGAAACAAGTCATGTAATCTAAAGATGAGACAATAAATGGCATGTGCACATATGAACTAGAAGAGAACATATGTAGAATAGAGGGTAGAACCAGAAGCGCTAGAGCAAGAAACTGAAGTAAGATCTTAAACAGAGAGAGTATAAGAACATACGAAACAGGAGCAGAAGCCCCGGTTTTGGGTGCGGTGTCCTCGCCGGCCATGTCGTCGAAGAGGTTGTCGACCTCAGGGAAGTAGTCGTCGGCGTCCGGATCGTCCGTGATGAAGCAGCCAGTAGTCGTGTTGAGCGCTCCGCAAAAATCTTATCACCCTTTTTCCATTACAGGACTCAAAAGGTGCAGTTTCGAAGACCTACTGTCCCGACCCGTGGTGCGTCATGACGAGGCGTGGCGTGGTGAGGCGCGCGGCGGAGGAGGAGCGTGCGTGGATGTCCCTCTTGTTCTCATGCTCGTACAAGTGGGGAAAGAACCTCCCTTATAAGGAGGTCCAACTCCCTCTAAACTAGCAGTGTGAGACTAAACTTTAGTAGTGCCCCTTGCCTTGCACGAATGGCTAAGTGGGCATCTAGGATTTATTAGGAATTTCTGAAATTGTTATTGGGTTGGCCCATAAGTAGATAAAATTCCAGCAATCCCCCATCAGATCCCAGAGGCACACAAAATTTGACTTTGGTTCCAAAAAATTGTTTTATATATCGGTACTGCAGTGGAGACTGCTAAGTTGAACTTCTACCTCGAACTTTACGTTACACTAGTAAGCAACTTGAACAGTGGACTGAGCCTTGAACTGTTCTGCAGGACAACATCTCTACTTACATGAGCCATTTAGAACACATTAAAATATACATCAACCCGCCATGCAGATTTAGGAGAGTATTGCATCTTCATGGAGTGGTATTGTTAATAGTAAGGATATTCTCCTGTCAGTTGACCAACATCTTGCCTTTCACATCTAATTCACGAGATCTTCGATCACATAGGCTAGATTATCAGTGTGAACAAATCATATTGTGGGTCTCATACCCATCTCCCTCGATGCATTATCTATCATATTTCGTGATAGACCCTTAGTAAAAATATCTGCCAGATTTGTAGACGTTTGGATATAATCAAATGCAATTACTTCGGAGTTTTTCATTTTCCTGGCAGACTTTAACCTTCTTTGAAGGTGTCTTGATGACTTCATGTTATCCTTTGAGCTTCTCACTTTTTTGATCACAATTTGATTGTCGCAGTTCATAAGGATACCCGGTACATGTTTCTCAACTACCGGCAAGTCATTCAAGAGCCAACGAAGCCAATCCGTGTCGACCATAGCTGTATCTAGTGTTGTGAGCTCTGCTTCCTTTGTTGACCTCGTTAAGATGGTCTGCTTGAAAGACTTCCAAGAAACAGCGCCACGTCCATGAGTGAATACATATCCGCTCGTGGCCTTTATCTCATCAGCGTCTGAGATCCAGTTTGAGTCACTATACCCTTCAAGCAGCTTTGAGTCCCCGGTGTAGTGAATTTCATAATTTGTAGTGCCTTTCAAATAACGCAAAACTCTCTCTAGAGCTTTCCAATGCACATCTCCTGGTTTTCAGACAAACCGACTCAGTTTGCTAACAACAAAAGAGATGCCAGGTCTTGTAGCACTGGCTAAGTACATAAGCGAGCCAATAATCTGAGAATATTTTAATTGATCTCTAGCAATTCTTTGATTCTTTCGAAGTAGCACCCTGACATCATATGGTGTTGGAGAGAGCTTGTAGTCACTATAGCCAAAGCGACTCAAGATCTTTTCCACATAGTGAGATTGAAGTAATGTAATCCCACCATCATCGTCTCTCAACAACTTGATGTTCGAAATGACATCAACCACTCTTAAATCCTTCATCTCAAAACAACGAGATAGGAAATCCGTGACCTCCTTAATAACATTCAATTTTGTTCCGAAAATCAGTATGTCATCAACATACAAGCAAAGGATAACTCCCTCGCCCCCACCATGGCGACCGTACAACATTTGTCAGCTTTGTTCACAACAAAGCCTGTAGCTGTTAAAGTTCTTTCAAACTTCTCATGCCACTGTTTGGGTGTTTGCTTAAGTCCATACAAAGACTTCAACAACTTGCACACTTTTCCTTCCTGGCCATCTACTACAAACCCATCTGGTTGTTCCATATAAATTTCCTCATCCAACTCTCCATTTAGGAAAGCAGTCTTAACATCCATTTGCTGGATGAGAAGACCATGTGAGGCGGCTAGTGAAAGTAGAACTCGAATAGTGGTCAATCACGCCATAGGTGAGTAAGTATCAAAGAAGTCTTCATCTTCCTTTTGGGTATAACCCTTAGCCACGAGCCGTGCCTTCTACTTCTCGATAGTACCATTAGGCCTAAGCTTCTTCTTGAATACCCATTTGTACCCTATATGTTTGCACCCATAATGACGATTGGTTATCTCCCGAGTTTCATTCACCAAGATGGAATCCATCTCACTACGAACCGCTTCCTTCTAGTAGTCAGCATCTTCAGATGCATAGGCCTCTGAAATAGAACTGGGAGTGTCATCTATTAGATAGACAAAAAATCATCATCAAAGGACTTTGCAGTCCTCTGTCTCTTGCTCCTAGTAGAAGCTTCAGTTTTTGCCTTCATGGGTTTTTCAAAGTATTCCATTGAAATGGTAGGTTCAGTAATTGTAACCGATTCTAGATTCGATGAACTAGGCATCCCCTGAGTAGATGAGGTAGCCATATCCTTCATGGAAAAAATATCTTCAAAGAAAGTCGCATAATTCGACTCCCTGATTGTACCGACATGCATGTTAGATACCTCAGATTCTACAACCAAGAATTTATACCCAATGCTATGAAAAGCATATCCCAGGAAAACACAATCCACAGTCTTTGGTCCAAGCTTGCGCTTCTTTGGGATTGGCACATTGACTTTCGCTAAACAACCCCAAGTTCATAGATAAGAGAGTTATAACCGTTTCTTCTCCCATTCCTTGAATGGATTTATCTCTTTATTCTTTGTGGGAACTTAGTTTAGGACATGACATGTTGTCAATATCGCCACCCCCCACCATGCCCTGGAGAGACCTGATGTGTCTAACATGGCGTTAACCAAATCAGTTAGAGTACGGTTCTTTCTTTCGGCTACCCCATTTGACTGAGGTGAATAGGGAGGCATCCTCTCATGGATTATACCATGTTCCACACAAAAAGAAGCAAATTCATAGGAAAAATACTCTCCACCATGGTCGGACCTAAGCCTCTCGGATTTTACGATCAAGTTGGTTTTCCACTTCATCTTTATAAATCTTGAAACAGTTCAAAGCCTCATCCTTAGATTTCAGAAGATACACATGACATTATCTAGTGGAGTCATCAAATAACGTCATGAAATATTTCTTTCCACCTTTTGTCAATACACCATTCATTTCACATAGATCTGAATGTATGAGTTCTAGTGGTGCAAGATTTCTCGTTTCCGCAGTTGTGTGAGCCTTACGAGGTTGCTTAGCTTGCAGAGAAACTTGACACTTAGATCCCTTGACAGTGATGAAACTAGGGATTAAGTTCAACTTCGCTAGTTGCGACATGCAACCAAAGTTAACATGACACAGACGTGAATGCCACACATTTGATTCACTATTATTGCAAACATGTATTGCAAACATCTGACAAGGATAAGCGAAACGGGCCTCCTGACTCATAGCCTTTGCCAACAAACGTTCGATACTTGGATATTACAAATTTATTCGACTCAAAGACAAGCTTGTAGCCATCTGTACATCACAGAGATCCGCTAACAAGATTTTTATTGACGGAGGGGACATAATGCACGTTCTTCAGTCGCACGATCTTCCCCGAAGTAAACTTCAGATCGACCGTGCCAACACCACGAACAGAAGCACTTGAACCATTGCCCATCAGCACGGTGGAAGTCCCTGCGGTCTGATAAGATGAAAACATGGAAATATCACTGCATACATGCACATTAGGACCCATGTCAATTAACCAATCATGATAATGACATACTGAAAGAATAGTGGGAAATATACCATACCCATCATCCTTCATGTCAGTATCTCCAATGACAACATTAGTAGTCTTGCCTCCATTCCCAAGGTGTCGCTTGTCATAGCGATTAGTGTAACTAGGAGCCCAATTATCAAGATCTCCACACACATGACAAACACCTTTCTTCTTATCATTCTTCTTCTTGAACTTCGTGTGTTGTACAGCCTTGTTCTTCCCGTCAAACTTTGCTTTACCATCAAACTTGCCCTTGTTCTTGAACTTGTGGGAGTGAAGTTTTTCTTCTGTACCAAATTGGCACTAGATCCTCCCCCAATACCTCGAGCACGTGTGTCCTTTGCTCTCGCCTTTTCTTTCACATCAAGAGTACCAATGAGATCTGGAACGAAAAACTCCTGCCTCTTATGCTTCAGTAAGGTAGCAAAGTTCCTCCACGAAGGAGGAAGCTTAGTGATGATACCCCCAGCAACAAACTTGTCCAGTAGCATACAATTGAAGTACTCAAGTTCTCTAGCAAATGACTATATCTCATGAGCTTGCTCAACCATAGAGCACTCTTTAGTCATCCTATAATAATAGAATTGCTCCATAATGTACAACTCAGTTCTGGCATCCGAGACCCCAAACTTGGCCTCGAGTACGTCCCACATATCTTTTCCATTATCAATTGATGCATAAGCATCAACTAAGTTCTCACCAAGAACACTCACTAGAGCAGCCCTAAACAGGGTATCCATTTTCTGAAAAGCTTGTTCCCGTTGAGCATCATAATCCCCTTCAAGTTTGCCGAGAGTGGCATCATAGCAACTCATGGTTTAAATCCATAAGACCACTCTCACGCTCCACCTCTTATAGTGGATACCCTCAAACAATGTTACAAGTTGAAAAAGGCTCTATATGGGTTGAAGCAAGCCCCTCGAGCTTGGTATGACACCTTGAAGAGGTTTTTGCTCGACAAAGGGCTCAAGCCAGGATCCACAAATTCCACTCTATTCACACGTGCTATTGATGGTGATCTTGTTGTGTGTCAAATTTATGTGGATGATATTATCTTCGGTTGTACTAACAATGCTTGCAGTTCGAAGTTCGGGCGAATGATGTCCGAGAAATATGAAATGTCTATGATGCGTGAACTTAAGTTCTTTCTTGGACTGCAAATTCGTCAACAGGATAACAAAATTTTCATATCTCAAGACAAATACCTGGGAGACTATCTGAAGAAGTTCAAAATGCAAGATTGCAAACTAAAGGGCTACAAAAGTCCAATTCCCATGAATGGTAAGCTGGACGCAGATGTGTACGGTAACGATTATGATTAGAAGGCTTATAGTTATGGCCGGTTCTTCATACATCTCCAACGTATCTATAATTTTTGATTGTTCCATGTTGTTATATTATCATTCTTGGATGTTTTACAATCATTTTATAGCAACTTTATTGTCACTCCCAAGATGCGATTCTATCCCAACCACGTGATAAACTCGTGATTGGGGCACAACCGCATTTCGGGCGCTTGGCAAGATGGATATTATTACATCGTACCATTACATAAATAGATGGGGATACACACAAGTCATACAATAGCTACATGAATACATCAACGTCATACACAAGAAATTCGACTACGGATGAAACACATGAAAAGCACAACGACATCCATCCTGCTATCCTAGGCTCCCGACCAGGAACCTATCCCAAGATTGACGAAGAAGAAGAAGAAGAAAGAACTCCAACACAAGTAACATCGCTCTCACATCAAGTCATCGGAAACCCGCACCTGCAACTGTTGTTGTAGTATCTGTGAGCCACGAGGACTCAGCAATCCCATAACCATGGGTATCAAGACTAGCAAAGCTTAATGGGTATGGAAAGGATAAGTGGCGAGGTTGCAGCAGCGGCTAAGCATTATATGGTGGCTAACTTACGAGTACAAGAATAAGATGAGCATCTACGCAAACAGTCGCAAACTAGTAATGATCGCTAAGTGATCCTAAACTACCTACGAGTCAAGCATAACCCCAGTGTGTTCTCTTCTCAAATTGAAAAGAGACGGTCACGGTTACTCGCGCGGTTGGTGTATTTTATTTCGGATCCTCTGTCAAGTTTTCTACAACCGGACATTAACAAATTCCAATCTGCCACATAACCACGGGCACGACTTTCGAAAGATCATAACCCTGCAGGGGTGTCCCAACTTAGCCCATCACAAGCTCTCACGATCATCAGAGGTAAAACCTCTTATCTTAGGGACTACCCGATCAGACTCGGAATCTGATGTCTACACACGCTTCTATTCTTGTAGACTATGTTGGGCCTCCAAGCGCAGAGGTTTGTAGGACAGCAGCAATTTCCCTCAAGTGGATGACCTAAGGTTTATCGAACTCAGGGAAGTAGAGGTCGAAGATGGTCTCTCTCAAGCTACCCTGCAATTAAGATACAAGAAGTCTCTTGTGTCCCCAACACACCTAATACAACTAGGAGTTGTATAGGTGCACTAGTTCGGCGAAGAGATGGTAAAATATGGATGATAGGAGTGGCAAAACAAAGTAATATAAATCTGTAATAAAAAGTGCAGCAAGCAAACAAGTGGTAAACATGAGCACAAATGGTATTGCAATGGTGGAAACAAGGCCTAGGCTTCATACTTTCACTAGTGGCAACTCCCAACAACATTAACATAATCGAATCACATGATATTTCCCATAAAACATGCAAGGGGCACGCACTCGGAGGTCATTCCTTTGTGGTCAAGAGAGGACGAGAATTATGTAGGGCTACAAAAGCACACCTCAAAGTTCATAGTTCTCAATCTATGGATTTCCCAATGTCTCCGCGGCCATCCAAAGAGACTACCACAATCACCACAACATATCTCAAGGATAGTCAAAGACAAGCACCAAGAGACTCTCAATCTTCAATCCACACACAAAAGAGGAAATCACTCATGAAAATATTCTTCTAATCCATGTCCAATAGACCGCTGTCACCTTGGTCTCGGAGATTATACTAGATAAAGACAAGTGGGTACATCAATCCAATACATAGAGGAAGGGGAAATATCATGGGATCACCCTAGATTAACATAACCTATGATCACAACGAAGATCACATCATGGGAGAGAGAATTGACCACATAGCTACTGGTAAGAACCTCAGCCCCGAGGAGGAAGTACTCCCGCATCATGGAGGAAGGAAGCAACGTCGATGGAGATGAATCCGGGGGCACTTCCCCGTCCCGGCAGGGTGCCGACACAGGAATTCTGGTCCCCCGAAACTTGGTGGCGATGGCGGCGGAGATCGGAATAGCTTCTGGAGAAAAGGGTTCAGGAATCAGGGTTTCCGCGACGGGTGTTAAATATATGCCAAAGGGGGTCACCAGAGGCGGAGAGGGGTGCTCAGGCGGCCTGGCGCGGCGGCCAGGGGTGGGGCCGCCTGGGCAGGGCGCCTGGAGCCCCCCTGGCTCCCCTCTGGCCCCACTTCTGCCGCATGGAAGCTTCTGGAGCGCTGATTTTTTATATATTTTTCCCGGAATTTTTCTGGCAATTTAAGTAATGGGAAAACCTGAAATACAAAAAACAGCAGAAAACAGAAACTGGCACTGGGGTGCACTGAGTTAATAGGTTAGTCCAAATATGATCAAAAGTGTATGGAAGTGTATAAATATCATAGCAATATCACACAAAAGAGGCATGGAGCAAGCAGAAATTATAGATACGTTTTGGACGTATCAGAATCCCGGTGCACAAGACATTTCGACAATGGTAAAAAAGTCCAGCAAGACCTCCCGGCGTGCCGACACCCTGATAGTAGCCGCGCGTATCTCGTCTCAGGTCACGACCGGATGAGCACTACGTACAGTAACCGAAGACCCCAGATAAATGGGTGGCACCGCAAGTGGCTCTAGTTTGGGACCAACACCATCAGCATCGGCCCTCTTGTATGTGGAATAGAATCCTCGGGGACGCGACCCCCTATGCAAATTAATTAATTAAGTTTTTATTATGTTGCAAATTAAAACCAAAGTTGGGCCTTGCTGGAGGAGTTTTATTCAAAGCGAACTGTCAAGGGGGTCCCATACCCCCAACCGTGTTAGGGATGCAAACTAAAGGAACATAACGCCGAGCAAAAGGCCAAGCCTTCCAACCATTGCCAAGTATATAGGTGCATTAATTATATTAATAGATAATGTGATATTCCAACAATCCAAGTTCCGACATGGAGCAATCTTCATCTTCTCCTGCAACTAACAATGCTATAAGAGGGGCTGAGTAAGCGGTAACATAGCCATACAACGGTTTACTAGGATGGTGTCAAAGCTTAGAGGTATCATGGCAACAATGAGAGGCTGCCAAACAAATAGATAGGCAGTGCGACATATAGCGATAGCATTGGGACAACTAGCATAGCAATGATAGTAATGAGATCCAAGGTGACAGTTATCTTGCCTGAGATCCCACAAAGAAGAATAACGAGTCCATGAATAAGAAGAAGCCACGAAGACGAACCAAGCATAGTCGAAAGAATCCTCACGATCGCAACAAAATAGGAACTAACGAGAAGAAGCAAACAACACGGTAAACACACCACACATAAACAAGATTGGATGCACAACCAAGAATGATGCATGCCAAGCTACATGATTCTACTCATAGCAAGAGATGATGCATACAAGAACATCACATGAAGGCAGGGTTAAATGAGGCTGGAAACAACATATAATAATTTCGGTAAGTCCTCATTTGCAATTTTAGAAATTGGTCCAGATCTGAACAAACCTATAGTTAAAGTTGTTAAATAGCAACTTAAGATGCACCATGATGACCTACATGAAAATATAGTCAAGTTACATATAAGGTTCATTTAATTCGGTGCTACGACCTAGAAGATATGAGCAAAACAAGTCAAGCATGGCATTGGTGCAAAATGCATTAAAACATCAAGCACAACACTTAAAACATGGATGCAACATGACATGATGCATCTAGTTGCAAAACCAAGCAAGTTTCATATAGAGTATGCCCCAAACGGAGCCACGGGTCAACACATATACACGAAACAAGTTTAAAGAACAAGCCGTCCAAAACAACAACTAGGCATCTTACAAACATCAAAACAACATGCTACAAGAAAAAGATAGGCACAAGCATGGCATGATCTTAAAGTACAGATTACATGCTTCAAGAATCAACAAGGATCAGGTTCATTGGCGTCATGAGTAATCCAACATGATCATTGCAACAAGCAACATTATATCACATATTATGACTTAGTGGAAAACAGAGCATATACATGAGTAGAGTTAATATGTTGACAAATTGGAGGGAAGAAATAATTAAGCTACAACACAAGGACATGTCAAGCAAAAGCATGTAATGCTATAACATAACAAGGAGCTCAAGGAACACCACATGTCATATACATGGGAGCAACAGGTTTATGGCATTCATCAAAACAAGATGCAAACATGGCATAGGAGATTCCCAGATTTAGTGAAAATCTGGGAATGCAAATAAGAACATTATAATGCTGATTTTGGAGGCATATAATAGCAAACATACCAATCCTAATAAGCATGAAAGGTCATGAACATGTAATAGGCATGGCATACTCCTAATAACTCCATTTGCATAACTCCATAAGATGCATGCATTAATAACAATAAGCTTTGCCAAATCGAACATGCTGTTAACAGGCTCACAGATATATTATCAAGCAACTTGAGAGCAAGAAAGAGGCAAGCTACAACAACCTATAATTGCAAACAAGGGCATGGATGGATATAACATAACATGTAATTCAAGACATGGTCATTGGACATTCCAAAACATGCATGGATACGACTGTAGCATCAAGCAAACATGGCATCACAATATAATAGTTTCAGACTTCGCAGTTTTTAACAAGTTTCAGAAAATAGCAAACAATGATCAGGTTCATTAGCATCATGAGTAATCCAATATGATCAATGCAACAAGCAACATTATATCACATATTATGACTTAGTGGAAAACAGAGCATATACATGAGTAGAGTTAATATGTTGACAAGTTGGAGGGAAGAAATAATTAAGCTACAACACAAGGACATGGCAAGCAAAAGCATGTAATGCTATAACATAACAAGGAGCTCAAGGAACACCACCTGGCATATACATGGGAGCAACAGGTTTATGGCATTCATCAAAACAAGATGCACACATGATATAGGAGATTCCCAAATTTAGTGAAAATCTGGGAATGCAAACAACAACATTATAATGCTGACTTTGGAGGCATATAATAGCAAACATACCAATCCTAATAAGCATGAAAGGTCATGAACATATAATAGGCATGGCATACTCCAAATAACTCCATTTGCATAACTGCATAAGATGCATGCATTAATAACAATAAGCTTTGCCAAATTGAACATGCTGTTGACAGGCTCACAGGCATATTATCAAGCAACTTGAGAGCAAGAAAGAGGCAAGCTACAACAACCTATAATTGCAAACAAGGGCATGGATGGATAGAACATAACATGTAATTCAAGACATGGTCATTGGACATTCCAAAACATGCATGGATATGACTGTAGCATCAAGCAAACATGGCATCACAATATAATAGTTTCAGACTTTGCAGTTTTTAACAAGTCTCAGAAAACAGCAAACAGTGAGTAGGTCACTTTACAAGCTTGTTCCACTCAACATAGGGCATATCATGAAAAACTAATTACACCATCGCAAAGATGACATGATTATGCTCCTAAAACATGTTGACATGATGCTCAAAAGAAAATCACACAAAAAGATATGAAAAAGACAAATCAGCAAGTTATATCAAATTCCAGCAGTTAACAGCACTTAGCACTTTTGCAATAGATATTATGGCATGAAGATGGACATTAACATCCATGAAAACTACACCATCATCTAGAGCATCAAGAGACGAACATTTTGACATATCATACACTCAAATCGGAGCAACATACAGAAAGTTACAAGCATCACAATATGCACACTTGATGTGGAAATCTCAGGACTTAGCAGAAAAATAGACCTCAAGAAACTGGACGAAGACGTGCGGGACAGAGAGATCCAGGGGCATGGGAAGGGTGTTTGGATCGGGGGAGTGGTGGATCTCATCCCAATCCCCGGATCCAGCGTCTGCGGCAGCCGAGGCGACGTGGGACCAGGGCGTCGACAACTCTGGCGACCGGCGGCGAGCGGTGCGGCGGCGGGCGGAGGCGGTTGCGCGTGGGGCCGCAACGGTGGTGGTGCGTGGCGCGGCTGGCTGTGGTAGCCGCCGCCAACGGCGGCGTGGTAGGCAACAACGCTGGAGCTACGGCAGGCGGCGACGGAGCTATGGCAGGTGGCGGCGGAAGCAAGCCGGCGATGGAGGCGGCGGTGGCTGGCACGGGGGCGAGGAGGCGCGGGGCAGAGGCGCTGTGGGCCTGGCGCGGCGGCGGGGCGATCCGGGCCTATGGGCCAGCTTCGGGCCCCGCGAGCCCACGCAGGCGGCCTCGGCGCGGTGGAGAGGGAGGCCGATGGTGCCATGTGGCGGCCCCAGATTGGCTATGGCCGACGGCTGGACATGTCCGGCCATGGGCAGACGTGTCCGGTGGTGCGAGGAGGAAGATGGCTAGGGTTTTGCCCGAAATTTCAGGGGAGGGGTGTTTATATAGATTCTTGGAGCTAGGAAAGGGCTATCGAGGTGCGGTTTTCGCCCACACGATCGTGATCCAACGGCAAAGAGCATGAGGGGGTTTTGGATGGGCTAGTGGGCTGTTGTGGAGGGGTGCTGGGCTGAAAGAGAAAGGGCTTCTGGCGGTTAACGCGGTTAACCATTGGGGCATCAAACGACCTCCAAATGGAATGGAATTTGACAGGCGGTCTACCGGTGATATACCAAGACCACTCGACAACTCTCGGCCCATTCCGAGGATGTTTTTCGGCCACTTACAAAATAAATATTTGGAGGTGCCGCGGGCGCGTGCGAGTGTGTCTGGGCTCAGAACGGACAACAGAGAGGACTGGGGGACCCGAACGAATGCACGTTTTGAAAACATGATGATGACATGCACATGATGACGTGGCAAAATGCAACACACAAGCAAATGACATGGCAACGATAGCGAATAACTAGAAGACACCTAGCGCATCGGTCTCGAGGTGTTACATTTATATCTTTTTTGGGACTAACCTATTGACATAGTGCCCAGTGTCAGTTGCTGTTTTTTGCTTGTTTTTTACATCGCCGAAAATCAATATCAAACGGAGTCCGAATGCAGCGAAACTTTTTGGAATTTTTTGGACTAGAAGACATCTAGTGGGACAAAGAAGCACCTCGGGGGTGCCCCGAGGGGGGCACAACCCACCAGGGCGCGCCTGGGGGCCCAAGCGCGCCTAGGTGGGTTGTGCCCACCTCGGTGGCCTCCCGCACCGCCTCTTCACTCTATAAATGCCAAATATTCCAAAAACCATAGGGGAGTCGACAAAATTTTGTTCCAGCCACCGCCAGTTCCAGAACCACGAGATCCAATCTAGTGCCCTTTTTCGGCACTCCGCCAGATGGGGAAATCATCACCGGTGGCCATCTTCATTATCCCGGCGGCCACCATGATGAGGAGGGAGTAGTCCACCCTCGGGGCTGAGGGTTTGTACCAGTAGCTATGTGTTTAATCTCTCTCTCTCTCTCTCTCTCTCTCTCTCTCTCTCTCTCTTGTTTTTGAGATGCACAATCTTGATGTATCGTGGGCTTTGCAAATATAGTCGAACCATATGGTGTTTTCCCCTCTCTATCTTGTTGTGATGAATTGATTTTTCCCTTTGAGATTTCTTTGGATTGAATACTTTTATGGATTTGAGAACACTTGATGCATGTATTGCTATGCATTCCTATTGTGATAATGGGGTACCATATTGATTCACTTGATATGTGTTTTGACACTTAACTTGCGGATCTCCGAGGTGACATTGGGGTAATTTTATGCATAGGGGTTGATGCACATTCTTGTCTTTGTTTCTCAAGTGGAAATCTTGGGGCACTCTTTGAGGTTCTTCGTGCTGGATTGAGTATTATCAATATGAAATTGTTTGATGCATATCATATAATTAACTCACGGATACTCGCGGTGACATTGGAGTATCTAGGTGACATTGTAATTTGTTGATGTGTATGATATGGTCTTATTTTAGTACAAACTCTTGATGGATCGATCGGAAAGGATAACTTGATGTTATTTTAGTACGAACTCTTCATAGATCGATCAGAAAGAATATGTCGAAGATATTGATCACAGATGTCTTCCTCGACCACCCATAGCGTTTCAAGACATTAAGGCCGACTGCCCCCCTTCGGCCGACTGGGCATCAGGCCGCGTCCTAGGGCCGCCAGGCCCCATGAGCGGGCTGCTTGCAGGCAGCGAACTATCAACAGGAGGCTACGGAGGAGCCGACATCCGGCAGACGGCCCCGCGCTTCCCCCACAAAGAGCATGCCGGGGGATCCTTGGCAAAACTAGGGCGTGGCTATAGTAGAGCCTGCCACCCCGGAATCCATGCAGTGGGGTTGGACATTGAGAGATCCACAGAGAGAGAGGAAAGAAACCCTAGCCACCACCAACATTCCTAGAAGGAGAAGAGAGAGCTAGCCTTGCCCTTCTTCCTTCTTTAGACGACACAACTCAAGGAGCAACCTTGTAGCTACCATATTGACGATAGGGATGATGACGAGTCCCCGCAGAGCAGGACTAGGGGTGTTATCTCCATGGAGAGCCCCAAACCTGGGTAAGATTAGTAGGCGTCCCAAGTTCCGCCTTATCCCGCTTCCAGGGCCCGGCGACACTCTCTTGTCCCCATGCATGATAAGCCATCCTTTTGCATATGTCACACCAAACCCCCGACAGAATAGTTTTGAGGTGGTTTCTTACCCTACAGACAATTTCTTCTTATGCTCTCCGCTAGATAGGAACTTTGGAGTGATTCTTCATCGCACGTTGAGGGATGGTTATGTGATCCAATTATATTAGCATTGTTGAGAGATTGCACTAGCGAAAGTACGGACCCTAGGCCTAATTTTCAAGCATTGCAATACCGTTTGTGCTCACTTCTGTTACTTGCTACCTTTCCATTTTTTATTGTTACTATTACAAAAATCAATATCTACTATCCATATTACACGTGTATCACCATCTCTTCCCTGAACTAGTGCACCTATACAATTTACCATTGTATTTGGTGTGCTGGGGACACACGAGATTCTTTGTTATTTGGTTGCAGGGTTGTTTGAGAGAGACCATCTTCATCCTACACCTCCCACGGATTGATAAAGCTTAGGTCATCCACTTGAAGTAAAATTGCTACTGTCCTACAAAACTCTGCGCTTGAAGGCCCAACACGAGTCTACAAGATTAAGTTTGCGTAGTAGACATCAATCTCTTTTCTGCCGCCATTGCCTGGGAGGTGAGTGCTTGAAGGTATATCTTTAGATCTTGCAATTGAATCTTTTACTTTCTTGTTTTGTCACTATTTTGGTTTTGTAAAACAAAACTACAAAAAATGGAATTGATGTTGCCTCATATTTTTCGTCTTTATCATGTCTTTCTTGAAAATGATGGAAAAGAAAATTGTGCTCAATTTATAGAAGAAGAATTCAATAAAATATTTGGCATGAAGGATGAGCATGATTGCAAAGTTGTTAGTATGAATTCTATGAATACACAAAATGCTAATGATGATTGTACTAGTCATGACAAAAATATTTCTTATAAGCATGCCAATTTTGTGGTGTGGAAAGACTTTGTGAAGACGTGCCTGATATGTCTCCAACGTATCTACCATTTTTGATTGTTCCATTCTATTATATTATCCTTCTAGGATGTTTTATGGGCTTTTATATACACTTTTATATGATTTTTGGGACTAACCTATTAACCCAGAGCCCAGTGCCAGTTTCTGTTTTCCCCTGTTTTAGAGTATCACGGAAAAGGAATATCAAACGGAGCCCAATTGACCTGGAACTCAACGGAGGTTATTTTTGTACCAGAAGAAGCCCAGGAAGTGCTAGAGGGGGACCAGAAGGTTCCCGGGGTGCCCACGAGGGTAGGGGCGCGTGCCCCCCTAGGCGCGCCCCCTGCCTCGTGGACACCCCGGAGACCCCCTTTACTTGTCCCTGACTCCAACACCTCATATATATACTGAAACCTCCGGAAAATAACCTAGATCGAGAGTTCCGCCGCCGAAAGCCTCTGTTGCCACCTAAAACCAATCTAGACCTGTTCGGGTACCCTGCCGGAGGGGGGAATCCCTCTCCGGTGGCCATCTTCATCATCCTAGCGCTCTCCATGACGAGGGGGGAGTAGTTCACCCTCGGGGCTGAGGGTATGTACCAGTAGTTATGTGTTTGCTCTCTCTCTCTATCTCTCTCTCGTGTTCTTGAGATGTCACAATCTTGATGTATCGCGAGCTTTTCTATTATAGTTGGATCTTATGATGTTTCTCCCCCTCTACTCTCTTGTGATGAATTGAGTTTTCCCTTTGAAGTTATCTTATCAGATTGAGTCTTTAAGGATTTGAGAACACTTGATGTATGTCTTGCATGTGCTTATCTATTGTGACAATGGGATATCACGTGATCTACTTGATGTATGTTTTGGTGATCAACTTGCGGGTTTCGTGACCTTGGGAATCTATGCATAGGGGTTGGCACACATTTTCGTCTTGACTCTCCGGTAGAAACTTTGGGGCACTCTTTGAAGTAGTTTGTGTTGGTTGAATAGATGAATATGAGATTGTGTGATGCATATCGTATAATCATGCCCACGGATACTTGAGGTGACAATGGAGTATCTAGGTGACATTAGAGTTTTGGTTGATTTGTATCTTAAAGTGTTATTCTAGTACGAAATCTAAGATAGATTGGAAGGAAAGAATAGCTTCATGTTATTTTACTATGGACTCTTGAATAGATCAATCAGAAAGAATAACTTTGAGGTGGTTTCGTACCCTACAATAATCTCTTGTTTGTTGTCCGCTATTAGTGACTTTGGAGTGACTCTTTGATGCAAGTTGAGGGCTAGTAATATGATCCAATTATGTTATCCTTGTTGAGAGAACTTGCACTAGTGAAAGTATGAACCCTAGGCCTTGTTTCCTAGCATTGCAATACCGTTTATGCTCACTTTTATCATTAGTTACCTTGCTGTTTTTATATTTTCAGATTACAAAAACCTATATCTACCATCCATATTGCAGTTGTATCACCATCTCTTCGTCGAACTAGTCCACCTATACAATTTTCCATTGTATTTGGTGTGTTGGGGACACAAGAGACTCTTTGCTATTTGGTTGCAGGGTTGTTTGAGAGAGACCATCTTCATCCTATGCCTCCCACGGATTGATGAACCTTAGGTCATCCACTTGAGGGGAATTTGCTACTGTCCTACAAACCTCTACACTTGGAGGCCCAACAACGTCTACAAGAAGAAGGTTGTGTAGTAGACATCAAGCTCTTTTTTGGCGCCGTTACGGGGGAGGTGAGTGCTTGAAGGTATATCTTTAGATCTTGCAGTGGAATCTTTTAGTTTCTTGTTTTATCACTAGTTTAGCTTATAAAAGGAAACCACAAAAAATGGAATTAAGGTTGGCTCATATGCTTCATCTTTCTAATATCTTTCGTGAAAATGATGGGAAGGAAAACTGTGCTCGAGTACTAGAAGAGGAATTACATAGAATGCTTGGCATAAAATATGTGCATGATGAGCATGATTGCAATGTTGTTTGTATGAATTCTTTCAATACCCGTGATGCTAATGATATGCAAAGCCACAAGTTTGGGGATGCTATGTTTGATGAAGATGATATTTTTAGTCCCCCATGTTTTGATGAGCAAATTTATTATGATGAAAGCATGCCTCCTATTTATGATGATTATATTGATGAAAGTGGATTTGGAGAGGTCATAACTTATTTAGTGATGAATCCACTATTTCGGAAGAGGTTCCAATTGATTATGAGAACAAAGTTGTTATCTATGATGATTATTGTGATGACTTGTATGCTATTTAGAATAATGATAACCATGAAACTTGTCATCATGATTTTAGTTTTCAATTGGATTATGCCTCACATGATAATTATTTTGTTGAATTTGCTCCTCCCACTACTATGAATGAAAAGCATTTTGTTTATGACGGGAGTAGTAAAATTCTTATGCAAGTAGATCATGAAAAGAATACTTTTTGTGCTGGTTATATGGTTGAATTCATTCATGATGGTACTGAAAATTATTATGAGAGAGGATCATATGCTTGTAGGAATTGCAATAATATCAAGTTTCCTCTCTATGTGCTTGAAGTTTTGAAGCTATGCTTGTTTTGGTTTCCTATGCTAGTTGATTATCATTCCCATAAGTTGTTTGCTCACAAAATCCCGATGCATAGGAAGTGGGTTAGGCTTAAATGTGCTAGTCATATTCTTAATGATGCTCCCTTTATGTTTCAATTTTTTTCTTTTATGCGAGCATCATTGAAATCATCGTGCCTAGCTAGGGGCATTAAACGATAGCGCTTGTTCGGAGGCAACCCAATTTTATTTTATTTGCTTTTTCTTCTTCTTAGGAATAAATATTGCATCTAGCTTCTGTTTAGATGTGGTTTTGTGTTTTAATTAGTGTTTGTGCCAAGTAGAACCTTTGGGAAGACTTGTGTGAAGTTTATGCGATCATGCTGTAAAAAATAGAAACTTTAGCGCTCACGAGATTGGCTACCAATTTTTACCGGAGAGTGCTTTTTAGTTGATTCTTTTTGCAGATGATTAATAGAAAAATTCCTCATGTCCACCAATTTATTTCAGAATTTTTAGAGTCACAGAAGTATTCGACAGTTACAGATTGCTACAGACTGTTCTGTTTTTGACAGATTCTGTTTTCTATGTGTTGTTTGCTTATTTTGATGAATCTATGAGTAGTATCGGAGGGTATGAACCATATATAAGTTGAAATACAGTAGATATTACACCAATATGAATTTAGAATGAGTTCGCAATAGTACCTAAGTGGTGGTTTTATTTTCTTATACTAATGGAGCTTACGAGTTTTCTGTTGAGTTTTGTGTTGTGAAGTTTTCAAGTTTTGGGTAAAGATTCGATGGATTATGGAATAAGGAGTGGCAAGAGCCTAAGCTTGGGGATTCCCAAGGCACCCCAAGGTAAAATTCAAGGACAACTAAGAGCCTAAGCTTGGGGATGCCCCGGGAAGGCATCCCCTCTTTCGTCTTCGTCTATCGGTAACTTTACTCGATGCTATATTTTTACTCACCACATGATATGAGTTTTGCTTGGAGCGTCATTTTGTTTTAATTTGTTTTGATTGGTGTTTGAATAATACCCCAAGATCTGAAATTCTTAAATGTTAGAGAGTCTTCACATAGCTAAAATAATTATTCAACTACTCATTGATCTTCACTTATATCTTTTGGAGTGGTTTGTTATTTGCTCTAGTGCTTCACTTATATCTTTTAGAGCACAATGGTGGTTGTATTTTGAAGAAGAAATAGATGAACTCTCATGCTTCACTTATATTATTTTGAGAGTCTTTTAGAACAGCATGGTAATTGGCTTTGGTTATAAAACAAGTCCTAATATGATAGGCATCCAAGTTGGGTATAGTAAAAACATTCATACAAGTGCATTGAATATTATGAGAAGTTTGATACTTGATGATTGTTTTGAGATATGAGTGTTGAAAATATGCCCTAGAGGCAATAATAAATTGGTTATTATTATATTTCCTTGTTCATGATAATTGTCTAGTGTTCATGCTATAATTGTATTATCCGGAAATCGTAATGCATGTGTGAATACATAGACCACAACATGTCCCTAGTGAGCCTCTAGTTGACTAGCACGTTGATCAATAGATGGTTACGTTTTCCTAACCATGGACATTGGATGTCATTGATAATGGGATCACATCATTAGGAGAATGATGTGATGGACAAGACCCAATCCAAATCCTAGCACAAGATCGTGTAGTTCGTATGCTAAAGTTTTTCCAATGTCAAGTATCATTTCCTTAGACCATGAGATTGTGCAACTCCCGGATACTGTAGGAGTACTTTGGGTGTGCCAAACGTCACAACGTAACTGGGTGGCTATGAAGGTACACTACGGGTATCCCCGAAAGTATCTGTTGGGTTGGCATGAATCGAGACTGGGATTTGTCACTCCGTATGACGGAGAGGTATCTCTGGGCCCACTCGGTAAGACATCATCGTAATGAGCTCAATGTGACTAAGGGGCTGGTCGCAGGATGATGTGTTACAGAATGAGTAAATAGACCTTCCGTAACGAGATTGAACAAGGTATCGGTATACCGACGATCGAATCTTGGGCAAGTGCTAGACAAAGGGAATCATATACGAGATTGATTGAATCCTTGAAATCGTGGTTCATCCGATGAGATCATCATGGAATATGTGGGAGCCAACATGGGTATCCAGATCCCGCTATTGGTTATTGGCCGGAGATATGTCCTGGTCATGTCTGCATGGTTCCCGAACCCGTAGGGTCTACACACTTAAGGTTCGATGATGCTAGGGTTATAGGGAATAGATGTATGTGGTTACCGAATGTTTTTTGGAGTCCCGGAGGAGATCGTGGACGTCACGAGGAGTTCCGGAATGCTCCGGAGGTAAAGATTTATATACGGGAAGTCCCTATACGGTCACCGGAATAGTTCGGGGGGTACTGGTATTGTACCGGGACCACCGAAGGGGTTCCGGGGGTCCACCAGGAGGGTCCACCTACCCCGGAGAGCCCTGTGGGCTGTATATGGAGAGGGACCAGCCCCTAAGTGGGCTGGGCGCCTCCCCCTAGGGCCCATGCGCCTAGGGTTTGGGGGGAAGCCCTAAAGGGGGCGCCCCTGGCTTGGGGGGCAAGCCACCCCCTCTGGCCGCCGCCCCCTCCTCAGATAAGATGTGAGGGGGCCGGCCCCCCTCTACCTTGCCCCTATATATATGTGGGGGTGGGAGGGCAGCCACACCCAAGCCCTGGCGCAGCCCCCCTCTCCCAAATCCTCCTCCTCTCCCGCGGTGCTTGACGAAGCCCTGCTAGATTGCCACGCTCCTCCACCACCACCACGCCGTCGTGCTGCTGCTGGACGGAGTCTTCCCCAACCTCTCCCTCTCTCCTTGCTGGATCAAGGCACGGGAGACGTCATCGGGCTGCACGTGTGCTGAACGCGGAGGCACCGTTGTTCGGTGCTTAGATCAGATTCGGTCGCGATCTGAATCTCTTTGTGTACGACTCCACTGACCGCGTTCTTGCAACACTTCCGCATCGCGATCTTCAAAGGTATGAAGATGCACTCCCCTCTCGTTGCTAGTAAACTCCATAGATAGATCTTGGTGATGCGTAGGATTTTTTTTATTTTCTGCAACGATCCCCAACAGTGCCATCATGAGCTAGGTCTATGCGTAGTTACTATGCACGAGTAGAACACAAGTTGTTGTGGGCGTACATTTTGTCAATTTACTTGCCGCTACTAGTTTTATCTTGATTCGGCGGCATCGTGGGATGAAGCGGCCCGGACCGACCTTTACACGTACGCTTACGTGAGGCAGGTTCCACCGACTGACATGCACTAGTTGCATAAGGTGGCTAGCGGGTGTCTGTCTCTCCCACTTTAGTCGGATCCGATTCGATGAAATGGGTCCTTATGAATGGTAAATAGTAATTGGCATATCACGTTGTGGTTTTGGCGTAGGTAAGAAACATACTTGCTATAAACCTATAGCAGCCACGTAAAAACTTGCAATAACAATTAGAGGACGTCTAACTTGTTCTTGCAGCATGTGCCGTGTGATGTGATATGGCCAAAAGGATGTGATGAATGACATATGTGATGTATGAGATTGATCATGTTCTTGTAATAGGAATCACGACTTGCATGTCGATGAGTATGGCAGCCGGCAGGAGCCATAGGAGTTGTCTTATTTTATTGTATGACCTGCGTGTCATTGAAAACGCCATGTATTTACTTTACTTTATGTCACGCCCCAAGACTGATGCGCCAGGTGTCAGCCAGTTATTCGTCGTCATTGCCATGTCATTTGCTTGCATGTTGCACTTTGTCATGTCATAATGTGCATTTCATTAGCATGTTTTCAAAACTTGCATTCGTTTCGGGCTCCCCAGTTCTCTCCGTTGTCCGTTCTGAGTCCAGACACACTCGCACGCGCCCGTGGCACATCAGAATATTTATTTTATAAGTGGCCGGAAAATGTTCTCGCAATGGGATGAAACTTGACGTGTGTTCTTATTATAGCATAGGTAGACCGCCTGTCAAATTTCGTCGCATTCGGAGTTCGTTTGATAGCCCAACCGATAAACTTATAGCGGCACTATAGCCGGTTTATTCGTCGGACGTTTCAGTGCTGTGAAACCTGTTGCCGGGCTCCCATCTTGCTCTCTCTTCTCAGCCTACACATTCTACACAGCCCACTTTCCTCTCCTCGAAACTTGTCCGAAACTTCCCCGAAACCCGACCCGGGCAGTCGTGACCAATGTGTCCGGATCATCTCCAAACATCCCTAAAATATCATCGGTTCTTTATTTGGACTCCCTAACCTAATTATCCCGGACCGTTCGATTTTAATCGGAGGGTTTAGTTAGCCCCTAACCAAAACCTACCCGCTTTTTAAGCAGACCGAACCCTAGAAACCAGGGATCTTGTCCCATCCTCCTAGTCGCCGCCGCCAGTTCTCTTCCACCTCGGGATCCCCTTCCCCTTGTTTTTCCTCCACCCACCAACAGGAGCCCGAGCTCCTTCTCCCCGACCCCGAGCGCTCGATCCACCTCGCCGTTCCCTCCCCCTCCAAATCCGATCGGGAGAGGAGCTCCCGATCTGAAGCTGCCTTGCGCCCGCGGTCCAGCGCGCCCGTGCCCAAGGCCCCACCTCTTCCTCCTCTGCCCGAGCGCGCCGAGCCTCCTGCCCCAGAGACGCGAGCTACCTCCCGCGCTCGACTCCTCTAGCCTCCTCGCTGCACCAGAGGCAGCCACCTCCGCCCATGCACCTCCATGGCCGAGGTCCACCTCCAGCTACCTCATCACCGCATCACGAGGACCAGCCCCAAGCGACCTCGCTCAGTCGCTCCCCTGCCATCTCCGACACTGCGCCGGCGAGCGCCACCGCCGGAGTCGCTCCGTTCGCCGCGTGAACCTACCGAGACCCGCCACCAGGCCGTGCCCTCCTCTTTCCTCACTCCCTCTCCATTTTTCTCTGCTCTCTCATGGTCTCTCTCTTGGTGCCCTTCTCAGGAAGCAGCCGTCGCCACGAGAACCTCGCCACGGTGCTCTCGTCCCCGCCGCCGACCACGCTCCTTGCCGGATCCGGTACCTGGAGGTCCGATTTGCCCGTCCCACGTCGTCTCCGTACCCTCCAGCGTCGCCAGCACTCGTTTCCCGCCGCCAAGTCCCATTGCCATGGCCGCTGGCCTCTGTGTTTTCCTCGCTATGAGCAAATGTATAACTGAAGATTCGTTTTGTTCCTAGATCCGTTCTAGCATGTAGGATTTATTCAGTTTTGCGTCTTTTGTAGCTAAGCAGAGTCACTGGCCTAGTGGTTGTTCCCTTGCGCACTCATCCAGGAGGTCCTGGGTTCAAATCCCAGGTGCCTTTGTATTTTTTGTTCTTTCTTTTATTTTGCACACACTCAGTCACTCAACCACTTGGGCCAGATGCTTCTGGGCTGCTGCGGTGTGCTGCAGTTCGGCCCATCATGTGTTTTTTTTTCAGCAGAGTGTTTTTGTCATTTAATCATGTGCATGCATAATCAGAGAAAATGCCTTTGTTTTAGAATTCTCACAACTAAATAACCGTGCATCGGATTTAACCATGTTATATATGTAAAATGCTTAGAATTTCATCTAGTTTCATAATGTGCAACTTCCTTCCATGTTTAAAATGTTTAACTTGCTGTTTTCTTTAATTTGTGTAAATAACTTGCTAAATGGTTTATTTCATAACTAAATAACCGTAGCTCCAATTTTAATAAACTTTATATGTAAGTGGGGTAGAAAAATGTGTAGAATAACTTGTTGCACTTTGTTTTGCTGTTTAACAAAATTAAAATATGTTTTAGGCAGAACAGTACCAAATTCATAATATGCACATGGGGATTTTTTCCGGAATTGTTGTTGTTATTTCCGGTCTCATTTAAATTGTCTACATAGTGTAGTTTTACTTATGCTTCACCTCTTGCCATGTTAATAAAAACATTTAATCTTGTCTTGTAAATAAACGAGAGTCAATTAAATAAATAAAATGTGGTGTTTCGTCAATATGCAACCCGTTGCATATTGAGCTCCACTTAACTTGTAGTACTTGTTTGTGCACTTTGCCATGCCATGCATATTTTAACCGGACATGCATCATATCTTGCCATGTATTGCATCATTTAAAGACTTGACTTGCATCATACTTGCTTGAGCATATTGTCATGTTTCTTGTGTTGTTTCTCTGTGCTTCCTACCTTGCCATGTTTTGCTTCCTATACAGACTTGCTGTGCATCATATGTAGACTTGTCATGCATCATACCTTGCCATGTATTGCATCATATATAAACTTGTGTTTTTTTTCTGTGCTTCCTACCTTGCCATGTTTTGCTTCCTGTATAGACTTGCAGTGCATCCTATGTAGAACTGTCTTGCATCATACTTGGTTGAGCATATTGTCACGTCTCGTGTGGTGTGTTTACCGTGTTGCTTGCTTCTTCTCATTAGTGATTGTTCCGTTGCGTTCGTGAGGATTCGTTCGTCTACCCGTGGTTCTTCTTCAAGGCTTCTTCTCCGTCTTCTTCATGGATCCGTTCTTCTTCCTTGCGGGATCTCACGCAAGATGACCATACCCTTGGATACCTTTACTATCATTGCCTTTGCTTAGTGTCTCGATGCTATCGTTATATGTCGCGCAACCCATCTTATTGTCAGCCCCTCTCCTTGTTGCCATGAAACCTCTAACCTTTGACACCTTCCTCGCAAAAACCATTGTTTGGCTATGTTACCCGCTTGCTCAGCCCCTCTTATAGTGTTGTTAGATGCAGGTGAAGATGAAGATCGTTCCAGGAGGGAACTTGTTGCTGGTAGCGTGCTGCTCTCACAGCCGCCCGAAGACGATCTTCCTCAAGGAGCATTGCGTCATCTTGCCGCAATTGCTCTTGATCAAGCTCATCATAAGCGAGCACTCGAGGCGGCCCGTATATGAGTTCCGTGGGGAGAACTGCTTCTGCCCCGTATATCAGGGCAAAGGGCGTCTGGCCGGTGGGTCGATTTGGCGTCGTCCTGATCGACCAAAGAACCGTCGGCAATTCATCAATCCAGCGCCTCCCGCTCTTGTGCAGCCTGTCAAAGGTCTTTGTCCTTAATCCTCGCAGCACTTCAGCATTTGCCCTCTTAGCTTGACCATTGCTTCAGAGGTGAGCAACGAAAGCGAAACAGACCTTGCTGTCGAGGTTTTGGGTATATTGCATGAAGGTGCGGCTTGTAAACTGCGTGCCGTTGTCGGTGATAATCCTGTTGGGTACACCAAAACGGCACACTAGCTCCTTGAAGAACTTGACGGCTGACTGAGCTGTGACCTTCCTCACCGCCTCCACTTCTGGCCACTTTGTGAACTTGTCGATTGCAACGTACAAGTACTCAAAGCCCCCCATGGCGCGGGGGAAAGGGCCCAGTATGTCGAGCCCCCAGACCGAGAAGGGCCAGGAGAGAGGAATGGTTTGAAGGGCTTGAGCTGGTTTATGAAGCTTCTTTGAATGGAATTGGCACGCTTCACACCTGGTGACCAGCGCCGCCGCATCCTGGAGGGCAGTGGGCCAGAAGAAGCCTTGGCGGAATGCCTTGCCGGCAAGGGCTCTTGACCCTATGTGGGATCCACATATGCCTCCATGTATTTCCGCCAACAGCTCCAGTCCTTCCTCTCGAGGGATGCACTTCAATTTCACACCGTTCGGTCTCCTCCTGTACAGGACGTCATCGATGAACTGATACATGGCGGACCGACAAGCTACTCTCTCCACTTCTTCCTGCTCCTCAGGAAGTTCCCCAGTCTGAAGGAATCGGACGGTATGCTGCGCCCACGCTGGAGCCTGGGGCTCGACGGCGAGGACTAAAGGCATTTCCTCCGCCAAGGGAGTGGCCACCTCGACGGCAAAAGCTTGACGCTCCGCCGGAGTTAGCCCTCCGATGGCGGGCTCAGTGTCCCCGGTAACATCCTTGCCGACGGCTCTGGGGAGCGCGGCAGGAAAGTACTTGCCGAGCCCTGACTTCCTCCTCTTGTTCTGCTCTATTGATGGATCAACGGATGGCTGAGAAAGCTGGAGCACAAAGGTACCTGGTTCCACAGGTAACATGAGAGCAGCGCGCTTCGACAGGTAATCGGTTATGTCGTTCTCCGCTCGGGGAACGTGCTCCGCCTGTATACCGTCAAAGCGCTCTTCCAACTTTCTCACTTCATCGACGTAGGCCTTCATCAACGGGCTTTGGTAATCCTTGTTGACTTGTTTGACGACAAGCTGTGAGTCGCCTCTGACAATGACCTTCTTGATTCCGAGGTCCGCCGCGATCCTAAGACCGGCAAGCAGCCCCTCGTACTCGGCAGTGTTGTTCGTTGACACCTCCCTAGGGTAGTGCATCTGGACCACGTACTTGAGGTGCTCTCCGGTGGGCGCGACCAGCAGTACGCCAGCCCCGGCGCCCTGCAAAGAGAAAGCGCCGTCAAAGTACATGACCCAGTTGCAACTTGCCTCTTTGCCGGGGAGAGCAGTTTCTTGGACTTCTTCATCAGGCGTTGCAGTCCATTCTGCGACGAACTCTGCCAGGACTCGGCTCTGAATTGTCGAGGTGCTTTCAAACTTGAGGCCAAAGCTGGACAGCTCCAGTGCCCACTCCACAATCCTTCCCGTTGCATCTGGATTGTGCAATATCCGTTGCAGAGGGAGGCGAGTGACGACAATGATCTCGTGCGCCTGGAAGTAGTGACGCAGCTTCCTCGAGGCCATAAGAAGGCCGAAGAGCAGTTTCTGCACACCGAAGAACCTTGACCTAGCCCCCTGCAAGAGGGAGCTAACGAAGTAGACCGGGTGCTGCATCATCTTCTTCTTGGGCGCCATGATGATGTAGAAGCGTCGAACTAACCGATAAAGCCGATTCTCACAACTGCGTCCGCCCCTACCTGACGCGCCAAAGATGTCGGTGTATTTGGATCGACACCTATGGGATCACAAGAATCCCTACTACGGTTGCGGGGCGCGGGGTTGAGAGAAGAGTGCATCTAACGATCAGGACACGGTTCCTTTACCCAGGTTCGGGCCGCAAAGATGCGTAAAACCCTACTCCTGCTTTGGTGGATTATATGTTGGTGTTCTTCAGCTAACGAGGAGCTCCAAAAGAGTCGTGAGGGGTTCCGAAAAGTTGAATCCCCCTCCAGGTCGCCTCGGGCCTCCTTTTATAGGGAAAAGGGTCACCACAGTGGCACACAGGAGGTGGAAAAGGTACAGTGATGCGAGGTTATCCCTCGCATTACAGGACAAGGTGCATTTAATGCGCCCTGCTTAGGTGTCCTTGCTTTATCGGGGACGAGGGGAGACGCCCGTCTTGTCCGTCGCCACTCCACCTCATGTCGACACGCGCCCTGGCCAGCGGTGCCTAAGGTGCCATGTAGGCAGACATGCAGCTGAGGTGGCGCAACGGCGGGCCTCCATGAAGATATGTGGGTTGCCACGCAGGAGCCTGTCCAGCTAGTTGGGTCGGCAGCTGCGTGGGTCGGTGGAAACCCAGTTGGTGCGGGCCTGATGGTGGCCCCGTGGGCGTCCTCGGCAAGGGCCTTGCCGGGGCCCCGTCAAGGGTCTTGCCGCGGCGCCTGCTGTCATTCCCGGCAAGGTGCTTGCCGGGGGCCTCGTGGATCCCTTTGGCTAGGATCCCGCCAAGGGTCGTCGTCTTCTTACCTTGCATCTGATCTTGAAGGTCTTCACAAAGATCTGCATGCCACCGCGGGGACATCTCCCGAATCCTCCCCCCATGGGGGTGGCGGACTCAAGGGTGATTCGCTCCGTAGGCGCGGGGGGGGG
>LR738714.1:357717516-357782281 GCA_902687465.1 Secale cereale | reverse complement strand
GGGGGGGGCGAGCTGCCGCGGCAAGGGTCTTGCCGGGGCTGCCAGAGCCGGCCCTGGCAAGGATCTGGCCGGGGAAAACCGCTTCGTCCCCTTGCTCTTCATGGTCTTGTTCTTGGTGTCGCTCCAGTCTTCATCAAGCTTCAGTCTTGCCCCGGCTTGCCTCCCTTGCCTTGCTTGCTGTGATGGCGCCGTGGCTCAGACTGCCCGTGCACAGACATAGGGGTATAAAAAGTGCACCCCTCTTTTTGTACACCGACAGAACGTCGACTTCATGACACTTCACCATTATTTGTGCCTAGAGGAAGGCATTGGGAAGTAATAAGTAGATGATGGGATGCTAGAGTGACAGAAGCTTAAACCCTAGTTTATGCGTTGCTTCGTAAGGGGCTTATTTGGATCCATATGTTTCAGGCTATGGTTAGGTTTACCTTAATACTTCTTTTGTAGTTGCGGATGCTTGCATTAGAGGTTAATGATAAGTGGGAGGCTTGTCCAAGTAAGGGCATCACCCAAGCACCGGTCCACCCATATACCAAATTATGAAAGTACCGAACGCGAATTAGATGATCGTGATGAAAACTAGCTTGACGATAATTCCCATATGTCCTCGGGAGCACTTTACTTTCATAAGAGTTTGTCCAGGCTTGTCCTTTGCTACAAAAAGGATTGGGCCACCTTGCTGCACCTTATTTACTTTTATAGTTTGTCACTTGCTACCAATTATCTTATCACAAAACTATCTGTTACCTATAATTTCAGTGCTTGCAGAAAATACCTTACTGAAAACTGCCTATCATTTCCTTATGCTCCTCGTTGGGTTCGACACTCTTACTTATCGAAAGGACTACGATAGATCCCCTACACATGTGGGTCATCAAGACTCTTTTCTGGCGCCATTGCCGGGGAGTGAGGCGCCTTTGGTAAGCAGAATTTGGTAAGGAAAAATTTATATAGTGTGCTGAAATTTATTGTCACTTGTCACTATGGCTCAAAATACTTTGAGGGGCTTGTTCGGGGTATCTTCACCCCTTGCAGAAGTGCAAAGATTTGATACTCAACCTACTGTACCTATTGAAAATGTTTGCTTTGAGATTCCTTCGGGTATGATAGAGAAACTGCTTGAAAATCCCTATACAGGAGATGGAACACTTCACCCCAATTTACATCTAATCTATGTGGATGAAGTTTGTGGATTGTTTAAGGTTGCAGGTATGCCCGAGGATGTTATCAAGAAGAAGGTTTTCCCTTTATCTTTGAAGGGAGACGCATTGACATGGTTTAGGCTATGCGATGATATGGGATCTTGGAACTATAATCGTCTGAAGTTAGAATTTCATCAGAAGTTCTACCCTATGCACCAGGTTCATCGTGATCATAATTATATTTATAATTTCTGGCCTCGTGAAGGAGAAAGCATCGCTCAAGCTTGGGCGAGGCTTATGTCAATGTTATATTCATGCCCCAATCATGAGCTCTCAAGAGAAATGATCATTCAAAATTTTTATGCTCGGCTTTCTCATAATGATCGCTCCATGCTCGATACTTCTTGTTCTGGCTCTTATATGATGAATACTATTGACTTTAAATGGGATTTATAGGAAAGAATTAAACGCAACTCCGAAGATTGGGATCTTGACGAAGGTAAGGAGTCAGGTATGACCCCTAAGTTTGATTGTGTTAAAGATTTTATGGATACCGATGTTTTCCGTGAGTTTAGCTCTAAGTATGGACTTGACTCTGAGATAGTAGCTTCTTTCTGTGAATCCTTTGCTACTCATGTTGATCTCCCCAAGGAGAAGTGGTTTAAATACCATCCCCCCTATTGAAGTAAAAGTAGTTGATCCTATTAAAGTTGAAGAAAAGACTATCACTTATAATGTTGATCCAATTATCCCTACCTCATATATCGAGAAACCACCTTTCCCTGTTAGGATAAAGGATCATGCTCAAGCTTCAACTGTAGTCCGTAAGAGTAATACTAGAACACCTACACCCTTTGAGCAAATTAAAGTTGAACCTAGTGTTGTTATGGTTAAATATCTCTTGGTGGAAGATTTAGATGGACATGTTATTTATCTCCAAGAAGAGTCTGCTAGAATAGCTAAACCCAATGCTAGGAATAGACATAAACCTGTTGTAGGCTTGCCTGGTATCTCTGTCAAGATAGGAGATCATTGCTATCATGGTTTATGTGTCGTAGGTGCTAGTGCAAGTATTATCCCCCTTGACTTGTATAACGAAATTATGCATGATATTGCACCTGTTGAGTTAGAAGGGATTGATGTTACTATTAAGCTTGCTAATAGAGATACTATTTCACCAGTTGGGATTGTTAGAGATATTGAAGTTCTATGTGGGAAGGTTAAATACCACGCTGACTTTCTTGTTCTTAGTTCCCCACAAGATGCTTTCTGTTCCATTGTTTTGGTAGACCCTTCTTGAATACCGTTAATGCCAAGATAGACTGTGTTAAAGATATTGTCACTGTCGGGTTAGGGGATACGTCTCATGATTTTCACTTTGCTAAATTCCGTAGACAACCCCTTGAAAAGGCACCATCCAGTAAGGATGAACTTATTGGTCTTGCTTCTATTGTCGTGCCACCTAATGATCCTTTAGAACAATATTTGCTAGACCATGAAAATGATATGCATATCAATGAGAGAAGGGAGATAGATGAAATATTTCGTACACAGGGACCCGTATTGAAAAACAACTTGCCTGTTGAAATCCTAGGGGGTACTCCTCCACCCAAGGGTGATCCTGTGTTTGAACTGAAACCCTTGCTTGATAATCTTAAGTATGTTTATATTGATGAAAAGAAGATATATCCTGTTATCATTAGTGCTAACCTTTCAGAGCATGAAGAAGAAAGATTATTGAAAACTCTGAAGAAGCACCGAGCTGCTATTGGATATACTCTAGATGATCTTAAGGGCATTAGTCCCACTATATGTCAACACAAGATAAAATTGGAAGAAAATGCTAAACCGGTTATTGATCATCAGCGACGGTTAAATCCTAAGATGAAAGAAGTGGTAAGGAAGGAAATTCTAAAGCTTCTAGAGGCAGGTATTATCTATCCCATTGCTGATAGCCAATGGGTAAGTCATGTCCATTGTGTTCCTAAGAAAGGAGGTATGACTGTTGTCCCAAATGATAAAGATGAATTGATCCCGCAAAGAATAGTTCTAGGTTATAGGATGGTAATTGATTTCCGTAAGTTAAATAAAGCTACTAAGAAAGATCATTACCCCTTGCCATTTATTGATCAAATGCTAGAAAGATTATCCAAACATACTCATTTCTGCTTTCTAGATGGTTATTCTGGTTTGTCTCAAATACATGTGTCAAAGGGGGATCAAGAAAAGACCACCTTTACTTGTCCTTTCGGTACCTTTGCTTGTAGATGTATGCCTTTTGGTTTATGTAATGCACCTGCTACCTTTCAAAGATGCATGATGGCTATATTCTCTGATTTTTGTGAAAAGATTTTTGAAGTGTTCATGGATGATTTCTCCGTTTACGGAACTTCTTTGGATGATTTCTTAAGCAACCTTGATCGAGTTTTGCAGATATGTGAATACACTAACCTTGTCTTGAATTGGGAGAAGTGCCACTTTATGGTTAATGAAGGCATTGTCTTGGGACATAAAATTTCTGAAAGAGGTATTGAAGTTGACAAAGCTAAAGTGGATGCTATTGAAAAGATGCCATGCCCTAAGGATATCAAAGGTATATGAAGTTTCCTTGGTCATGTCGGGTTTTATAGGAGGTTCATTAAGGACTTCTCCAAAATTTCCAGGCCTCTGACTAATCTTTTACAGAAAGATATTCCTTTTGTCTTTGATGATGATTGTCTAGAAGCATTTTAAATACTTAAGAAAGCATTGATCTCTGCACCCATTGTCCAGCCTCCTGACTGGAACTTACCCTTTGAGATTATGTGTGATGCTAGTGATTATGCTGTAGGAGCTGTTCTAGGGCAAAGAGTTGATAAGAAATTGAATGTTATCGAGTATGCTAGTAAAACTCTGGATAGTGCCCAAAGAAATTATGCCACCACTGACAAAGAATTTTTAGCAGTTGTGTTTGCTTGTGATAAGTTTAGACCCTATATCGTTGATTCTAAAGTAACTATTCACACTGATCATGCTGCTATAAAATACCTTATGGAAAAGAAAGATGCTAAACCTAGACTTATTAGATGGGTTCTCCTGCTGCAAAAATTTGACTTGCATATTATTGATAAAAAGGGGGCTGAGAACCCCGTAGCAGATAACTTGTCTAGGTTAGAGAATATACTTGATGACCCACAACCTATTGATGATAGCTTCCCTGATGAACAACTAGCTGTCATAAACACTTCTCGTACTGCTCCTTGGTATGCTGATTATGCTAATTATATTGTTGCTAAGTTTATACCTCCTAGCTTCACATAGCAGCAAAAGAAAAAGTTCTTCTATGATTTGAGACATTACTTTTGGGATGACCCACATCTTTATAAAGAAGGAGTAGATGGTATTATTAGACGTTGTGTGCCTGAGCATGAACAGGAACAGATCTTACGCAAGTGCCACTCCGAAGCTTACGGAGGACACCATGCGGGAGACAGAACTGCACACAAGGTATTGCAATCCGTTTTTTATTGACCTACTCTCTTCAAGGATGCCAGTAAGTTTGTCTTATCATGTGATGAATGTCAAAGAATCGGTAATATTAGTAGACATCAAGAAATGCCTATGAATTATTCACTTGTTATTGAACCATTTGATGTTTGGGGCTTTGATTATATGGGACCTTTTCCTGCCTCTAATGGGTACACACATATCCTAGTTGCTGTTGATTACGTTACTAAGTGTGTAGAAGCTATTCCAACTAGTAGTGCTGATCATAACACCTCTATTAAGATGCTTAAAGAAGTTATATTCCCAAGGTTTGGAGTCCCTAGATATCTGATGACTGATAGTGGTTCACACTTTATTCATGGTGCTTTCCATAAAATGATTGCTAAGTACGATGTCAAGCATAGAATTGCATCACCCTATCACCCACAGAGTAGTGGTCAGGTAGAACTAAGTAATAGGGAGTTGAAATTAATCTTGCAAAAGACAGTTAATTGGTCTAGAAAGAATTGGTCCAAGAAACTAGATGATGCATTATGGGCCTATAGAACTGCATACAAAAATCCTATGGGTATGTCCCCATATAAGATGGTATATGGAAAAGCTTGTCACTTGCCTCTTGAGCTGGAACATAAGGCATATTGGGCTATTAAAGAGCTCAATTATGATTTCAAACTTGCCGGTGAAAAGAGGCTATTTGATATTAGCTGGCTCGATGAATGGAGAACCCAGGCCTACGAGAATGCCAAGTTATTTAAAGAAAAAGTTAAAAGATGGCATGATAAAAGGATACAAAAGCGTGAGTTCAATGTCGGTGATTATGTTTTGCTATTCAACTCTCGTTTAAGAGTTTTTGTAGGAAAACTTCTCTCCAAGTGGGAAGGACCTTACGTTATCGAGGAGGTCTATCGTTCCGGTGCCATCAAGATCAACAACTTCGAAGGCACAAATCCGAAGGTGGTGAATGGTCAAAGGATCAAGCATTATATCTCAGGTAATCCTATAAATGTTGAAATTAATATTATTGAAACCATAACCCAGGAGGAACACATAAGGGACACTTTCCAGAACGATTCAGCCTCTGAAAAGGAAGAGGTACGTGATACGGTAAGTAAACCGACTCCAAAACAGTTCTAAAGGCAATTTTTTTCCGTTTTGGAATATTTACAAAAATAGAAAAATAAACCGCAGTCTGGAGGATACACGAGGTGGCCTCGAGGGTGGGGGGCGCACCCCCCTTCCCAGGGCGCGCCCCTGCCTCGAGGGCACCCCATGTGTCCCCTGGACTCCGTTTTCTTGTGGGTTACTCCTTTCGTGGTGGAAAAATTCATTATATATACTCCCAAAGGTTTTGGCCTCTGTATAACGCAGAATTCCACTATTTTCGTTTCGAGCTGCTGTTTTTGACAGATCTAGATCATCATGGCGTCCTCCAACACCCCCAAGGACACGTTCTTCGAGAAGGTCATCAACCCCTACCTTGCGAAGGTGCTGCACCACCCCAAAACCATGGAGTTGCATGAGGGGGTGCTGCACATCCGTGATGTTGAACGGCCGAGGAGGACCAGAAGCGTGGATACAAGACACGAAGCAATGGAGCAACAAGTTTTCAAGTGCCAAGGTATGGTGGAACGAGGTCTCGACGCCAACCACATGATGATCTCGGAGCTTGCCAACAACCTCAAGATGGACTCAAGGATCTTCGGAGAAGCAATCTCCAATCTCCAACAAAAGATCATTCACCTCCAAGCCCAGATCTATGACCTGCAAAACCAAAACTGTGAGTATGAATATAGATTCAAGAACATGAGTTCGGCTACAGATTTGAGTATCCCGGAGACTCGATCATCCTTCTACAATGGTGAGCCCATGCCTTGGAAGAACAACAGTCCTACGTCAGCAACAACTCTAGCATCACCAACCTCGAAGAAGGAGACATAATCATATGGGTATGGGCACTCCCCATGGCAACTGCCAAGCTTGGGGGAGTGACCCCGGTATCGTATCACCATCACTCTTATCTTTACCATTTTACTTAGTTCGATCCTTTTGGTAGTATCTTGATCTATTAGAATAAAGTTAGCTTGATCTAGTTGTGAGCTTTTGCTTTGTGAGCTTTATCCTTTGTAATCGAGTCCGTGAGCTATATAATAAATATTAGTGTTAAGTCAAGGGCTTGATTTCCTCACTTGGTTCATGATAAAAGAAAGAAAACAAAAGGAGAATCATAGAGATCATATCGATCTTATGGGAAGTAGTGACTTCACATATAAGAGTATGATAAATAGAAGTTGTTGGGAGGTGACAAACATAGTTTTGGTCATCGTTGCAATTAATAGAAAGTAATAAAGAAGAGAGGCTTCACATACAAATATACTATCTTGGACATCTTTTATGATTGTGAGCACTAATTAAAGTATGACATGCTAAAGAGTTGATGTTGGACAAGGAAGACAACATAATGGGTTATGTCTTCTTATATTCGAAATAAAGTATATTTTCATGGATCTTCCAACATGTTGAGCTTGCCTTTCCCTCTCATGCTAGCCAAAACTCCTCGCACTATGTAGAGATACTACTTGTGCTTCCATATATCCTTAAACCCAGTTTTGCCATGAGAGTCCACCATACCTACCTATGGATTGAGAAAGATCCTTCCAAGTAAGTTGTCATGTTGTAAACCAGCTAATTTATGTATGATTTATTAGTGTGGGAGAAATTAGCTTTATACGAGCTTGTGATATGGAAGTAATAAAAGCGACAGACTGCATAATAAAGGTCCTTATCACAAGTGGCAATATAAAGCGAAGTTCTTCTATGCTAAGACTTTGTGCATCCAACCATAAAAACACATGACAACCTCTGCTTCCCTCTGCGAAGGGCCTATCTTTTATTCTTGTCTTATAAGTGTCAAGGTGAGATCAACCTTTCCTTTTTCATTTTATCCTTTGGCAAGCACATTGTGTTGGAAAGATCCTGACATATATACCCACTTGGATGTAAGTTTTCATGATCTATTACTGTTGACATTACCCTTGAGGTAAAAGGTTGGGAGGCAACACCATAAGCCCCTATCTTTCTCTGTGTCCGATTAAAACTCCATAAACATAAGTATTGCGTGAGTGTGAGCAATTGTGAAAGACTATATGATAGTTGAGTATGTAGGTTTGCTGAAAAGCTCTTATATTGACTCTTTCTGATGTTACGATAAATTGCAATTGCTTCAATGACCGAGACCAAAGTTTGTTAGTTTCCAATAAAGTTTATGATGCATACTTGATATTGTGGATGAGTTGTTAATTCTGCATAATGATCATATGACTATATTTATATAAATTGCTGTTATGAGAATGATCATGATGCCCTCATGTCCGTATTTTGTTTTTATCGACACCTCTATCTCTAAACAGGTGGGCATATTTTTCGATATCGGCTTTCACTTGAGGACAAGCGGGGTCTAACATTGGGGGAGTTGATACGTCCATTTTGCATCATGCTTATAAGTTGATATTTATTGCATTATGGGATATTCATACATGTTTTGTCACAATACTTATGCCTTTTCCCTCTTATTTTGCAAGGTTTACATGAAGAAGGGGGAATGCCGGCAGCTGGAATTCTGGGCTGGAAAAGGAGCAAACTCTGGAAACCTATTCTGCACAACTCCAAAAACCCCGAAACTCCACAGAACATTTTTTCGGAAAATATAAAAAATACCTGGCAAAAGAAACCCATGAGGGGGGCCACTGGCTAGCCTCGAGGGTGGGGGCCACGCCCCGTGCCTCGAGGGCCAGCCGGTGGGCCCCAGGTGACCATCTTCTCCTATATGAAGCGTTTTGACCTGGAAAAAATTGGGAGGAGGCTTTCGGGACCAGATGCCGCCGTATCGAGGCGGAACTTAGTTGGAAACCAATCTAGGGCTCTGGCATAGCTCTTCTGTCGGGATACTTCCATCCGGGAGGGGGAAATCGTCACCGCCGTCATCGCCAACAACTCTCCCATCTTGGGGAGAGCTATCTTCATCAACATCTTCACCAGCACCATCTCCTCCCAAACCCTAGTTCATCTCTTGTATCCAATCCTTGTATCCAAACCTCAGATTGGTACCTGTGGGTTGCCAGTAGTGTTGATTACTCCTTGTAGTTGATGCTAGTTGGTTTATTCGGTGGAAGATCATATGTTCAGATCCATTATTCATATTAATACCCCTCTGATCATGAACAATATTATGTCTTGTGAGTAGTTGCTTTTGTTCCTGATGACATGGGAGAAGTCTTGCTATTAGTAGTCATGTGAATTTGGTCTTCGTTCGATATTTTGTTGAGATGTATGGTGTCTCTCCTCTAGTGGTGTCATGTGAACATCGACTACATGACACTTCACCATTATTTGGGCCTAGAGGAAGGCATTGGGAAGTAATAAGTAGATGATGGGTTGCTAAAGTGACAGAAGCTTAAACCCTAGTTTATGCGTTGCTTCGTAAGGGGCTGATTTGATCCATATGTTTCAGGCTATGGTTAGGTTTACCTTAATACTTCTTTTGTAGTTGCGGATGCTTGCATTAGAGGTTAATCATAAGTGGGAGGCTTGTCCAAGTAAGGGCAGCACCCAAGCACCGGTCCACCCACATACCAAATTATCAAAGTACCGAACGCGAATCAGATGATCATGATGAAAACTTGCTTGACGATAATTCCCATATGTCCTCGCGAGCACTTTACTTTGCATAAGAGTTTGTCCAGGCTTGTCCTTTGCTACAAAAAGGATTGGGCCACCTTGCTGCACCTTATTTACTTTTACCGTTTGTCACTTGCTACCAATTATCTTATCACAAAACTAAATGTTACCTATAATTTCAGTGCTTGCAGAAAACACCTTACCGAAAACTGCATATCATTTCCTACTGCTCCTCATTGGGTTCGACACTCTTACTTATCGAAAGGACTACGATAGATCCCCTACACTTGTGGGTCATCAAAGCCCATCATTGGAATATACAAGCCTAGTTATAAAATGAAAACACCCCGCTAGTATATGAAAGTGACAACATAGAAGACTCCCTATCATGAAGATCATGGTGCTACTTGTAAGCACAAGTGTGGAAAAAAATGGTAACATTGTCCCTTCTCTCTTTTTCTCTCAATTTTTTTATTTTGGGCTCTTTGGGCTCTTTTTTTGTGTGCTTCTTTGGCCTTTTATTATTTGCTTGGGCTTCTTTGGCCTCTTTTATTTATAATCTCAAATGGGACAATGCTCTAATAATGATGATCATCACACTTTTATTTACTTACAACTCGATATTACAACTTAATACTAGAACAAAATTATGACTCTATATGAATGCCTCCGGCGGTGTACCGGGATGTGCAATGATGTAGCGTAGCAAAAAACATCATGCTATCTTACGATCATGCAAACTAATATGACAATGATGATGCATGTCATAATAAATGGAACGATGGAGTTACATGGCAATATATCTCGGAATGCGATGGAAATACCATAATAGGTAGGTATGGTGGCTGTTTTGAGGAAGGGTGTAAGGTGGTTTGATACACCAGCGAGAGTTGCGCGGTACTAGAGTGGCTAGCACTAGTGGAAGGGTGAGAGTGCCTATAATCCATGGACTCAACATTAGTCATAAAGAACTCACGTACTTATTGCGAAAAATTTATTAGCCCTCGAAGGAAAGTACTACTACACATGCTCCTAGGGTGGAGGTTGGTAGGAGTTAACTATCGCGCGCCGCCGACCTTCACTCAAAGATGAACAATCAAGACACAATGCGCTTCCATTTAGTTACATAGTTAGGATACCATACGTGCATGCTGCGTGAATCACAAACCTTAACACAATTATTTAATTAACCTCAAAAATTACCACTAGCCTCACTCTAATATTACCATCTTAATATCTCAGGACAATTACAAGGAATCAGACTTATCATAGCATTCAATACTCTATATATGAAAGTTTTTATTATATCTCCCTTGGATTCCCATCATATTAGAACTAAATTCATAACCCAAGAAAGATACCATGCTATTTTAAAGACTCTTTAAATAATATAAGTGAAGCATGAGAGTTCAATTATTTCTATAAAACAAAGCCACCGTCGTGCTCTAAAAGCCGCCGTCGTGAAGCTCATAGAGTCAAAGAGTATTCTAATAAATCACGATTCAAGCGTGTCCCTCTCAAAAGGTGTGTACATCATGGATGATTGTGGCAAACTAAAAATCAAAGACTCATATCATACAAGATGCTCCAAGCAAAACACATATCATATGGTGAATAAAAATATAGCCTCAAGTAAATTTATAGATAGATGAAGTTGAAAGAGGGGATGCTATCCAAGGCATCCCCAAGCTTAGGCTCTTGGTTGTCCTTGAATATTACCTTGGGGTGCCTTGGGAATCCTCAATCTTAGGCTCTTGCCACTCCTTATTCCATAGTCCATTGAATCTCTACTCAAAACTTGAAAACTTCACAACACACAACTCAACAGAAAACTCGTGAGATCCGATAGTAAAACAAAGCAAATAACCACTTAAGGTACTGTTGTGAACCCATTATTATTTTATATTGGTGTAATATCTACTGTATTACAACTTTTCCATATTCCATACTGAGGCGGTCTTGGATTTGGGGGTCGATGAGGATCCAGTCTACCAAAGCTGGGTCGGATAGATGGGCCATGAAGATGAACTGACGTCCCCATGTCCGGTTAGGACTCATGTATATGTAGAAAGGTAGAATATATGTTTGGATGTAATGATTCCTTTCTTCCCAAGTAAGCTTTGAAACCCTAGGTCTCCTCCGGTGGATATATAAGCTGGAGGATCTAGTCTGTATAGGGTCGCAGAATCACAATATCATAGGCTAGACTTCTAGGGTTTAGCCATTACGATCTCGAGGTAGATCAACTCTTGTAACCCTATATTCATCAAGATCAATCAAGCAGGAAGTAGGGTATTACCTCGATCGACATACTGAACCTGGGTATATATCATGTCCCCAGTCTCCTGTTACCATCGATCCTTAGACGCACACCTTGGGCACCCCTACCGAGATCTGCCGGTTTTGACACCGACAATGGTGCTTTCATTGACACCTCTGTTCTGCGCTCGTGAGAAACGATCGATGGCTCGTCTCATCATCAACTACGACATCACCCTAGGAAACAACCAGGCCACGGGCCAAATCCTCCAGATCAGCGGGTTTGTTGTATGCGGCTGTGTGGCCGTGCTCCCCGCGGTCATCGACCACCACTCCTATATTGGATCCGACCAATCCGATGATGTGATTTCAGCGGATTCCTCGTCTTTAAAAGAGCTGCTGGATCGCATTACCACCTTGGGGCTTTCATCGCCCGATGATCAAATCGGGCTTAAATCCGGCCAGGAGGAAGTCAATTCCACCCCGAACACTCACCTGGTGGCGGCCATCGAGGAAGTCAATTCCACCACGACTACTACGATGATGACACGGTTCCCATATTTCACCGCAATTGCACGGACGAGGGAGTCTTGAACGCCGTCGAATACGGAGCTTTGCAGAATATCGCACTTACTATGAAAGTACTACCCTATGGAAAATACTTGGAATGCCCTGAATACGTCTCTACAAGAGTTCATCTTCAGAAAATATGTCGCTAAAGCAAAACGGACATAGCCGAGAAGGGCATCCGATAACATACACATTGGTAAAAAAACAGACCTTTCACAGGACACATGTCCGTTCTGGACAGACTATTGGATAAGCCTTGGCAAATAGATGCCGCCCCGGACATTATCCCAACCAACTGCCTCAGAGCATGTTTGGTGCTCCGGCAGGTAGCAAAAAGCGGTGAATCAATTCTCACCACTGCAACGCGAGGGGAGAAAGATTTCAATGAATTTTCTACCTTCGAGACATTCTCCTCAAACAACCGGAGCAAGAAAGCAAATTGCGAACTTGCCGAGGTTCATCAAATCAGCACCTCAAGCCCATGGAGCGACACGGCAATTACTTTCTCTCCCGAAGATGAACCACGAGTTCGGTCGGTCCGAGCCATAGCCGCTCTTGTACTAAACCCGATAGTAGACGGCTTTCGCCTCACTAAAGTACTCATGGACGGGGGCAGCAAACTCAACCTCATATATGAGGACACGCTTGCAAAAATGCAGGTCAATAAATCCCGCATTGAACAAAGTAATACAACCTTTAGAGGAATTATTCCCAGCCAGGAAGCCCGGTGTTCTGTAAGCATTAAGTGCGACGTAGTATTCGGTACACCCGAGAAATATAGGTCGGTGGAACTGCTCTTCCACATTGTCCCCTTCAACAGCGGATACCATGCCCTTCAAGGGCGGGACGCTTTCTCACGCTTTCAAGCTATGCCCCATTATAGGTACATGAAGTTCAAAATGCCAGGGCCCAATGGAATAATCCATGTCGAGAACAAGACTGCATCTTTAGCCCTAGAGGCACTATCCGAAGCCCTCGCGGCCGAAGAATCAGCCAGCTTACGATCTATGGTGGGCAAGAATGACGTAGTCCTTGACAAGCAATCAAAATCTACCTCCTTCAATCCAGTAGATGAAATTATCAAATTTCAAGTGCACCCAACGGACCCCAACAAGACGGCATCCACTGGGGAATAGCTGGACCCAATGGTAGACAGCACCTTGAGCACCTTCCTTCACGAAAACTGGGACATATTCGCTTGGCATCATTCAGACATGTCGGGAATCCCACGTAGGCTGGCCGAACACAGCCTTAACATCATCAAAAGGTTCATGCCAGTCAAGGAGTCACTACCATGATTTTCTGAACACAAAATACAAGCGATAGGGGAAGAGCTGGCCAAGTTACTGGAAGCCGGATTCATAAGGGAAATTAAACACATGGACTAGCTAGCCAACATAGTCATGGTACCAATGAAGGACAAATCATGACGTCTTTGTGTCGACTTCACAGACTTAAACAAGGCTTGTCATAAGGATCCCTTTCCACTGCCCCACATTTATCAAATTATCGATGCAACCATAGGACATGACTCGTTATGTTTCCTCGATGCTTCCTCCGGATACCATCAGATAAAAATGAAGGAATCCGACCAGGCCACAACGACATTCATCACTCCGTACAACGCGTTTTGTTTCAACACTAAGCCATTCGGACTCAAAAACGTTGGGGCCACGTATCAACGCATGATTCAAACATGCTTAGAGAAACAAATTGGCAAGGCAGTGGAGCATAAGTTGACGATGTAGTCATTGAGGTAGTCCTGTATTTAGGGGTCCTCAGGCGTCCGGGTCATTGATGTTGGGCCAAATTGTTGGGCCGTGAAGATAGAAGCAGAAGGCCCTCCACCGTGTTCGGTTAGGACTCCAATGTATGTAGTAAGGCAAGAAAGATGTTCGGATGTAATGATTCCTTCCTCCCCAAGTCACTTTTGTAACCCTAGGCCCCCTCCGGCGTGTATGTAAACCGAGGGGTTTAGTCCATAGAGACGACAGAATCATAGCAATCTCATAGGCTAGACTTTTAGGGTTTAGCCATTATGATCTCGAGGTAGATCAACTCTTGTAACCATGTTCATCAAGATCAATCAAGCAGGAAGTAGGGTATTACCTCGATCGAGAGGGCCTGAACTTGGTTAAATATCCTGTCCCCAGTCTCTTGTTACCATCGATCCTTAGACGCACAGCTTGGGCACCCCTACCCGAGATCTGCCGGTTTTGACACCGACAATGTTGCTTTCATTGACACCTCTGTTGTGCGCTCGCGAGAAGCGATCGATGGCTCGTCTCATCATCAACTACGACATAACCCTAAGAAATAACCAGGCCACGAGCCAGATCCTCCAGCTCGACGGGTTAGCTGTATGTGCCCGTGTGGCCCGGTTCCCCGTGGTCGTCAAGCACCACTCTTATATTGGATCCGACCAATTCGATGACGTGATTTCAGCGGATTCCTCGTCTTTAAAAGAGCTATTGGATCGCATTACCGCCTTGGGGCTTTCATCGCCCGATGATCAAATTGGGCTTAAATCCGGCCAGGAGGAATTCAATTCCACCCCGAACACTCACCTGGTGGCGGCCATCGAGGACCGCATCGAAGATATTTCCCATCTCGAAACGGAGACCGACGCTATTCGGATCTCTGAACCCTTCGAGCTGAACACACCTCTGTCAGGTGGCGCTTCATGCCTTTCGAGCTTAGGTACATTAGTTGGGCCCGTGGAACATTCAGATCCCACTGGGCCTAGATTGTCCACTCCGGAGGTTGCACAAACCCCGGACACTACGTTGGGTCAGGACTAAAATTTATCCACACCCACCCACCACAGTACATGCTCTCCAAGTAACTCCGGACTACCAGACATATGTGATCTCACGTATATACAGGAGGAGCCCAAAGAGATGGTTCATCACTTCTGGGCCAGATTCCTACTTGTTAAAAACAAGATTAAGGACTACTGCGACGATGGCACGGTTCCCATATATCATCGCAATTGCACGGACGAGGGATTCTAGAACACCCTCAACCGCTGTCGAATAAGGAGCTTTGCAAAATTATCGCACTTAGTACAAAAATACTACGCTATGGAAACTACTTGGAAAGCCCAATATACGCCTCTGGAATAGTCCATCTTCGGACAATATGTTGCTAAAGCGAAATGGACACACCCGAGAAGGGCATCCGATAACATACACATTGGTAAGAAAAACAGACCTTTCACAGGACACATGTCCGTTCTGGATGAACTGTTGGATAAGCCTTGGCAAATATATGCCGCCCCGAACATTATCCCAACCCACTGCCGCAGAGCATGTTTGGTGCTCCGGCAGGTAGCAAAAAGTGGTGAAGCAATTCTCGCCACCACAACGTGATACGTCTCCAACGTATCTATAATTTTTTATTGTTCCATGCTATTATATTATCCTTCTAGGATGTTTTATGGGCTTTTATATACACTTTTATATGATTTTTGGGAATAATCTATTAACCCAGAGCCCAGTCCAAGTTTCTGTTTTTCCCTGGTTTTAGAGTATCGCAGAAAAGGAATATCAAACAGAGTCCAATTGACCTGAAACTCAACGGAGGTTATTTTTGGACCAAAAGAAGCCCAGGAAGTGCCGGAGGGGGACCAGAAGGTCCACGGGCTGCCCACGAGGGTGGGGGGCGCGTGACCCCCTGGGCGCACCCCCTTCCTCGTGGACAGCCCGTAGACCCCCTTTACGTGTCCCCGACTCCAACAACTCCTATATATACTGACACCTCCGAAAAATAACCTAGATCGGGAGTTCCGCCGTCGAAAGCCTATGTTGCCACCCAAAACCAATCTAGACCCCGTTCCGGCACCCTGCCGGAGGGGGAATCCCTCTCCGATGGCCATCTTCATCATCCCGGTGCTCTCCATGACGAGGGAGGAATCATTCACCCTCGGGGCTGAGGGTATGTATCAGTAGCTATGTGTCTGATCTCTCTCTTTCGTGTTCTTGAGATGGCACGATCTTTATGTATCACGAGCTTTGCTATTATAGTTGGATCTTATGATGTTTCTCCCCCTCTACCTTCTTGTAATGGATTGAGTTTTCCCTTTGAAGTTATCTTATCGGATTGAGTCTTTAAGGATTTGAGAACACTTGATGTATGTCTTGTGTGGGATACCTGTGGTGATAATGGGGTATTCTATTGATTCACTTGATGTATGTATTGCTGATGAGCTTGCGGGTTCCGTGACCTTGGGAATCTATGCATAAGGGTTGGCACACGTTTTCGCCTTGACTCTCCGATAGAAACTTTGGGGCACTCTTTGAAGTTCTTTGTGTTGGTTGAATAGATGAATCTTAGATTGTGTGATGCATATCGTATAATCATGCCCACGGATACTTGAGGTGACAATGGAGTATCTAGGTGACATTAGGGTTTTGGTTGATTTATGTCTTAAGGTGTTATTCTAGTACGAACTCTAAGATAGATCGAATGGAAGGAATAGCTTCGTGCTATTTTACTACGGACTCTTGAATAGATCGATCAGAAAGGATAAATTTGTGGTGGTTTCGTACCCTACCATAATCTCTTCATTTGTTCTCCGCTATTAGTGACTTTGGAGTGACTCTTTGTTGCATGTTGAGGGATAGTTATATGATCCAGTTATGTTATTATTGTTGAGAGAACTTGCAATAGTGAAAGTATGAACCCTAGGCCTTGTTTCCTAGCATTGCCCTACCGTTTATGCTCACTTTTACCACTTACTACCTTTCTGTTTTTATATTTCCAGTTTACAAAGACCTATATCTACCATCCATATTGCACTTGAATCACCATCTCTTCGCCGAACTAGTGCACCTATACAATTTACCATTGTATTGGGTGTGTTGGGGACACAAGAGACTCTTTGTTATTTGGTTGCAGGGTTGCTTGAGAGAGACCATCTTCATCCTACGCCTCCCACGGATTGATAAACCTTAGGTCATCCACTTGAGGGAAATTTGCTACTGTCCTACAAACCTCTGCACTTGGAGGCCCAACAACGTATACAAGAATAAGGTTGCGTAGTACACATCACAGCGCCAGGGGAGAAAGATTTGAATAAATTTTCTATCTTCGAGACATTCTCCTCAAACAACCGGCGCAAGAGAGTGAATTGTGAACTTGCCGAGGTTCATCAAATCAGCACTACGAGCCCATATAGTGACACGACAATTACTTTCTCTACCAAAGACGAACCACAAGTCTGGACGGTCCGAAGCACAACCGCTCTTGTACTAAACCCAATAGTAAACGGCTTTCGCCTCACTAAAGTACTAATGGACGGGGGGCAGCGAACTCAACCTCATATTTGAGAACATGCTTGCAAAAATGTAGGTTGATAAATCCCGTATTGAACAAAGTAATTCAACCTTTAGAGGAGTCATTCCCAGCCGGGAAGCCTGGTATTCTGGAAGCATTAAGTTCGATGTAATATTCGGTACACCCGAGAAATATAGGTCGGTGGAACTGCTCTTCCACATTGTCCACTTCAACAGCGGATACCACGCCCTTCTAGGGCGGGACGCTTTCTCACGCTTTCAAGCTATACCCCATTACGGGTACATGAAGCTCAAAATGCTAGGGCCCAATGGAATAATCACATTTGTAAGTGATCTGGTTAGAGCACTCCATGCCGAGAGCAAAACCACATCTTTAGCCCTAGAGGCACTATCCAAAGCCCTCGCGGCCGAACAATTAACCACCTTACGATCAATGGTGGACAAGGATGACGTAGTCCTTGACAAGAGATAAAAATCTACCTCCTTCAAGCCAACAGATGAAATTATCAAATTTCAAGTGGACCCAATGGACCCCAACAAGACGGCATCCATTGGGGCACAGCTGGACCTGATGGTAGACAGCGCCTTGCGCGCCTTCCTTCGTGAAAACTGGGACATATTCACTTGGCATCCTTTAGATCGACCTGCCGGGAATCCCACGTAGGCTGGCCCATCACAGCCTTAACATCATCAAAGGGTTCAAGCCAGTCAAGCGGTCACTATGACGATTCTAAGAACCCAAAAGACAAGCGATGGGGGAGGAGCTGGCCAAGTTGCTGGAAGCCGGATTCATAAGGGAATTAAACACCTGGACTGGCTAGCCAACTTAGTCATGTTACCAATGAAGGACAAATCATGGCGTCTTTTTGTCGACTTCACGGACTTAAACAAGGCTTGCCATAAGGATCCCTTTCCACTACCCCGCATTGATCTAATTATCGATGCAACCGTAGGACATGCCTCGTTGTGTTTCCGCGATGCTTACTATGGATACCATCAGATAAAAATGAAGGAATCTGACCAGGATGCGATGACATTCATCACTCCATACGCCCCCTTTTGTTTCAACACTATGCGATTCAAACTCAAAAACGCTGGGGCCACGTATCAACGCATGATTCAAACATGCTTAGAGAAAAAAATTGGCAAGACAGTGGAGAATATGTCGACGATGCAGTCATTGAGGGAGTCCTATATTTAGGGGTCCTCAGGCGTCCGGGTCATTGATGCTGGGCCAAATTGATGGGCCATGAAGATAGAAGCAGAAGGCCCTCCCCCGTGTTCGGTTAGGACTCCAATGCATGTAGTAAGGCAAGAAAGATGTCCAGATGTAATGATTCCTTCCTCCCCAAGTCACCTTTGTAACCCTAGGCCCCCTCCGGTGTGTATATAAACCGAGGGGTTTAGTCCATAGAGACAACAGAATCATAGCAATCTCATAGGCTAGACTTTTAGGGTTTAGCCATTACGATCTTGAGGTAGATCAACTCTTGTAACCATATTCATCAAGATCTATCAAGTAGGAAGTAGGGTATTACCTCGATCGAGAGGGCCTGAACCTGGGTAAACATCGTGTCCCCTATCTCCTATTACCATCGATCCTAAGGCATACATCTTGCCCCCCCCCCCAACTCGAGATCGTCCGGTTTTAACACTAACAATGGTGCTTTCATTGAGAGCTCCACTATGCGCTCACGAAAATTGATCGATGGATCGTCTCGTCATCAACGTTGAGATCACCCTGGGAAATAACCTGACCATGGGCCAGATCCTCCATCTCGACGGGTTCGCTGTATGCGCCCGCGTGGCCTCCGGGCCTGCCACACTTTTCACGGCCATCGAGCACCAATCCTACGTTGGCTCCGACCTCCCTGATGACGCAACCTCGACAGATTCCTCTTCTTTAAACGATCTTCTGGATCGCATCGCCGCCTTGGGCCTTTCATTGTCAAATGCTCAGATCGGACTTAAATCTGGCCAGGAAGTCAGTTCCACCCTGGCCACTCACCTAGTGGCGGCAATCGAGGATCGAGCTGAGAATACATCACCTCTTAAAACAGAGATCGGCGCTAGACGGATCTCCGAACCCATCGAGCTGAAGACACCTCTGGCAAGTGGCGCATCACGCCCTTTGAGCTCTGGGACAGACACTGGGCCCACGGAATATGCAGACATTGCCAGGCCCAGACCGTCCACACCGGAGGTTCTGCAATCCCCGGACAGTACGTTGGGTCGGGACTTAAATTTATCCACACCCACCCACCACAATACTCGCTCTCCAAGTAAATCCGGACTACTGGATATATATGACCTCACGTATATACGGCAGCGGCCCCAGGAAATAGTTCATCTCTTTTGGGGCAGATTCCTACTTGTTAAAAACAAGAATAAGGACTGCAGCGACGATGATACGATGCCCATATTCCACCACAATTGCACGAATGAGGGAGTTTTGAACGCCTTCAAACGCCGTCGAATACGGAGCTTTGCAAAACTGTCACACTTGGTACAAAAGTACTGTGCCATGGAAAACACTTGGAAAGCCTAGAGCACACCTCTAGAACAGTCCATCTTCGGACTGCGCGCCGATAAGGCGAAACGGACATACCCTGATAGAGCGTCCGATAACTCAAGCAATGGCAAGAAACCCTGACCTTTCACACGGCATGGATCCGTTCTGATGAACTGCTGGATCAACCTTGCCAAATACATGCCACCCCGGACAATACCCCTACCCACTGCCTTAGAACATGTTGGGTACTCCGGCAGGTAGCAAAGAGCGGTGAATCAATCCTCACCACCGCAACGCCGGGGGAGAAAGGCCTCGATGTCTTCACCGTCTTCGAGGCGTTCTCCTCAAATAACCGGCGCAAGAGAGCGAAACGCGAACTTACAAAGGTCAATCAAATCAACATTGCAAGCCCATTGAACGACACGGCAATCACCTTTTCTGCCGAAGACGAACCACGAGTTCAGCCGGTCCGAGCAACAGCCGCTCTCGAACTGAACCCCATAGTAGATGGCTTCCGTCTCACTAAAGTACTCATGGACGGAGGCAGCGGACTCAACATCATATACGAGGACACGCTTGCAAAAATGAAGGTTGACAAATCCCGCAATGAACAAAGTAATACAACCTTTCGAGGAATCATCCCCAGCCAGGAAACCCGGTGTTCGGGAAGCATCAAGTTCGACGTAGTATTCGGTACGCCCGAGATCTACAGGTCGGAGGAATTGCTCTTCCACATTGTCCCCTTCAACAGCGGACACCACGCCCTTTTAGGGCGGAACGCTTTCTCGCGCTTTCAGGCTATACCCGATTACGAGTAGATGAAGCTTAAGATGCCAGGGCCCAATGGAATGATCACAGTTGCAAGTGATCCGGATAGAGAACTCCATGCCGAGAACAAAACTGCATCTTTAGCCCTAGAGGCATTATCTGAAGTCCTTGCGGCGGAAGAACTAACCACCTTACGATGTACGGTGGACAGGGACGACGTAGTCCTTGACAAACAATCAAAATCTATCTCTTTTATGCAGGCAGATGAAATTGTGAAATTCCAAGTGCACCCAACAGACCCTAATAAAACGGCATCTATTGGGGCACAGCTAGATCCGGCGATAGTCAGCGCTTTACGCGCCTTCTTTGGCGAAAATTGGGATATATTTGCTTGGCATCCTACCAATGCTAGGAATCCCACACAGGCTGGCCGAACACAGCCTCAACATTATCAAAGGGTTCAAGCCAGTGTAGCAGTCATTACAACAATTTTCTGAACCTAAAAGACAGGCTATGGGGGAAGAGATGGCCAAGCTATTAGAAGCTGGATTCATAAGGGAAATCAAACACCCAGTCTGGCTTGCCAACCTGGTCATGGTGCCAAAGAAGGATAAATCCTGGCGCCTTTGTGTTGACTTAACGGACCTAAACAAGGCCTACCCTACGGATCCCTTTCCTTTGCCCCTCATTGATCAATTATTGATGCAACCGCGGGACATGACTCATTGTGTTTCCTCGACGCCTACTCCGGATACCAACAAATAAAAATGAAGGAATCCAATCAGGTCGCTATAGCATTCATTACTCCGTACGGCCCCTTTTGCTTTAACACTATGCCATTTGGACTCAGAAACTTTGGTGCCACATATCAACGCATGATTCAAACATGCTTAGAAAAACAAATTAGCAAAACAGTGGAGGCATATGTTGACGACGTAGTCATCAAGACCAAACATGCCAAAACCTTGGTGGATGATCTCCGCCTTACGTTCGATAATTTACGAACATATGACATACAGCTTAATCCGGATAAATGCGTCTTCGGCGTTCCGGCCAAAAAGCTCTTAGGGTTCATCGTATCCCACAAAGGAATCGAAGCGAACCCAACCAAAATCCGGGCCCTGTCACAGGTAACTACGCCAACCAATCTCAAACAAGTGCAAAAGCTAGCAGGTTGGGTAGCGGCCTTGAGCTTCTTTATCTCCAGAATGGGGGAGAAAGCACTACTCCTTTATAGACTGCTACGTCACACAGACAACCCTATATGGGCGAATGTGGCTGCAGCTGGACTGGAGGAAATAAAAACCTTATTAGCAGGTAACCCAATCCTAGCCTCTCCAGACGTTGGCGAGCCAATGCTGTTGTATATCTCTGCCACTCATCAGGTAGTGAGTGCGGTGCTCGTCCTCCAGCGAGATGAAGAGGGACATAAATTCCCCATTCAAAAACGAGTATACTATGTATCCGAGGTTCTCACACCGTGCAAGTCACGATACCCCCATTACCAAAAAAATTGCCTCTGCGGTATTCATGGCATCTCGGAAACTTCGACACTACTTTCAAGAGTGTTCGATCACAGTCGCATCCGAAGTACCACTTAATGATATCATAAACAATAAAGACGCCACTGGACGCATAGCCAAATGGGCCATCGAGCTCTTATCGTTTGAAATAACGTACAAACCACGTCGGACTATTAAGTCCCAGGTGTTGGCCGACTTTGTCGTGGAATGGACTGAAGCCGAGCTCCCTAAAGAGTACGGATCATACTCCCACTGGACAATGTATTTCGACGATTCCAAAATGCTCGCCGGATTGGGGGCCGGCGTCATCTTGATATCTCCAACAGGAGACACAGTCCGCTACGTGTTGTAAATCATGTACACAGATTCAGGCAACGCAGCCGAATACGAGGAACTACTTCAAGGTCTCTGTATGGCCGTATCCATGGGTATACGATGCCTCGAGGTACGCGGAGACTCAAACCTCGCCATATCTCAGGTAAACAGTGAGTTGACGCAAAGGACTCAAAAATGGCGGCTTATTGAAACGCCATATTAAAAATATCGGCTTGATTCGAGGGGTTGGAATTTCACCATGTGGCTCGGGATAGTAACCAGGCAGCGGATATACTTGCTCGCATGGCCGCCAAACGCGACCAATTCCCACCTAACACTTTTGTGGAAAGGTTGTTCAAGCCATCAGTAACATGGCAGGACAAGAACAGTGACGCCAATCCGGACTCGAACACGCCCCCTTCCGAACTCAATACAAATGTCATTAGGGACTCCGACACGGAAATTACATCATCGGCTCACGAGATCAAGGCCGTTATAGCCCCCTGGACAGAGCCTTTCCTAGCCTACCTTAATAGGCAAGAGCTCCCCAATGACCAAAATGAGGCCTGCCGCATAATTCCGCGTTCTAAAGCCTATAAGGTTCACGAGGGTGAACTATACAGGAAAATCAGTACTGGTATTCTCCAACGGTGCTTCTTTGAAGAGGAGGGACGGCAACTTCTCGCTGAAATACATGCTGGTATGGGTGGCCATCACGTCGCGGCTCGAGCTCTTGTAAGCAAAGCCTTTCGAACTGGTTTCTTCTGGCCAACTGCGGCAGAGACGCACAGACCTTAGTCCAACATTGTGTTGGATGCTAGCTTTTCACAAACCAAAGTCATATGCCTCCCACAGCTCTCAGAACCATCCCCTTTACTTGGCCCTTTGCGGTCTGGGGGCTGGATATAGTTGGACCTCTTAAAGGGGAAGCCATAAAAAGAAATATCTACTGGTAATGGTGGATAAATTAACTAAATGGATAGAAGCCAAGATAGTCTGAACAGCTGAGGCAGGGCCAATGATAGATTTTATATCCAGCGTAGTACACCGTTATGGTGTCCTGCATAGTATTATCACAGATAACGGCTCCAACTTCCAAGCTGACGAGGTGAAAATTTGGTGCGCTAAATTAGGCATTAAACTTGATTACGCCTCTGTGTACCACCCTCAGACAAAAGGTCAGGTAGAAAGAGCCAATGGCTTGATAATGAGTGGCATTAAACCCCTACTGGTGCGCTCCCTTCATGAGTCAGATAAACACTGGGTGGAGGGGCTCGATTCCGTACTCTGGGGGCTGCGAACAACTCCTAACCGGACAAACGGATACACACCTTTTTTTCATGGTGTAAGGTGCATAGGCTGTCTTGCCCTGTGATATTATTCATGACTCACCTCGAGTGCGCATGTACAAAGAGAGAGAAGCCAAGCTCTACCGGTAGGATGACCTAGACAGCCTCGAAGAGGAATGCGATATCGCGTAGGACCGTTCCGCATTTTATCAACAGCAGGCCAGGCGATACCAAAGCAGAGAAGTGCGAGCGAAGACATACAATGTTGGCGAACTCGTATTACGCCTTCCGGAGAATAAAAAGGACAAGCTCAAACCAAGATGGGAGGTCCCCTTCATTATTGACGAAGTGCTCACCGATGGAGCCTATCGCCTTCGAAATGCATCAGACAACCGCCTCGAGCCAAACCCATGGAACGCTGCCAGGCTCCGATGATTCTACGGATAGTTTGGTAGTGCATATTTTCTTGTTCTGTCTAGGTCCTATTCCTTGTTTATACAGTTACCCTCTTCCTTTTTCCTCTTATTTATTATCGATATTTTTTCGTCTAAACCGAATTGTCCCAAGGTAGAACATCCTTAAATGTATATACCTCAAAGATACTTGGGGGCTTCTATAACGAAGCCCATTATAAAAAAAGCATATTGCTCAAAATTATTATGTCGTCTGTTTCATATAGTCTCCTTGCCATTACATGCACCTTTATGACTTAAGTTTTCCCAAGATGGGTTGCCTGGCTCCGGTGTTTATACCCTACGTTACCGATTGTTCGGCTAGGGTGTAAAGGGAGCACCTCTATGATTGTTACAACTGGGTAATCCGAACCTTTATCTCAGACAGGTGAAGCCAAAAGCTAGCGTTCTTAAGGGAATAATCGGTTGGAGGATGCATGATGTGTTGCTTTTAAAAGCGCATAAATTTTTCAAAATTAATAGGATACAACATCCTGTCGTCCTCTTCACAAGATCTAAAGCCTAGGCACGCATATATACGCATGCCGACCTAGGGAAAGGAACCCTTGACGGAACTATTCTCTCTGGAAGATGTTTCTTAGGTTAAACAGAAATATAACATAACTCTCCAAACATAGTTTGTCTGTTCAAGCAATTATGACAGGATTGCCTGGTCATCGAGCATACCACGTGTTTACCACAGGTATAGTATTCGGAGACACTCTAGCCCTCGGGTCTTCGGAGGTTAAAGCAGAATGTTGGCCATGACAAAATTTTAATTCATTTTGACCGGAGATAAGTTTGATGATAAAGTACATTGTTACATAGAATTAAACGCTCATTCTTCATCTATACCCTCTATAAGCCTGTCTAACTTACAATCTTGTTGGGAATACTTGACAGTTGTCTCTACTTGGTTGTACACCAAGCTTACAGGGATTTCTAGCCCGTCGGGCCCTCGAGGTCCAACCCGAGCCATACGGTTTGGGTCCAGCCCAGTATAGCATCTCTTCACCATAGCTGAGGCTTCCCAGGCACCTTCTCGGCACACTGATGCTTTCAATAATTCAAAGCGACACCGGGCCCCTTTGAACAGACTCGCCATCTCCCCCATAATTTCTGGAGAAGAATCGGCCGACCATAAAGGCTGTGCCATATTCTTCATGGCCTTGCGAGCTTGCTCGTGCACATTGGAAAGCACTTGCAGCGGATCACCTTGAAATCTGGACACCTCTCCTGTGGGCCGCCGAGTCAACAAATCTGCAGGAACGGTTTTCGTAAAGAGAAACTTCGAATCAAGGGACTGTAATGAAAGCTAAGTTTATTTTCATACTAAATATGCCGCCCTTAAGCTTCGTGTTCTCTTTTAAAGCCTTTGAGAGTTGGGCTCGTATGTCCTTTAACTCCTCGGCGAGCTTGACATTGTTATCATGCAGCTTGTTTTTCTCATCTATGGTGCGTGTAAATACACGTTCACCAACAGCAGTTTGCCCTTCGGCCTGATCCTTCGCTGCCTGAGCAGCCCTTAGATTTTTTTCCCCAGTTGACCAACTGGCCCTGCTTCTATAGATTAAACCAATGTATACTTAAATATCGTTGATCGGTACGGGACCGTACTGTTCGGATACTATTGTTCTTACCATTAGAGCCATTCTTGGAATTCTTTGAATTCTCCAACTCAGTGGTAATAGTAGTAAGCTTGGTTTGGCACTCCTCCAATTCCTTGGATTAACTTGAGTACCTACAAACACAACGATCCTTAAATCAGTTGGGCCAACTACTTTAAGTCTCGAGGGCTACTGGCATATGAACATTGAATTGACACTCACCCGCATGTCCTTGGAAAGCTGGTGAGTGGCTCTGGCAAGTCTGTCTTGAGCGGCTCGTATATACGCATCCGCAGAACTGAAGGCGTTAAACTCCTCCTCAGTAAAAGCTAGGTCAGGCATGGCCTCTTTGCGCCGTCGATGATTCATCGCGCTCTCCACTTCGGAATTAATAACTGATACCTCATCTGAATCCTCTTGAAGAGGAAAATTCGGCGTTACCCCCGCATCCGCCCTAGTGTTGTGGATGGGCCGGGGGCTGGACTGGTTGGAGCATGACCAGCAAGATCACCGGATACAGTCCGACGTATACTCTTCCCAAAAAGAAAAGATAAAATGGAAAATCATGATCCGGCTCCACCACCAGACATATGTCAAAGAATCATACCTCTTCGACAAAGGAGGAGGTTTGGTGGTGTCTCCGGTCCCCTTTCACTTTAGAGACCCGCCCTGCATAGGTGTCGCACTCTAGGAAGACAACCTTGACGCAGTTCGGCGGGATGAGCACCGCCCCTTTTGAGCATAAGATAGTGCGGTGGGTGAGGCGCGGCGGAAATATTCTCTTTGAAGAGGAGTCTCGTGGGCATTTACCTGAGAGGAAGGAAGAAGGCCAGGATAGTTGGCTATAATAGCCACTTTGGTACCGTCACGACTGGTTTGGTAAAAGAATCTGTCTTGGATCTTAAAGACAGAGTCTTTTACCAAACCAGCCATGACAGTACCATATTTGGGATCTTAAAGACTTTCACCAGCCACTTTGGTAGCTAGTATCCTCATCCACTTCGAATCCGGGACCCAGGTCCCAAATATGGTCCTCTGGCTGTGGGATAGGATTGCTAATCTTTCCGACCACCTTCCTCCACTGCTATTGAAAGCAACTGAACGCATTCTGGTTAATTAGATAAAAATAGAGTAAAGCTAGCGATCAGGAAAATCCTTATCCAATTGATGGAGTTGTACATAGAGAAAACCTCTCGGCACTCCAACCGAAGAAAGTCCTCCTTCTCCTGTTTGTAGAGATCGGAAAGGATAGTAGCTAGAGTGGCGGGGTTGTCCGGGCCCTGGCGTAGGCAGCGTGAGGCATCATCCTGGCCATTATAGTTCCACATAGGAAATCCTCTGGCCTGGAGCGGCTGCACGCATCGCGTTATCGAATCGCCATCACCTCGATTATCGTCAGCTTGAGGTGGGCAAGTGGTCTGATCTTGCTAGCAAGTCTTTTTTACCTCCACACTGTCTTCTTCCTTGAGACAACAGTGACGCCAGTTGAGTGATACATCTCCAACGTATCTACTTTTCCAAACCATTTTGCCCTTGTTTTGGACTCTAACATGCATGATTTGAATGGAACTAACCTGGACTGACGCTGTTTTAAGCAGAATTGCCATGGTGTTGTTTTTGTGCAGAAATAAAAAGTTCTCGGAATGATCTGAAAATCCACGGAGAATTATTTCAGAAAATATAAAAAATACCTGCAAGAAGATCCAGACCAGGGGGCCCACACCATGCCCACGAGGGTGGGGGCGTGCCCCCTGCCTCGTGGGCCCCCTGCTGCTCCACCGACGTATCCCCAGATCCTATATATTCACTTTCGGGGAGAAAAAAATCAAAGTGGAAGAATTATCGCATTTTACGAGACGGAGCCGCCGCCAAGCCCTAATCTCTCTCGGGAGGGCTGATCTGGAGTCCGTTCGGGGTTTCGGAGAGTGGAGATCGTCACCATCGTCATCATCAACCTTCCTCCATCACCAATTCCATGATGCTCACCGCCGTGTGTGAGTAATTCCATCGTAGGCTTGCTGGATGGTGATGGGTTGGATGGGATCTATCATGTAATCGAGTTAGTTTTGTTAGGGTTTGATCCCTAGTATCCTCTATGTTCTGAGATTGATGTTGCTATGACTTTGCTATGCTTAATGCTTGTCACTAGGGCCCGAGTGCCATGATTTCAGATCTAAACCTATTATGTTTTCATGAATATATGTGTGTTCTTGATCCTATCTTGCAAGTCTATAGTCACCTACTATGTGTTATGATCCGTCAACCCCGAAGTGACAATAATCGGGACCACTCCTGGTGATGACCATAGTTTGAGGAGTTCATGTATTCAATATGTGTTAATGCTTTTTGTCCGGTACTCTATTAAAAGGAGGCCTTAATATCCCTTAGTTTCCAATAGGACCCCGCTCCCACGGGAGGGTAGGACAAAAGATGCCATGCAAGTTCTTTTCCATAAGCACGTATGACTATATTCGGAATACATGCCTACATTGCATTGATGAACTGGAGCTAGTTCTGTGTCACCCTAGGTTATAACTTCTACATGATGAATTGCATCCGACATAATTTCCCATCACCGATCCAATGCCTATGAGCTTTTCACATATTGATTGTTGCTTATTTACTTTTCCTCTGCTACTATCACAAAAACTATGAAAACACCATCGTTACTTTTATTGCTGCTACCGCCACTATCATATTACTTTGCTACTAAACTATCTTGCTGCAGATACTAAGTTTCCAGGTGTGGTTGAATTGAAAACTCAGCTGCTAATACTTAAGAGTATTCTTTGGCTCCCCTTGTGTCGAATCAATAAAGTTGGGTTGAATACTTTACCCTCGAAAACTGTTGCGATCCCCTACACTTGTGGGTTATCAAGACTATTTTCTGGCGCCGTTGCCGGGGAGCATAGCTCTATTCTTTAATTCACCTGGGATTTATATCTGTTGATCACTATGAAGAATTTGATGGACTCAAAAACCAAGATCTTACCCTCAACTACGAGGGGAGGTAAGGAACTGCCATCTAGCTCTGCATTGGATTCTCCTTCTGTTATGGGTAAATTTGTGACACATACTCATGCTATTGAATCTGATATGTCGTATGTTCTTGATGATGCCACTTCTGCTATGTGTGATGAAACTACTTCTATGCTCGATAATACTGTGCCACTAGGTGAGTTTATAGATGAACAAATTGATAAGGTTAGGGAGAATGCAAATATTGAAACTGATGATATTTATGAAAGTGATGATGAAGCTTCTCCCAATAGATATGAATTGCATGTTGTTCCTGAGGGTTATGTTATGGATGAAGAAACTGCTAGAGACTTTCTTGCTTGCAATGATAGATATGATCTCAAGAAATTTATAGACTTTCGCTACTTCACCTATGTGTGTTACCGATAAGTACTATGAATTCTCTATTAATCATGAGTTAATTACTTTGGTTGAATCTGATCCTTTCCATGGCTATGAATCTGAACCTGTTGTGGCACATCTTACTAAGTTGAATGATATAGCCACCCTGTTTACCAACGATGAAAAGATTCGTTATTACTATATCCTTAAGTTATTTACTTTCTCGTTAAAGGGTGATGCTAAGACTTGGTTTAATTTTGTTGATCCTGGTTGTGTGCGTAGTCCCAAGGATATGATGTATTACTTCTCTGCTAAATATTTTCACGCTCATAAGAAACAAGCTGCCTTACGGGAAATATATAACTTTGTGAAAATTGAAGAAGAGAGTCTCCCACAAGCTTGGGGGAGGCATCTCCAATTACTTAATGCTTTGCCTGATCAACCTCTTGAGATGAAAGATATACTTGATGTCTTTTATAATGGACTAACCGATGCTTCCAGAGACCACCTGGATAGTTGTGATGGTTGTGTTTTCAGGGAAAGAACAGTTGATCAAGTTGAATTACTATTGAATAATATGATGGCCAATGATAATAATTGGACACTTCCTGAACCAGCCCCTAAGCCAAGTCCGAAGAAAAGAGGTGTTCTATTTCTCAGTCCTGAAGATATGCAAGAGGTAAAGAAATCTATGAAAGAAAAAGGTATTAAAGCTGAAAATGTTAAGAATTTACCACCTATTGAAGAAATACATGGTCTTGATAACCCGACATAGGTAGTAAAGGTAAATTCTCTTTATAGATTTGATGAAGGTGATATTCCTCGTTATAAGTCTGCTAGCCAATGCTTATATGAGTTTGACAATTTTATTGCGAAACAAGAAAACTTCAATGCTTATGTTGGTAGACAATTACAACACAATGCTTATATGATTGAACGCTTGAGTGATTATCTGTCTAGAGCTAAAGGTGAACTGAAACTCATTAGTAAACATGCTTCCATAGTCACCACTCAAGTAGAATAAGTACTTAAGGCTCAGAACGATTTGCCTAGTGAATTAAATAGTAAGAATAATGACAATGATGTTAGAGTTGCTAGTAGAGGTGGTAAGATGACTCAGGAACCTTTGTATCCTGAAGGCCACCCTAAGAGAATTGAGCAAGATTCTCAGAGAGCTAATTTAGATGCACCTAGTTCTTCTAAGAAGAAGAAAAAGAAAAATGATAGGACTTTGCATGCTTCTAGTGAACCTGTAGCTGACACAACTGAGAATCCCAATGATATATCTGTTTCTTATGCTGAGACACAATCTGGTAATTAACTTGAACCTAGTGATAATATAAATGATGATGTTCATAATGATGCTCAACCTAGAAATGATAATGATGTAGAGATTGAACCTGCTGTTGATCTTGATAACCCACAATCAAAGAATCAACGTTATGATAAGAGAGACTTTGTTGCTAGGAAGGACTGTAGGGAAAGAGAACCATGGGTTCAGAAACCCATGCCGTTTCCTCCAAAACCATCCAAGAAAAAGGATGATGAGGATTTTGAGCGCTTTGCTGAAATGATTAGACCTTTCTTTTTGCGTATGCATTTGATTGATGTGCTTAAAACAAATCCTTATGCTAAATATATGAAAGATATTATTACCAACAAAAGGAAGATACCTGAAGTAGAAATTTCCACCATGCTTGCCAATTACACTTTCAATGGTGGAATACCTAAGAAACTTGGAGATCCGGGAGTACCTACTATACCTTGCTCCATTAAAGGAAACTATGTTAAAACTGCTTTATGTGATCTTGGAGCCGGTGTTAGTGTTATGTCTCTCTCCTTATATCGTATACTTGACTTGAGTAAGTTGACACCTACTGAAATATCTTTGCAAATGGATGATAAATCAACTGCTATACTTGTCGGTATTTGTGAGGATGTGCCTGTTGTAGTTGCAAATGTTACTATTCTAATGGACTTTGTTATACTCGATATTCCCGAGAACGGTAGTATGTCTATTATCCTTCGTAGACCCTTTTGAATACTGCAGGGGCTGTTATTGATTGCAACAAAGGCAATGTCACTTTTCATGTCAATGGTAATGAGAATACGGTACACTTTCCGAGGAAACAACCTCAGGTCCACAGTATCAATTATATTGGAAAAATTTCAACTATCACTATTGGAGGTTTTGAATTTCTTCTTCCTACTGTCAAGAAGACATATGACATTCTTATTGTTGGGGACATACATATCCCCATTGAGGTAACCTAGTGTTAATCAAAAAATTTCCGGTTTCATGTTATTCGGAAAGAGTTTATTAACAACACCTGATCAACCTTGTTAATGGATTCCTTTTGATGAGCATGGGATAGGTGAATCTAGATAGCACAAACCTTCTGTACCCTCCTTTTATTTTCTGATAATTAGGATAAATAAAGCAAAAATAGTATTTTCTGTCTGTTACCATACTTACCCATGCAATAAAAAAATACCCCGAAAATAAAAGTTCTCCAAATGCCGTGAAAATGAAATATGATTTTTTTCTAGAATATTTGAGAACATATGGCATAGAACACATAGCAAGGGGACCAGCACCTGGCCACGAGGGTCCATGGGGCGCCCCCCTGCCAAGTGTGCCCCACGTGGCCCCCCTCCACTTATTCCTGCACCCACGCTCTTCTTCTCCCTCCCAAAAAATTCACCAACTAGCTCAAACCCGAGTTCTAGCTCATCTTGCTGCCATTTTCGATCTCCTTGCTCAAAGCACCAGTCATCAAACTGTTTGGGGAGATTGTTCCTTCGTATGTTACTCCTCCATCGGTCCAATTAGTTTTTGTTCTAGTGCTTTATTTGTTGCAAATTTTTGCTCATGTGGTGACCTTGTTCTTGAGCTTGCATGTCAAATTTTATTGGTCCCAAGTAGTTCTAATGCATGATGTAGTCTCTAGGAACTAGTAAGAGTTGTTGACATCAATCTTATTGAGTTTGGTTAACTTTTATTTTGAGTTACTAAAAATTTCAGAAAATTTCAGAAAAATGCATAGGAAAAACTTCCAAGGTGGTTCTTCAAAGAAGCAAGAACCACTAATGGCGCGCCTCACATGTGGTGCGCCACTAATATATAGCAGTGGCGCACCATGTGCAGGTGCGCCATTAGTGTGGAATACACTAATGGCGCACCAGGCACATGGTGCGCCACTAGTAACAATTTTTTCCAAACATACTAATGGCGCATCCAGGCACAGTGCGCCATTACTAGTTGTAACTAGTAATGGCGCACGAGCCACAGAGTGCGCCACTACTATTCTTTTTTTTTTTACTTTTTTTTCATTCTTTTTTATTCTTTTTTTTTTTGCAAAATTACTAATGGCGCACTGTGTCATAGTGCGCCATTACTAGTTTAAACTAGTAATGGCGCACTATCCCACAGTGCGCCATTAGTATATTTTTTTTTTGCAAAACTACTAATGGCGCACCACCAGCAGGTGCGCCATTAGTAACCTGGGACCAACAAGATATTTTGGACAGCCACACCTACCTACTCACTTTCTCCCCACTTCATTCTCTCCACCTCCTCCTCCAAAGCTTGTCTCGGCTGCGTCCTCCTTGTCACCTCATTTCCACCATAGATTCATCCAAATTAAGTGGTTAAATTACCTTTTTTGATAGGTAAGTAAGGGGGGAAACTATCTTTATGTTGTTCTCCCTCCAACAATGTGCACATGCACTTTTTATGGCCTAGCTAGATCTATGTATGTTCGTGGTGTTGCATATGCTTGTGGTGTTGCATATATGTTTGTGTTTGCAGGTACCGGTATTTGAAATGCGATAGTTGCCTATATTTTGCCGGAATGTTGATTCATTTCCGTTTCGGCGAGAATTTTGGCATTATGCATTCTTTTTGGTCCTATTTTTAGGGAAAGTCATGCCAAATTTTTTCTTGGTTCTAAAATATCGTTTTGCTCTACCCCGCACGCGACCATGGTCCGCACGATGACTGAAGGCATCGTGAATAGGTTTTTGAGCTCCGCGAAGGCTGAGATGCTTCAAAAGAACGAGACGGAGATAAGATGTCTGTGTCGAAGATGCAAGCTGAAGAGCCTTATTGCGGACCCGGATTCCGGGCAGGTGCGGGACCACCTGCTCTTGCGTGGTTTCATGGATGGCTATCGGTGGCAAGGTGATGAAGATGACTACGAAGTCGTCCATGGGGGCCGGGCAAGAAATGAGGAAGGGCAGCAAGACAACCACCGCGGCTCGGGCGGGCGAGAAGACGAAGAATCTCCAGGACATGATCACGACGGTGATGCTGTACACAACCATCATGTAGAAGATGCAAGACATGATGATGAGGAAGATGCCGGAGCAGACGACGGGCATGATCATGCCGGTGGAGCAGACGACGCTGGACCATCGATGGGCTGGGTGCAGGACCCTCATATTCAAGAGCTACTTCTCAAGCAGACGGATAATGCAAGAGCTACCGCCCGAGAGAAAGCCAAGCTGGATCAACTGGAGATAGATGTGGTTACTCCATTGTATGAAGGATGCAGGCCCGAGGATACCCGCCTGAAAGTAACGCTCATGGCTCTGGAGATGAAGGTAAAACACAAAATGACCGACGCATGCTTCGACGAGAACATGTCATTCTGGCACGAACGTCTTCCCAAGGGGAACAAGTGCCCGACCAGTTTCGAGGAGGTGAAGAAAATCGTGTGTCCTCTGGATTTACCGCACGTGAAATACCATGTGTGCATGAACAATTGCATCATTTATCGGGACGAGCACGCGGAGTCTACCATATGTCCGGTGTGCGGCGTCACTCGATTCAAGAAGAGGAAGAAAGATCCTCGAAAAGTGGTGTGGTACTTTCCGATCACTCCTCGTCTACAGCGGTATTTCGCGGACCCTAAGGTAGCAAAGCTCCTGCATTGGCATGCGGATAGGGAGGAGAAGAAGCGAGAAGATGACGCAAATGATCCGAAGATAAATAAAAAAGACAAGATGCTGAGTCACCCTAAGGATGCGAGCCAGTAGCAAGCGTTGAATTTCGAAGTGCAGAATTTGGGAACGATCGAAGGAACATAGTGCTGGGCGCGAACACCGATGGAGTCAATCCGTTTGGCAGCCAGAGAAGCACACATAGCACCTGGCCTGTGTTTGTGTGGATGTACAACCTTCCCCCCTGGTTGTGCATGAAGAGGAAGTACATTCACATGAGTATGCTAATTGAAGGACCGAAACAACCAGGGAATGACATCAATCTGTATCTAGGGCTGCTGAAAGAGGAGCTAGACATGCTGTAGAAAACGCCAGCCAATACGTGGGACGCTGCAGAGAAAGAATATTTCCCTATGAGAGCCGCACTGCTCACTACGGTGCACGACTATATCGGTTACGAATATGTCGCGGGGCAGGTGGTCCACGGATTTTCTGGATGCGTCAGGTGCATGGATGACACAATGTATCGCCAGCTAGATAGAGATCCCGGGTCCTCGAAAACTGTGTTCATGGGACATCAAAGGTGGCTTCGCGTCGATGACCTGTGGAGAAAACGCAAGGATCTCTTCGATGGTGAAACCGAACACCGAACATGCCCGCGTACGAGGAGCGGCGAGGAAATGGACGAGCTGTTGAAAAATTGGAAAGATTGCCCACTGCCGGGAAAGAAGCAAAAGGTGCCAGAGCCGGGCAAGAAGCGAAAGGCGCCAGAGCCTCTACTGAAGGTATGGAAAACGAGGTCTGTTTTCTGGGACTTGCCGTACTGGAAGATCCACCGTGTGCCTCACAACCTTGATGTCATGCATATCACGAAGAACGTGTGCGAGAGTCTGCTTGGTACCCTGCTCAACATGCCAGAGAGGACCAAAGATGGGCCGAAAGCAAGGGCAGACTTGAAATCAATGGGCATCAGGGAGGAGCTTCACGCTAGTGATGATGATGATGAGGCGAAGCAGGACACAGAAAGTCGTCGCAAAGGCAAAAAAGACAAGAAGACCGGAAATGACTACCCTCCCGTGTGCTTCACTCTAAGACATGAGGAGATCGAGCAGTTTTTCACCTGCCTCGTAGGAGTAAAACTTCCTTACGGTTACGCGGGGAAGATAAGCAGATACCTAGACCCAGCAAAGCAGAAGTTCAGCGGGATGAAGTCTCACGACTATCACGTGCTGATGACGCAGATACTTCCAGTTGCAATCCGTGGGATCATGGACGCGCACATCCGTGAAACGCTATTTGGCCTATGCAACTTTTTCGACGTCATCTCTCGGAAGTCGGTTGGCGTGGGGCAACTTAGAAGGCTACAAGAAGAGATCGTGGTGATACTATGCGAGCTTGAGATGTACTTCCCGCTCGCATTCTTCGACGTTATGGTGCATCTGCTGGTCCATATCGTGGAGGATATCATCCAACTCGGGCCGACGTTCCTGCACAGCATGATGCCGTTCGAAAGGATGAATGGTGTCCTCAAAGGATACTTTCGCAACATATCACGTCTAGAGGGAAGCATAGCCAGGGGCTTTCTAACCGAAGAGTGCATCTCCTACTGCACGAATTATCTAGGTATCGAGAACCCCGTTGGTCTGCCCGTCAACAGGCACCTCGGCAGGCTCGCTGGATGGGGTCACCGTGAGGGTCGCCGCGAAATGCATGTCGACTTCGAGGGTCGACTCACCGACTTTGAAAGAGCAAACCTAGTCGCGCTACAACACATAGACGTGGTCGATCCTTAGGTGGTAGAGCACAAAACCTTTATTGAGAAGACGTACAATGACCGAGGCCAACAGAGGACGGACGGATATATAATCAAAGAGCACAACTCATGTTTCACGCGTTGGTTCAAGAAGAAGCTTCTGTCGTACCCTTTACATGAGGATTCTTTCGCGGAAGAACAACTCATATTCGCCTTGTCACAGGGCGCCGAGCACAACCTGATGACCTATGAGGCGTACGATATCAACGGCTACACATTCTACACCGAGGCCAAGGACATGAAGAGCGATGGTTATCAGAACTCCGGGGTAACGATGGAATCCTACACTGGTAACGACAAGGACAGATACTACGGAAGGATCGAGGAGATCTGGGAGCTGAGCTACGCTGGAGAGAAGGTCCCGATGTTCCGTGTCAGATGGGCCAAGAGCGTCCTAAAAGAAGACCGGTATTTCACCACCATGGTTATACCCAAAGCCAAATCCAAGACCGCGGGCGCAAACGTCACCGTGAAAAATGAGCCATGGGTACTGGCTTCCCAAGTTGACCAATGCTTCTTCATTACCGACCCGTCAAAGCCCAGTCGTGTTGTCGTGAGGAGAGGCAAAAGGAAGATCATCGGAATGGATGGAGTAGCCAATGAGCACGACTTCGACAAGTACGGCGACCCGAAGATCGAACATGACGACGATGATGAAGTAGCAGCATACACCACAAGAAGAAGCAGGACCACGCTACATAAAGGACGTCCGTTCCACAGAAGAACTCCATTTGCGAAAAAGAAGGGCAAGAAGATTATGAACAGATAGCTAGCTAAGATCGATTCTATTTAAATCGTAGCCTTCATTTCTCGATTGTATTTCATGGGCACTTTTTGAAATCTTGAATGTTTTTAAATTTCATGGACACTCGATCTCGATCCCCCTCCATCTCGATCGCTATCCCACCTCGCCAGATCCGGTCCCCCTCGCCGCCGAGCACCCCCCGCTCCACCGGCCGCTGCCACCGACCCCCCGCACCCTCCCCTACTCCACCGCCGCCGCCGACCCACCGCACCCTCCCCCGCTCCACCGGCCGCCGCCGCCGACCCATGAACTCATGATATTTTCAAATAATAAATTTGATGATATTTTTTCATATTCATAAATATTTTCAAATAACAAATATGATGATATTTAAAAAAAATTATTACTGTTTTATAAAAAAATATTATTGTTATGATTTAAATAAGTTTGAACATATTAAAACACAAAAAAGTATCGAACAACATTTTAAATGCATACAAACAAAAATTGTGGAGCCAGGGAATCAAACCCAGGACCTCCTGGTGTGAGAGATGCGTGCTGACCAGTCGGGCTACTAGATGGGATTTGATGTGGATGAGGTTTGGTGAAACATAACCTGTTGGCTCAAACCGAAATAAAAAAAATACTAATGGCGCATCAGGGGGGAGGTGCGCCATTAGTATAGATGTACGTATGGCGCACCAGGGGGAGGTGCGCCATTAGTATTCTGCCACCATCTATTCCCTCTCTCCCCATCCTCCCCCTCTCCCCATCCTCCCTTGCCCCCCCTCGTGCTGACCAGTTCATCCTTCTCCCATCTCGCCCCTCGCCGCTCACCACCGCCGCCGATCCCCTTCCACCACCACCGACGCCCCCACCCACCGGCGACCTTGCTCCCGGGCTCTGCCGCTCCCACCCACTCCTCCCCTGCCTTCGCCACACCCACCCACCCCCTCCCTCGCCTTCCGAGCCCTCAAAACCCTAGAAAACCGCGGCGCCTCTCCACTCGAGCTCCACCGTGCGAGGCGATAGGCAAGCCGGCGGGCAGAATCTACTTCAACACCGGACCGGCGAGCCGCGGAAGTAGGGCGCGAAGGCGCTCGACCCCACCACCCGCGTCCACCTCTTCTTCCTCGGGTCGCCGCCGTCTTCCTCAACTCCGGCCACCTCTGCTGCTACTAAGCTATCGCAGGGCCTCCTTGCGCCTCCCCGATGAGCTCCGCCTCCTCTCCCCTCTTCCTTCTCGACTTGCTGCGCTCAAGGTAGGATTTTGGGGGAGATGTCCTCAGATAGCCTAGAGTGCAAGGACTAGATCATCGTAGGATCTTATTTTTAAGAATATAAACTGGACAACTTTAAAACATGTTTTGCTGCATTCTGTAACTATGCTTCCCAACTAACAATGGCAAATTCAGTTTAGGTTTCCATGTGGTTGAGAAATTCAGGTTGCACCTTCAGGCAGATGAACTGTAGAATTAGAGTGAATATAAAGAAATGGAAACTATCTTTTATTGTCCTGCCCAAACCTGCTTAGGGTCAGTGTAGTTTGGGTATTTCTCACAAGAGTTTTGGTATAAGAAAAAAGACCAATCAAAGATTGCACCATTTTTTTAAAAGTAACCATACTATTATATATTTGAAGAAGAATGTCAGTTGGATTTAATGTTTGCATCAATTTGGTGTGAACTAGTGTCACCTCTACTATAAGGTGGTGATCTGCTTGATGAGCGACGACCGTTCTACATAGCATGTGTGGGAGCTTTGCTGTCAAACTTTTGGTAATTATAACCACATACTCTAGGAAATATTTTTATATGTGGTAATTTTTGGTAACTGTAACTACATAGCAAGACTGCAAAGAAAAACATCCACACTGACCAATGATGATACTATTTGCAGAGTATGTAGCAGCTATATACAGTCATTTGGTTTTCTAGTGTAGCGTCTGTTCAAATCAGATTTAGGAGAGAGGGGAAATTAGGTATATGTCAGGCACAATTTGTTACATTTTGCCCCCAAGTAATTCTCAGGCAGAATCCCATAGAAAATGAGCGTGTGTTTAAAAGAGGCTGTTGCTTCTGCTTATGTTGTGCTGAAGTTGTTCTTTCTTAGTATTAGTTGCAGCATGTACTCATCAATAACTGTTGGAAAAGTAGTGTGTGCACCAGTAATCTTTAGTGGCATATAGAGCATACAAGCATCCTGATGAAGAGAGAAATGGCAGATATGAAATATCGGGTGAAAATGCTCGTATAGCTGTAACATTCCATTAAAATAGAAGTATAGGTCTCGATGATTCTCAATTGAAGGGACAGACAATCTAAGTCATTTTCATTTATTTTCTAGTTAGAAGAGGCACTGCCTCCACTCTTTGCCATGCTTGCTTCCCATTTCTTCTTGAGACATCGCTGTTCGTGTGACAGTGTTGTTGTTGTTAGCTGTAAAAAACTAGTTACCAGTGCACAAATGAGTCTCAGACATGCCAAGCTAAGCTACTCACCATTTGAACTTCAAAGTATAGTTTTACAAGCTTCTGCAACTCTTTCTTAACTGTTGCTGTTGTTGTTATGCCTCTATTCACTGCTGCTGCTGCTATACTTGTGATGATGTTGTACTTGTGATGATGCTACTTGTGATCTTCTGAAATGACCCATTGGCGACTTCATTACGCGGGGATAATGATTTTGCAGGTACCCCGAGAGGCCCTTGAGTTTTCTGGAATCTCGATTAACTTCCGTTCCGGCAAATTTGGGTACTCCATATGTCCTATTTTCAGCAAAGGTCATGCTGAAATTTTCCGTGAATTTTAGCATGACTTTGGTAAAATTAGGACATATGAGGTACTTGTGACTAATGCATGGGCCGGGGTATCTTAGTACTTAATTAAGTAGGATCGACTGCCCCTTTATTCTTGCTGCATTAGACCATAGGTGGCAATAGAGCCAAGTGATTAGGCCCAACTTAGAATTCTCCTTCCCAGCTTAGCTTTTAGGATGCCTCGGTGTCGACAAACCATAAATTACAAAACCTTGGAATTTAGGGTGCCTCGGTGTCGATAAAAACCTAAATGATGAAAGCTTAGGCTTTTAGGGTGCCTCGGCGTCGAAAAACCCTAAATGATAAAAGCTTAGTTTTTAGGATGCCTCGGTGTCGACAAACCCTAAATGATGAGACCATGATCTTGTTCCTTGACAATAACCAACTTTTGACCAAACTTTTTTCCTATTTAGAGAGAAACATGCCCCACAACAATGAGGACGGAGGTTCGGGCGACAAGGCATTCTGGGAGTTGTCCCAAGAGATGGAGGAACAACCTCACTTCTACGAGGACGTCGCGAAAGACACCGATCCTGACACCACTGATGGTGCCGGCGAGGATGACCCCACTGATGGTGCCGTCAGGGATGACACCACAAATGGTGCCGCCAAGGATGCCACCACTGATGATGGCAGCGCACGCACAGATGGCAGCCAACCGAAGAGGCAACGGAAGGACCGGCGCCTGACCGTGCTCCGCACCGTCAAGGAGGAATTTACTGAAGTGGACTCCGACGGGAATCCAACGGCGCCCGAACAAATAGTCAAGGGGTACTCGCTTCAGCTCGGGTGCATTCTCCGGAGCACCGTCTCGATCAACACCGAAAACCTAAGGCATAAGGACCGAGGGAATTTGCGCAACCTCCTCTTCACGAAGCTGCACGAACGATACAAGTTCCCCGCTAAATTTGAAAACACACGCCTCACAAGGAATAAAGTGAACAATGTCGCCCTCACGAGGATGAGCACGGCCCTGTCTACTTGGAGAAGCTCGGTGAAGAGAATGATTGACCAAGGTTTTAGTTATGAGAAGATCAAGGAGAAAAATCCTTTGATCACCGAAGATGACTACAACGACTTCAAGATCAAGTGCGAGAGCACCGCAACCTCCGAATCAAGTCAGTGGGGGAAAGAAACGCGGGAGTTGAACTTAGGGGAACACACACTCGGTCCCGGCGGTTACAGAGTGGCGGAGCCTATATGGGACAAGGAGGAGGCGGAGTGTGCCGAGCAAGGCCTACCGCCCCTCTTCGATAAATACGATGACAAGCAGACCAGGAACTTTGTCAGGGCCCGGTACAAGAAGGACCCAAAAACAAAGGAGCTTACCACGGATCCGAAGACCAGGGCGCTTGAGCTTGTTCTCGTAAGGAATACACCCCCGCGTAATTAGCTCCATATGGTTGTATTCTAATTAATGAAGCCAAATTTCTAAATGGTTCACATTCCTTCCGCAGGCGACTGAAAGCAGTAGCGTGGGGTCGACTCAGAGCACCCCTTGGGACACCACTCTAAATGGGGCGTTGAATGTAATGAAAAAAAGGATAAGCTCAATAAGCCGTCGTCAGCTGGTCGTGTGGCCGGCAAAGGCTTCTGCACAAAATGGTCGTCATACTATAACACTGGTGGGCGAAAGGAGAAAAATACCAGCTCGGAAAGCCAGTCGCGCGAGGTTCAAGAACTCAAGGCACAAGTGGCGCGGATTCCGGAGATTTTCCAAGAGCAAGTGCAACAACAACTGGGATCGACGCTCACCGGCATTATGCCTACCTTGATTCAGGGGCCGACGACGTGGATTGCGGGCGGCCAACAGGGGCCGCCCCCGATTCCCAGCTTCACGGCCAGCAACTCGCAGAATGCGCAGGCGGGGCCATTGGTGTCTCTGGCGGAGGCGGCATTTGTGTCTCCGATGCCGGCACGGGCATTGGAGCTTAATGCACCCGGGTGTACGCCGGCCGGCACCTCTGCAGCAAGCGGCCCCTCCGTCAATTGCACGCCCGCCATTGGCGGTGCCTCGACATTAGCCGAGCTCGACGCCATCATCACGGTAACTAATTAAGCCTCTCGGCCGAGGACTTCATCTCCTTGCCTTTGACTGGGCATCCCTGACGCCCTACATGTTTTCGCAGGGCGTCGCCGACGTTCCGTGCACTCTCCTGCACTTTGTGAACAACGAGTTGGTCGATGTCGCCAAGGGCAAAATCGTTCAACCGGGCAACCCCGTGTTCCACGGTACTCCAATGCCACCCACCTTGTATAGGGTTCAACTGGTTCGGGTGCTGCCAGGCTGCGACGAGTTGTTACCTCCGATTCGACCCGTCGGGGCCAATGAAGATGATGTGATGACCCTCAGCGCCTGCCTAAGCTGGCCCCTGCTTTGGTCGGAGAGCTAGATTCGTTTGGGGGCAGGGGACACCACCCCAAAGACAACACCGCCAGTCGTGCCGGCGCCAAGCCATGGCAAGACCGCCGCAACGGTGCCGGACATCCCTATGGCACTGGATCCGAACATGCATATGGCACATGATCCGAACGAGGACGACGACAACGACGATGATACATTTGCCAACGTCGATAAGTACTTTGCCGATCATGGGTACGATGGCGAATTCATGGGGCCTCCTTCTCAAGAACCCAACCCTACAAAAGACGTGCGCGATCTAGCTGGTACCGCGGAGAAGCCAAGTTGCAACAGGCGTCGTCTGGCGTTCAGTTCCCACGAGACGCCTCCAGCTGCCGACTTCACCGAGCCTCAGATAGCCAAGGTGCGAAATATGATCAGCCCCAACACACTCAAGAAGGCAGTCTATGAGCAGAACTCGGTCCCATTACAGGAGAAGAAGAAGGCACGGAAAAGAAAGAGTAACAAGGGTGCGAGCCAGCCGGCACCGAGTACGATCCGTGCTCAGAACGGGCCACCTTCACCTAAGGATATAATGAGGAGGGTGCATGTGGCGGGTAGGCCGATGCTACCAACTAATATGCTCAATGCTGCAACCGGTGCTATGCGGAGTCTGCATGATAGTGTTCTTTCTTTGGAGAAGTGGCGTCTCAGAGAGAAGGATGTGGCATACCCACTTTTCGCGGCCAAGGTGCCAGAGGGCAAGGGCTTTGTGGATAACTCCATCGGGGGTAAGATCGTCCTGCGTTTGATGACATCTTCGCTATGGTTAACCTTCATCCGCTGCACTACACCTTCGTTCGGCTATTTTCGCTGAGTATGGAGATGCGGATCATTAGAGATAAGACCCCGGACATCGTGATAGTCGACCCCTTCTACATGCGTGCCAAGATCTTGGGCAGTGCTGGGGACCGGCAAGTCGCGAGTTCTTACCTCGAAGGCGTCATTCTGGCAAACCGAGATAAGGATAACTTCCTCGTGCCTTACTTTCCCGAGTAAGTCGTCCCCTCAACTTCCCCGTAACATATGAATTCTTAGATTTTGATCGTTTTTCTTTTAACATTCCGTGTTTTGTGCAGTGACACACATTGCACACTCATCCTCCTAAGCCCGAAATATTCCATGGCCACGTATTTCGACTCGGACCGTCAGTCGAAGGTAGACTACACAAATGTCAAGAAAGTTATTGATGATGTTCTCCCCGGCTATGCCAAATCTGAGGGCACCTTCACCAGGAAAGTTCGTAAATACGGCAAGCACGTGTTCGTCCACAATACGATGTTCTGCTGCCTGGCGGTCAGAAGGGTGCCTACTACGCCATCCATCACATGCGGGCGATCGTACGGGACCATCATCACCTTCTGCTACTAGATAAACTCAAAGATTGGGCCGCGAGCATGTCGGCAATCCAGGACGTGGACATCATACAAGAATTCTTTCGCATCTAGTCGGAGTTTGCGGAAATCATCCATCAAGATGTCCTTCGTACCTCGGGGCAGTTCTACCTCAGAAATCAATCGTCCAACAGTGACATAGACACAATGCTCCAAATGCAGGCTGACAACGCCCGCGATTTCATGACTCCCACGATAGACGGCGGCTTCATCCACGCTCCGGTCGCTTGAGTCGAGTCGAAAGTAGTGATGCTATTTCTAGTTCTGAAACATCGATTGGCCCATGTTGTAATTAAACTTTAATGAACTTGTAGTATGTCTCTTTGGTTTCAACAGTCGTTCAACTTAGATGTAATTGATGCTATTAATGTCTTGCTTTTCTCTCCGATCGTTTTGTTGCCTACTTATATATTGCTTATGTATTGTCTGTGAATTGGTACTAATGTTTCGTTTGGCTAGTGCATAGGGATGCCGTCGTATGTCGTGTACAAGGGTAAGGTTCCCGGAGTCTACGACGACTGGGAGGAGTGTCGGAGACAGGTTCACCGTTTTAGCGGTAACATTTACAAAGGGTACACCACTAGGGCGGAGGAGGAATCTAGATACGCGCGCTATCTAGCGGGAGAGGGGAGGGAGCGTTGGAGGAACCGGATTAAGACGAGTTTCATCGCGATGATGCTCATCGTGATGACCGCAGCTCTCTTCTATGTGATGGTAGTTTAGATGGTCGATATCGACTTGTAATGTGAAGACAAACTCGCTACTCGCGGTCTCGAGACTTGTAATATAATGTTCTATCTTTGTTCGGTCTTTTGAATTCGGAGACTAATATGATGAATTGTATTCGGAGACTAATATGATGAATTGTATTCAGAGACTAATCTTCTATTGTATTCGATGAATCTGTTGTTGCTGTGTGCTATTGTCTATACTCTGTCCAATAATACATTTTGTAACCTGTGCAAAAATCAGAAAAAAAACCCTAATATTCATACTAATGGCGCATCACATCACAGTGCGCCAATAGTATGCCAAAGGATACTAATGGCGCATCATCCCACAGTGCGCCATTAGTATGCCAAAGTTACTAATGGCGCATCACACAAGAGTGCGCCATTAGTATGCCAAAGCACCTGGATATATATGGCCCCCTGGGAGGCATACTAATGGCGCACCCGTGGTGCGCCATTAGTATACCAGATACTAATGGTGCACCAGTGGTGCGCCATTAGTAAAAAATACTAGTGGCGTGGTACTAATGGCGCACCAGTAGTGCGCCATTAGTAGGCAAAACTGGTGCACCATTAGTAGACCTTTTCCTAGTAGTGAACCGAGGCTCACGTTTCGTGAGCCGGACGATGAACTACCGAGGGATGCAGACGTGCAGCCTTGTGAATGGTCGTCAGATGACTTTATGTATTAGGTTGGCATCAAGGACGAATTTTACGCATATGTGCGCAATGCTGACCTCGAGGGCTTCATATAAGATAAGTGCCCTCAATACTGTGGCTTGGCTGATACCTTTGTGAAAAGGTTTAAATTTTTATCTTCACATAATTCTCACACTGTCCTGTTTGACCTGTATGATATATCTTACACCATGGACTTAGAGGATTTTAATGATGCTTGTAAGCTCCCACGGTGGGGCAGTATGGGTGATCCTCACAAATTTGAATTTAGAGACTGTCTTGCTAGTATCACAGTGGGGGAATCTAGAGAAATCACACAGGCTACTATAGGGAGTATTCATTTTCCTGCTATTCATTACTTTGCTCTCATTATTGGTAGATGCATAAATGGTAAAGATGAGGCTTGTCACATGTGTGTTCCAGATCTTCGTGTTCTCAGGAGTGCTGTACTAGGTGATAGACAATATAACTTGGGAGCCATTGTTGCACGTAGGCTACACTGTAATGGTATGCATGGAGATTTATTTGGTGGGATTTATGCCACTCGCATAGCCCGCCCTCTTGGTGTGCATGTGCATGAAAATGATGAACCTTTACTTCCTCCTCATTTGGATTGCCATGCTATGACTAGTCACCGGTTTATAGATAGGGATGATCAATCCCTCAAATATCAACTAATCTTTAACAGGCATCATGCCATCCCTATTGTTCTTCCTGCCCCTACTTTGTTTGACTTTCAGGAAAAAGGGAGATACACTATAACCACGGAGGAGGCAAATGCGTATCATAATATGACAGAAGCAGCCCACCTTCGAGCTACAGCTCAGCAGGCAGTAACTGCCGCATCTCAGTACAACCCTAACTACGACTTTGGATATCCGTCAGGCCAATACTGGCCATAGACCAACTTAGGACAAAAGCCTAAGCTTGGGGGAGTACGTGTTTCTCACCGACTTTACATTCATGTTAACACACTTATTCTAGTTGTCGGTGCTCACACTCTTTCATTCCACCATCCATGTCTAGTTTCATTTCTTTTTCTTAGTCTTTTTCTCGTGTTCTAGAAAAAAAACCTTAAGAAAAACAAAAAATATATTAGTTGTAGCTTCTAGCCAGTTTACTTTCCTTGTAGTAGTAATTAAAAGAAAACCCAAAAAGATTTACCGTTCTTCTTTTCCTTGTTGGGAGCTTTCCCGTGTAAATAGTTTATTTTCTTTTCTTTGGGGGTTAAGAGTAGAAGACCATGATTAAATTGCTTAGTGGCTCTCACATGCTTTATTGTTGATTTAACCTTGTGCCATATTACCTTGTCTTCTCTCTTGTATTAAATGCTCGCGGATTCCAGCTTAGTCCAATGCACGTGCACTATTATTATTATCCACACCGTTCGGTCGTGCGAGTGAAAGGCAGTAACGATGATATATGATGAACTAATTGAGATGAGAAAAGCTGGTATGAACTCGACCTCTCTTGTTTTGTAAATATGATAGTTCATCGTTCCTGATTCAGCTTGTTATGAATGAAACATGCTTGCAATGACAATTAGAGATCATAACTGCTTATGCCATGCTTAATTAGCTCATAGTTTATAATGGTCTATCTTGCGTGCCAACATGATATGAAAATGGTTGTGATGTGGTATGATGGGGTGGTATCCTCCTTTGAATGATTCAAGTAGTCTGACTTGGCACATGTTGACGCATGTAGTTGAAATAAAATCAACATAGCCTCCACGATATTTATGTTCATGGTGATTTATATCCTACTCATGCTTGCATTCATTGTTGATTAATTTTAATGCATGTTCATGACCGTTGTCGCTCTCTAGCTGGTCGCTTCCCAGTCTCTTTCTAGCCTTCACCTGTACCAAGCGGGAATACTGCTTGTGCATCCACTTCCGTAAACCCCAAATTTATTCCACATGTGCCACCATACCTTCATATATGCGGTATTTACCTGCCGTTCCAAGTAAATTTGTATGTGCCAAACTCTAAACCTTCAAATGAAATTCTGTTTTGTATGCTCAAACAACTCATGTATCAACTAGGGCTGTCTATATCTTCCATGCTAGCTGGGTTATTATCACGATGAGTAAACTCCGCTCATCATTCATGAGTAAATGGCTGGTAACCGGGATGCCCAATCCCATGCTCAAAATTATAGTAATTAAACAAAACTCCCCCAGGGCTGTTGTTGGCTTGGACGGTACCCGTTGTTTTGGACCAGTCGTGGAGTGTGCTTGTTGGAGGTTGGGGGAGTATAAACTTTACCATTCTGTTTGGGAACCGCCTATAATGCGCGTAGCATGGGAGATATCGAGATTCTTGGTTGTTATGTTGACAATGAGAGTATACCGCTCAAAATGTTATTCATCTCTATTTGAAAATCGAGCTCTGGCACCTCTACCAATCCCTGCTTCCATCTACGAAGGGCCTATCTATTTACTTTTATGCAGAGTCATCATCCTCTTATAAAAGAGCACCATTAGGAGAGCATCTCTGTCATTTGCATGTATTACTATTAATTTGCATTGAGTATGATCATGACTGGATCTCTTTTACCATGAATTACAATGTCTAGTCAGTCCTTGATCTTTAAAGGTGCTCTGCATTTATGTTTTGCGGTCTTAGAAAGGGCTAACGAGATACCATCTTGTTATATCATATCATGATTGTTTTGAGAAAGTGTTGTCATTTGAGGTTTATTATTATTGCTCGCTAGTTGATTATGCCATTGATATGAGTAGACTTGAGACCTGAAAGTTATTGTGAATGTGGTTAGTTCATGATCTTGCTGAAAACCTGAATGTTGGCAAACATATTTACAACAAAAAGAGCAAACAGAGTTTGTCAAAGTTTTTCTTTATCACTTTCAGTTTATCAACTGAATTGCTTGAGGACAAGCAAAGGTTTAAGCTTGGGGGAGTTGATACGTCTCCAACGTATCTACTTTTCCAAACCCTTTTGCCCTTGTTTTGGACTCTAACTTGCATGATTTGAATGTAACTAACCCGGACTGACGCTGTTTTCAGCAGAATTCCCATGATGTTGTTTTTGTGCAGAAATAAAAAGTTCTCGGAATGACCTGAAGTTCAACGGAGAATTATTTTGGAATATATAAAAAATATCTGCGGAAAGAACCAAGCCAGGGGGCCCACACCCTATCCACGAGGGTGGGGGGCGCCCCCCCTAGGGCGCGCCCCTGCCTCGTGGGCCCCCTGGTGCTCTACCGACATATCCCCAGATCCTATATATTCACTTTCGGGGAGAAAAAAATTAGAGAGGAACAATTATCACGTTTTACGAGACGGAATCTCTGCCAAGCACTAATCTCTCTCGGGAGGGCTGATCTGGAGTCCGTTCGGGGCTTCGGAGAGTGGAGATCGTCGCCATCGTCATCATCATCCTTGCTCCATCACCAATTCCATGATGCTCACCGCCGTGCGTGAGTAATTCCATCGTAGGCTTGCTGGACGGTGATGGGTTGGATGGGATCTATGATGTAATCGAGTTAGTTTTGTTAGGGTTTGATCCCTAGTATCAACTATGTTCTGAGATTGATGTTTCTATGACTTTGCTATGCATAATGCTTGTCACTAGGGCCCGAGTGCAACGAATTCAGATCTGAACCTTATTATTTTTTCATGAATATATGTGTGTTCTTGATCCTATCTTGCAAGTCTATAGTCACCTACTATGTGTTATGATCCGGCAACCCCGAAGTGACAATAATCGGGACCACTCCCGATGATGATCATGGTTTGAGGAGTTCATGTATTCACTATGTGTTAATGCTTTGGTCCGGTACACTATTAAAAGGAGGCCTTAATATCCCTTAGTTTCCAATAGGACCCCGCTGCCACGGGATGGTAGGACAAAAGATGTCATGCAAGTTCTTTTCCATAAGCATGTATGACTATATTCGGAATACATGCCTACAATGCATTGATGAACTGGAGCTAGTTCTGTGTCACCCTAGGTTATAACTTCTACATGATGAATTACATCCGACCTAATTTCCCATCACCGATCTAATGCCTACAAGCTTTTCACATATTGCTTGTTGTTTATTTACTTTTCCGCTGCTACTATCACAAAAACTATAAAAACACTATCGTTACTTTTATTGCTGCTACTGCCACTATCATATTACTTTGCTACTAAACTATCTTGCTGCAGATACTAAGTTTCCAGGTGTGGTTGAATTGACAACTCAGCTGCTAATACTTATGAGTATTCTTTGGCTCCCCTTGTGTCGAATCAATAAATTTGGGTTGAATACTTTACCCTCGAAAACTGTTGCGATCCCCTACACACGTGGGTTATCATTGATACACTTCTTTAGAGGAGCACTGGAGTATTTAGGAAGCCCTTGCCGGATTGGATCCAGCGGGACAACATCTTCGATATAAAACAATTCGGAGGGCCACTCTTCGGAAGCCTTCTTCGGCGCCAGCACTTCGGTGCCGCCTACCTCAAATATGGATCCCTTCTAGGAGCGAGGTACAAGGCAGAATAACTTTTGCCATAGCCCAAAATGAGCCTCGCAGCCCAGAAAGAGCTCGCACAGAGCAAGGAATCCTGCAATATGCAGAATAGACCACGGCGTAAGGTCGTGCAGTTGGAGGCCATAGAACTCCAGAAGCCCCGCTAAGAAAAGGGTGGATAGGAAATCCTACACCTCTAAAGAGGAAGGAGAGGAAGCACACCTGCTCTTTTTTTGGAAGGATTGGGGAAACTTTCCGCCTGGGCTTGACCGTCGAGTGAAGTTAATCCAGCCCGGACAGGGACTAGATCCTCGAGAGGGAGATATCCTGGCATCTGAAGTTTCCTCAGATCCACATGAGATACAGCGCAACTCTCCGAATCGCCCGTTTGAGGGACGTGAGGGCACGAGGAAGAGCTAGGGACGCTGGCCATATCTGGAGATTTTATTTGGCGGGCTCTAGGGATCTATCGCGTGGAATGGAATGGCATCTAAGATCTAGTCTCTTTATATAGGCGCCTTCCCTATGTCGTCGTGGGGTTAGTTGTAAAAATACCCCGATGGCTCGCATTTGTCTGACACATGGAAGCTAAAACAACGGTGGCAAGGAATCGACAAGATATAACATTAAGTATGGAACCGAAGTATCATCTGATTCAAAGGAGGACTCACCTTGCAAGACCGAAGACATGAAGCCGGATACAAACTCGTCCTTGAAGGGAAGTCCGAGGGCTACTGAGGGAGTCCTGTATTTAGGGGTCCTCAGGCGTCTGGGTCATTGATGCTGCGCCGAATTGATGGGCCGTGAAGATAGAAGCAAAAGGCCCTCCCCCGTGTTTGGTTAGGACTCCAATGTATGTAGTAAGGCAAGAAAGATATTCGGATGTACCGATTCCTTCCTCCCAAAGTCACCTTTGTAACCCTAGGCCCCGTCCATCTTGAATATAAGCCGAGGGGTTTAGTCTGTAGAGACGATAGAATCATAGCAATCTCCTGGCTAGACTTTTAGGATTTAGCCATTACGATCTCAAAGTAGATCAACTCTTGTAGCCATATTCATCAAGATCAATCAAGCAGGAAGTAGGGTATTACCTCGATCGGGAGGGCCTGAACCTGGGTAAACATTGTGTCCCCTGTTTCCTGTTACCATCGATCCTAAGGCATACAGCTTGGGCCCCCCTACCCGAGATCTGCTAGTTTTGTCACTGATAGCCATCAAGACTAAACACGTCGAAACATTGGTGGATGATCTCTGCCTTATGTTCGATAACCTTCCAACATATGACATACGGCTCAGTCCGGAAAAAGGCATCTTCTGCATTTCGGGCAGAAAGCATTTAGGGTTCATCATATCCTAGAGAGGAATTGAAGCGAACCCAACTAAAATCCGGGCCCTATCACAGCTAACTACACCAACCAATCTAAAACAAGTGCAAAAGCTAGCAGGATGCGTAGCGGCTTTCAGCCGCTTTATCTCCAGATTAGGAGAGAAAGCACTACCACTTTATAAACTGCTGAGGCACATAAAGAACTTTGAATGGACGGATGCGGCCACGGCCGGATTGGAGGAGATAAAAATCCTATTAGCGGGCAACCCAATCCTAGCCGCTCCAGGTGTTGGCGAGCTAAAGCTGCTTTATATCTCAGCCACACACCATGTTCTGAGTGTGGTACTCGTCGTCGAATGAGATGAAGAGGGACATAAATTCCCCGTTCAAAAATCCGTATACTATGTATTCGAGGTTCTCACACCATGTAAATGACGATACCCCCGTTTCCAGAAAATTGCCTATGCAGTATTCATGGCATCTCGAAAGCTCTGACACTACTTTCAAGAGTGTTCAATCAGAGTGGCTTCCGAAGTACCACTCAACGATATCATAAACAATAAAGACGCCACAGGATGCATAGCCAAATGGGCCATCGAGCTCTCACCATTCGAAATAGCATACAAACCACACTAGACTATTAAGTCCTAGTTGTTGGATGACTTCATCGCGGAGTGGACCGAAGCCGAACTCCCTAATGAGTACGGAGCATACTCCCACTGGACCATGTATTTCGATAGCTCCAAAATTCTAGCTGGATTGGGGGCAGTCGTCATCTTGATATCTCCAACAGGGGATACAGTCCGTCATGTACTACATATCATGTATACAGACTCAAACAATGCGGCCGAATATGAGGCATTACTGCACGGTCTCCGCATGGTCGTATCCATGGGTAAGGATGGCAATTTTATCCATGGATATCCGACCCGAATGGATAGGGTTTGGATATGCTTTTGTGTCCATGGGCAGCGCCCAAACCCGACCCGATTACTCGTGGGTAGGGCATGGATATAATCTTGTACCCGTGGTCTTATCCAAACCCGACCCGATAGTATGACTTAATGGCAAAAATCTGCTATCCCTACCCCATAGTCACATGTCCAACTGCAATTTTACACTTTGTTATCCAAAACATGCAAAAGAAATTACACAATCCTCGTCTTAACTTTTATTAGTTGACATTCAATCCCCTCTATAACATACCCCAATGCCCTCCCTTATTTTTATCTCCTTGTTAAATGACTCGTCATTCTCATCTGTTAGAAAAATACTAAATGATCTTATGGTATTAGTGGACGTTGATTTACCATAAGTGAAGCCTAGCCTGCCAAGAAGTAAAGAATGGCAGATCTTATGTTAACATTGTGTTATGTCTTATTTATATGTCTAGAGAGGACCCAATGGATATCCAGTGGGTATGAATATCCATCGGGTTTGGACATGGACATAATTTTTCACCCATGGATTTTTTTCATGGGCGGGCAAAGACTGTCTTCATGGATATGGATATGGATTTGATATTGTTCAACCCGATCCAAACCCGACCCATTGCCATCCTGCATACAACCCCTCGAGGTGTGCAGAGACTCAAAACCTTGCCATATCTTAGGTAAACGGAGAATTCAACGTGAAGGATTCAAAGATGGCAGCTTATCGAAGTTCCATATTAAAAATGTCGGCTCGATTTGAGGGACTGGAAATTCACCACGTAGCTTGGGACAGTAAGACAGCGGATATACCTGCTCGTATGGGCACTAAACGCGACCTAGTCTCGCCTATCACCTTTGTGGAAAGGTTGTTCAAGCCATCAGTGACATGGCAGGACAAGAGCAAAGACGCTAATCCAGACCCGAATACGCCCCCAGCCGAACTCAATACAGATGTCATCAGGGACTCGGACATGGAAATAACATCCTCGGCTCACGAGATCATGGCTGTCGTAGCCCCCTGGACCGAGCCTTTCCTAGCCTACCTTAATAGGCAAGAGCTCTCCGATGACCAAAATGAGGCCCGCCGCATAATTCGGCGCTCTAAAGCCTATAAGATTCACGAAGGTGAACTATACAAGAAAAGCACTACTGGTATTCTCCAACGGTGCATCTCCGAAGAGGAGGGACAACAACTTCTAGTTGAAATACACGCTGGCATGGGCGGCCATCATGCCGCAGCTCGAGCTCTTGTATGCAAGGCTTTCCGATCTGGTTTCTTCTGGCCAACTGCGTGATCAGATGATCAGACCCTAGTCCAACATTGTGTTGGATGCCAGCTTTTCGCAAATCAAAGTCATATGCCTCCCACCGCTCTGAGAACCATCCGCATTACTTGGCACTTTGCGGTCTGGCGGCTGGATATGGTCGGACCTCTTAAAAGGGGAAGCCATAAAAAGAAATATTTACTGGTTATGGTGGACAAATTCACTAAATGGATAGAAGCTAAGCCAGCCAGAACAGCTGAGGTAGGGCCAGTGATAGATTGTATATCCAGTGTAGTACACCATTATGGTGTCCCGCAAAGTATTATCACAAATAACAGCTCCAACTTCACAGCTGATGAGGTGAAAAATTGGTGCGCTAAGTTAGGCATTAAACTTGGTTACACCTCTGTATACCATCCTCAAGAAAATGGTCAAGTCGAAAGAGCCAATGGCTTGATAATGAGCAGCATTAAACCCCGACTGGGGCGCTCCCTGCGGGAGTCAGATAAACACTGGGTTGAGGAGCTTGACTCCGTACTATGGGGGCTGCGGACCACACCTAACCGGACAACCGGATACACACCTTTTTTTCATGGTGAACGGCGTAGAGTCTGTTTTTCCTAGTGATATTATACATGACTTACCTCGAGTGCGTATGTATGAAGAGCGAGAGGCCGAGCTCAATCGGAAGGACAAGCTAGATGGCCTTGAAGAGGAGCACGATAACGCGCAGGCCCGTTCCACATTCTATCAACAACAGGCTAGGCGATACCAAAGCAGAGAAGTGCAGGCCAAAACATACAATGTTGGCGATCTCGTTTTACGCCTCCCAGAGAATAAAAAGGACAAGCTCAAACCAAGATGGTAGGGCCCCTTCATTACTGACGAAGTACTCACCGGTGGAGTCTATCGCCTTAGAAGCACATGAGACAATCCCCATGAGCCGAACCCATGGAATGCTGCCAGGCTCCGAAGATTCTACGGATAGTTCGGTAGCACCTTTTATTCTCTTTTTTAGTTTAGGTCTTATCCCTTGTTTTTTTAGTTCTCCTCTTCCTTTCTTATTTTTTTCCTTACCGAAAAGTGTTCGGCTTAACCGAACTGTTACAGGATAAAGCATCCTCAAATGTATATACCTCAAAATACCTGGGGGCTTCTATAACGAAGCCCATTATTAAAAAGCATATTGCTCACAATACTCATGTCATCTATTTCATACAATCTCCTCGCCATTATATGCACCTTTATGACTTAAGTTTTTGCCAAGCTGGGTTGCCTGGCTCCTGTGTTTATACCCTATGTTCCTGATTGTTCGGCTAGGGTGTAAAGGGAGCACCTCTGCGATTGTTACAATCGGGTAATCCGGACTTGTACCTCAGACGAGTGAAGTCGAAAGCTAGCGTTCTTAAGGGAATTACTGGTCGACAGACAAATGACAAATCACTTTTTGGCGCATAATCTTTCAAACACATAGGTTAGGCTCCCATATAATCCTATTTTAAAGATGAAAGCCTAGGCATGCGTATATATGCATGTTGAACTAGGGAGTGGAACCCTTAATAGAACTATTCTCCGTGGAAGATGTTTCTTACGTTAAATAGTAATATAGCATAACTCCCAGAACACAGTTTGTCTGTTTAAGCAAAGATGAATGGATTGCCCGGTTCCCGAACATACCACGTGTTTACCACAGGTATAGTATTCGGAAACACTCCAGCCCTTGGGTTTCGGAGGTCAAAGCGGAAGGTCTGCCATGACAATCTTTCAAATAAATTCGGCAGGAGATAAGTTTGATGATAAAGTACATTGTTACATGGAATGAAAACGCATACTCTTCATCTATACCATCTGTAAGACTATCTAAATTACAATCTGATAACCCACAAGTGTAGGGGATCGCAATAGTTTTTGAGGGTAAAGTATTCAACCCAAATTTATTGATTCGACACAAGGGGAGCCAAAGAATACTCTTAAGTATTAGCAGCTGAGTTGTGAATTCAACCACACCTAGAAACTTAGTATCTGCAGCAAGGTAATTTAGTAGCAAGGTAATATGGAAATAACGGTAACAGTGGCAAAGGAAGCGATAGTAGTTTTGTAGTGATTGTAACAGTAGCAGCGGAAAAGTAAATAAGCAACAAGCAATAGGTGAAAAGCTCGTAGGCATTGGATCGGTGATGGATAATTATGTCGGATGCGATTCCTCATGTAATAGTTATAACCTAGGGTGACACAGAACTAGCTCCAGTTCATTGATGTAATGTAGGCATGTATTCTGAATATAGTCATACATGCTTATGGAAAAGAACATGCATGCCATCTTTTCTCCTACCCTCCTGTGGCAGTGGGGTCCTAGTGGAAACTAAGGGATATTAAGGCCTCCTTTTAATAGAGTACCGGACCAAAGCATTAACACATAGTGAATACATAAACTCCTCAAACTACGGTCATCACCGGGAGTGGTCCCGACTATTGTCAATTCGGGGTTGCCGGGTCATAACACGTAGTAGGTGACTACTGACTTGCAAGATAGGATCAAGAACACACATATATTCATGAAAACATAATAGGTTCAGATCCAAAATCATGGCACTCGGGCCCTAGTGACAAGCATTAAGCATGGCAAAGTCATAGCAACATCAATCTTAGAACATAGTAGATACTAGGGATAAAACCCTAACAAAACTAACTCGATTACATGGTAAATCTAATCCAACACATCACCGTCCAGCAAGCCTATGATGGGATTACACACGCACGGCGGTGAGCATCATGAATTGGTGATGGAGGAAGTTTGATTATGACGTCGGCGGCGATCTCCACTCTCCGGAGCCCAGACGGACTCCATATCAGCCCTCCCGGGAGAGATTAGGGCTTGGCGGCGGCTCTGTATCGTAAAACGCGATAATTCTTTCTCTCTGATTTTTTTCTCCCTGAAAGTGAATATATGGAGTTGGGGGAGACATCGGTGGAGCAACAGGGGGCCCACGAGGCAGGGGGCGCGCACGGGGGGTGCGCCCCCACCCTCGTGGACAGGGTTTGGGCACCCTGGCTTGGTTCTTTCCGCAGTTATTTTTTATATATTCCAAAATAATTCTTCATTGAATTCTAGGTCATTCTGAGAACTTTTATTTCTGCACAAAAATAACACCATGGCAGTTCTGCTGAAAGCAGCGTCAGTCTGGGTTAGGTCCATTCAAATCATGCAAGTTAGAGTCCAGAACAAGGGCAAAAGTGTTTGGAAAAGTAGATACGTTGGAGACATATCAACTCCCCCAAGCTTAAACCTTTGCTTGTCCTCAAGGAATTCAGTTGATAAACTGAAAGTGATAAAGAAAAACTTTGACAAACTCGGTTTGCTCTTGTAGTTGTAAATATGTAAAACCATCATTCAAGTTTTCAGCAAAGATCATGAACTAACTACATTCACAACAACTTTCAGGTCTCGTGTCTACTCATATCAATGGCATAATCAACTAGTGAGCGATAATAATAAACCTCGGATGACAACACTTTCTCAAAACAATAATAATATGATATAACAAGATGGTATCTCGCTAACCCTTTCTGAGACCGCAAAACATAAATGCAGAGCACCTTTAAAGATCAAGGACTCACTAGAAATTGTAATTCATGGTAAAAGAGATCCAGTTATAATCATACTCAATGCAAATTAATAGCAATACATGCAAATGACAGCGGTGCTCTTTAATAAGAGGATGATGACTCAACATAAAAGTAAATAGATAGGCCCTTCGGAGAGGGAAGCAGTGATTTGTAGAGGTGCTAGAGCTCGATTTTTAAATAGAGATGAATAATATTTTGAGCGGTATACTCTCATTGTCAACATAACAACCAAGAATCTCGATATCTTCCATGCTACACACATTATGGGCGGTTCCCAACCAGAATGGTAAAGTTTATAATCCCCCAACCGCCAACAAGCACACTCCACGGCTAGACCAAAACAACGGGTACCGTCCAAACCAGCAACAGACCTAGGGGAGCTTTGTTTAATTATTATGATTTGAGCACGGGACTGGGCATCCCGGTTGCCAGCCATTTTCTCATAAATGATGAGCGGGGTCCACTCATCGTGAGAATAACCCACCTAGCATGGAAGATATAGACAACCCTAGTTGGTACATGAGCTGTTCGAGCATACAAAATAGAATTTCATTTGAAGGTTTAGAGTTTGGCACATACAAATTTACTTGGAACGGCAGGTAGATACCGCATATAGTTAGGTATGGTGGACTTATGTGGCATAAATTTGGGGTTTATTGAAGTGGATGCACAAACAGTATTCCCGCTTAGTACGGGTGAAGGCTTGAAAGAGACTAGGAAGCGACCAGTTAGAGAGCGACAACAGTCATGAACATGCATTAAAATTAATCAACAATGAATGCAAGCATGAGTAGGATATAAATCACCATGAACATAAATATCGTGGAGGCTATGTTGATTTTGTTTCAACTACATGAGTGAACATGTGCCAAGTCAGACCACTTGAATTGTACAAAGGAGGATACCACCCTATCATACCACATCACAACCATTTTAATATCATGTTGGCACGCAAGATATACCATTATAAACTCTTAGCTAATTAAGCATAGCATGAGTAGCTATGATCTCTAATTGTCATTGCAAGCATGTTTCATTCATAATAGGCTGAATCAGGAATGATGAACTATCATATTTACAAAAACAAGAGAGGTCGAGTTCATACCAGATATTATCATTATTGCCTTTCACTCGCACGACCGAACGGTGTGGATAATAATATTAGTGCACGTGCATTGGACTAAGCTGGAATCTACGAGCATTTAATACAAGAGAGAAGACAAAGTAATATGGCTCAAGGTTAAATCAACAATAAAGCATATGAGAGCCACTAAACATTTTCATCATGGTCTTCTCCTCTTGACCCCCAAAGAAAGAAAAAAACTATTTATACGGGAAAGCTCCCAACAAGCAAAAGAAGAACGAGAAATATTTTTGGGTTTTATTTTAATTACTACTATTACAGGCATGGAAAGTAAACTAGCTAAAAGCTACAGCTAATTTTTTTTCTTAAAGTTTTCTCTAACACACGAGAAAAAGACTGAGAAAAGAATTGAAACTAACATGGATGGTATAGTGAAAGAGTGTGAGCACCAACAACTAGAATAAGTGTGTGATCATGAATGTAATGTCGGTGAGAAATACATTCACCCCCAAGTTTAGGCTTTTGGCTGTGACGCCCCCGATTTGTCCGTACACTAATCATGCACGCAAATGTGTACGACCAAGATCAGGGACTCACTGGTAGACTGTTGGAAATATGCCCTAGAGGCAATAATAAATTGGTTATTATTATATTTCCTTGTTCACGATAATCATTTATTATCCATACTAGAATTGTATTGATAGGAAACTCAGATACATGTATGGATACATAGATAAACACCATGTCCCTAGTGAGCCTCTAGACGACTAGCTCGTTGATCAATAGATGGTTACGGTTTCCTAACCATGGACATTGGATGTCGTTGATAACGGGATCACATCATTAGGAGAATGATGTGATGGACAAGACCCAATCCTAAGCCTAGCACAGATCGTGTAGTTCGTATGCTAAAGCTTTTCTATATGTCAAGTATCTTTTCCTTAGACCATGAGATTGTGCAACTCCCAGATACCGTAGGAATGCTTTGGGTGTACCAAACGTCACAACGTAACTGGGTGGCTATAAAGGTGCACAACAGGTATCTCCGAAAGTGTCTGTTGGGTTGGCACGAATCGAGACTGGGATTTGTCACTCCGTATGACGGAGAGGTATCTCTGGGCCCACTCGGTAGGGCATCATCATAATGTGCACAATATGTGATCAAGGAGTTGATCACGGGATGATGTGTTACGGAACGAGTAAAGAGACTTGCCGGTAACGAGATTGAGCAAGGTATCGGTATACCGACGATCGAATCTCGGGCAAGTGCTATACCGATAGACAAAGGGAATCGTATACGGGATTGATTGAATCCTTGACATCGTGGTTCATCCGATGAGATCATCGTGGAACATGTGGGAGCCAACATGGGTATCCAGATCCCGCTGTTGGTTATTGGCCGGAGAGTTGTCTCGGTCATGTCTACATGGTTCCCGAGCCCGTAGGGTCTACACACTTAAGGTTCGATGACGCTAGGGTTATAGGGAAAGTATGTACGCGGTTACCGAATGTTGTTCGGAGTCCCGGATGAGATCCCGGACGTCACGAGGAGTTCCGGAATGGTCCGGAGGTAAAGATTCATATATGGGAAGTCCTGTTTTGATCACCGGAAAAGTTTCGGGCAATATCGGTAATGTACCGGGACCACCGGGAGGGTCCCGGGGGTCCACCAGGTGGGGCCACCAGCCCCAGAAGGCTACGTGGGCTAAGTGTGGGAGGGGACCAGCCCCAAGGGGGCTGGTGCGCCCCCCCACCAAGTCCCAGGGCGCCACCAAGAGGGGAGGGGGGCAAACCCTAGGGCAGTTGGGCCCTAGGGCCCAATAGTGGTGCGCCTCCCCCTCTCTCCCCCTTGGCCGCCCCCCTAGATGGGATCTAGGGCTGGCCGCACCCTAGGGGAGGGAAACCCTAAAGGGGGGCGCAGCCCTCCCTTCCCCCTATATATATGTGAGGTTTTAGGGCTGTTTGACACACGAGAAAGTCTCCCTCCTGGCGCAGCCCTACCCCTCTCCCTCCTCGTCTCTTGCAGCGCTTGGCGAAGCCCTGCTGGAGTCCCGCGCTCCTCCACCACCACCACGCCGTCGTGCTGCTGTTGGATGGAGTCTTCCCCAACCTCTCCCTCTCTCCTTGCTGGATCAAGGCGTGGGAGACGTCACCGGGCTGCACGTGTGAAGAACGCGGAGGCACCGTCCGTTCGGTGCTAGGATCTTCGGCGATCTGAATTGCGGCGAGTACGACTCCATCAACCGCGTTCTTGAACGCTTCCGCTTAGCGATCTACAAGGGTATGTGGATCCAACTCTCCTCTCGTAGATGCATCTCCTAGATTGATCTTGGTGAACGTAGGAAAATTTTTGTTTCCCATGCGACGTTCCCCAACAGTGGCATCATGAGCTAGGATCTTGCGTAGATGCTTTCTCGAGTAGAACACAAAAGGGTTTGTGGGCGTTGATGTTTAAATTGCTGCCCTCCTTAGTCTTTCTTGATTCAGCGGTATTATGGGATGAAGCGGCCCGGACCAACTTTACATGTCCACGTACATGAGACCGGTTCCATCGACAGACATGTGACTTTTGTTGCATAAGATGGCTGGCGGGTGTCTGTCTCTCCTATCTTAGTTGAATCGGAATAGAACAAGGCGGTCCTTGTAGAAGGCTAAATAGCAACTTGAATATCACCGTTGTGGCTTTGCGTAGGTAAGAAGCGTTCTTGCTAGATACCCATAGCAGCCACGTAAAACATGCAACAACAAATTAGAGGACGTCTAACTTGTTTTTGCAGGGTATGTATGTGATATGATATGGCCAATGACATGATGAGATATATTTGATGTATGAGATGATCATGTTGTAATAGTTAATATCGACTTGCATGTCGATGCATACGGCAACCGGCAGGAGCCATAGGGTTGTCTTTAATTTTTGTATGACCTGCGTGTCAATCATTAAGCGCTTTGTAATGCTTTACTTTATCGCTAAACGGTAGCAATAGTAGTAAGAGCATGGTGGGCGCGCGACAACCCCGATGGCGACACGATGATGGAGATCATGGTGTGGCGCCGGTGACGATGGAGATCATGTCGGTGCTTTGGAGATGGAGATCAAAAGCACGAGTTGATGGCCATATCATGTCACTTATGATTTGCATGTGATGTTAATCCTTTTATGCATCTTATTTTGCTTAGGACGACGGTAGCATTATAAGATGATCCTTCACTAAAATTTCAAGATAAAATTGTGTTCCCCCCGAGTGTGCGCCGTTGCGAAGGTTCGTCGTTTCGAAGCACCACGTGATGATCGGGTGTGATAGACTCTACGTTCGCATACAACGGGTGCAAGCCAGTTTTGCACATGCAGAACACTCGGGTTAGACTTGACGAGCCTAGCATGTACAGACATGGCCTCGGAACACGGAAGACCGAAAGGTCGAGCATGAGTCATATAGTAGATATGATCAACATGTAGATGTTCACCATTGACACCACCTCATCTCACGTGATGATCGGACTTGGGTTGGTGGATCTGGATCATGTCACGCTCGAATGACCAGAGGGATGTCAATTTGAGTAGGAGTTATAAATAATTTGATTAGGTAATAACTCACTTATCATGAACAATAGTCTAAAATGTCTTTGCAAATCTTTTGTTGTAGATCAATAGCTTGCGTTGTAGCTCCCTGTTTAAATACGATCCTAGAGAAAGACTAAGTTGAAAGATATTGTAAGCAAGGATGCGGACTGGGTCCGTAGTCCGAGGAGTGTCCTCACTGCTGCACAGAAAGCTTACGTCTTTGATGCACCGCTCAATGTGCAAACCCCTACAACGTTGTCTGTGGATGTTGTGAACACCTGAGAGACACGTCCTGATGACTACTTGATAGTTTAGTGCACCATACTTTACGGCTTAGAATCGGGGTTCCAATGACGTTTTGAACGCCATGGAACATATGAGATGTTCTAAGAGCTGAAATTGGGATTTCAGGCTCATGCCCGTGTTGAGAGGTATGAGACCTCTGACAAGTTCCTTTGCCAAAAAGATGGAGGAGAATAGCTCAACTAGTGAGCATGTGCTCAGAATGTCTGGGTGCTAAAATCACTTGAACCAAGTGGGAGTTAATCTTCCAGGTAAGATAGTGGTTGACAGAATTCTCTAGACACTATCACCAAGCTACTAGAACTTCGTGATGAACTATGACATGCAAAGGATGGAGATGATCCCGGAGCTATTAGCGGTTCTTAGTACCGCAAAAGTAGAGATCAAGAAGGAGCATCAAGCGTTGATGGTTTAACAAGACCACTGGTTTCAAAAGGGTAAGGGCTAGAAGGGAAACTTCATGAATGGCAAACCTGTTGTCGCTCTGATGAAGGAACCCATGGTTGAACCCAAACCTCGAGACTAAGTGCTTCTATTGTAAGGGGAACGGTCACATGGTAGCGGAACCACCCCAAATACATGGTAGATATGATAGCTGGCAACTTCAACAAAGTATATTTGATATACGTGTTATTGATGTGTACCTTAGTAGTGCTCCTTGTAGCACCTGGGTATTGGATACCGGTTCAGTTGCTATTATTAGTGACTTGAAGCAAAAGCTACGCACTGAACGGAGACTAGCTAAGGGCGAGGTGACGATGTGTGTTGGAAGTGTTTCCAAGGTTGATAAGATCACCATCGCACACTTCATCTATTTTCGAGATTAGTGTTGAATCTAGATAAATGTTATCAGGTGTCTACGTTGGGCGTGAAAATGATTAGATCATGTTCATCGCAATACGGTTATTCATTTAAGTTAGAGAATAATGGTTATTCTGTTTACATGAATAATACCTTTATGGTCATGCACCCAGTGGTTCGTTGAATCTCGATCATGGTAATACACATAATGATAATATTAATGCCAAAAGATGTAGAGTTAATAATGATAGTACCACTTTCTTGTGGCACTGCCGCTTAGGTCATTTTGGCATAAAATGCATGAAGAAACTCCATGCTGATGGACGTTTGGAGTCACTTGATTTTGAATCGCTTGACACATGCGAGCCATGCCTCATGGGCAGGATGACTGAGATCTCGTTTTCAGGTACAATGAAACGGGTAAGTGACTTATTGGAAATCATACATGCTGATGTATGTGATCCAATGAGAATTAAGGCGTGTGGTGGATATCGTTATTTTCTCATCTTCACTGACGATTTGAGTAGATATGGTATATTTACTTAATGAAGCAAAAGTCTGAAACGTTTGAAAGGTTCAAAAAAATTTCAGAGTGAAGATTAAGAATCATCATAACAAGAAGATCATGTTCCTACGATCTGATCAAGGGGATATTATCTTAATTATGAGTTTGGCAATCACTTAAGACATTGTGGAATTGTTTCGCAGTTGAAGTCCCCTGGAACACCACAGCGTAATGGTGTGTCCGGACATCGTAATCGAACCTTATGAGATATGGTGCGATCTATGGTGTGTCTTACCGATCTACCGCTATTATTTTGAGGTTATGCATTAGAGACAGCTGCATTCACTTTATATAGGGCACCATCTAAGTCCGTTGAGATGACGTCGTATGGTTTGGCAAGAAACCAAAGTTGTCGTTTTCTTAAATGTTTGGGGCTGCGATGCTTATGGCTTCAGCCAGGAAAAGCTCGAACCCAAAGCGGACAAATACATCTTCATACCCACTGGTAGCGGTTGGGTATACCTTCTATCTCAGATCCAAGGACAAAAATGTTTGTCGCTAAGAATGGGTCCTTTCTCGAGAAGGAGTTTCTCTCGAAAGAATTGAGTGGGAGGAAGATAGAACTTGATGAGGTTGTCGAACCCTCACTTCAACCGGAGAGTAGTGCAACACAGAAAGATGTTTCTGTGGAATCTACGACAGTTGAAGAGGAAACTAATGATAGTGATCATGAAGCTCCAGATCAAATTGCTATCGAACCTCGTAGGTTGACAAGGATATGTACTACTCCTGAGTGGTACGTTGATCCTGTCTTAGAGGTCATGTTGTTGGACAACGATGAACCTACGAACTATGGAGAAGCGATGGTGGGCCCATATTCCGACAAATGGTTAGAAGCCGATAAATCCGAGATAGGATCCATGTATCAAAACAAAGTATGGACTTTGGTGGACTTGCCCTGTGATCGGCAAGCCATTGAGACAAATGGATCTTTAAGACTAAGACGGATGTGGACGGTAATGTCACCGTCTATGAAGCTCGACTTGTGGCGAAGAGTTTTCCACAAGTTCAAGGAGTTGACTACGATGAGATTTTCTCACCCGTAGCGATGCTTAAGTCCGTCGGAATCATGTTAGCATTAGCTGCATTTATGAAATCTGGCAGATGGATGACAAAACAAGTTTCCTTACCAGTTTTCGTAAGGAAAGGTTGTATGTGATACAATCAGAAAGGTTTTGTCGATCCTAAGGATGCTAAGAGATATGCTAGCTCCAACGATCCTTCCATGGACTAGAGCAAGCATCTCGGAGTCGGAATATACACTTTGATGGAGTGATCAAAGTATTTGGGTATACAAAGTTTGGTGGAAACTTGTATTTGCAATAAAGTGAGTGGGAGCACTACAACATTTCTGATAAGTATATGTGAATGACATATTGTTGATCCGAAATGATGTAGAATTTCTGGAAAGCATAAAGGGTTGTTTGAAATGAGTTTTTCAAAGGAAGACCTGGATAAAGCTGCTTACATATTGGGCATCAAGATCTATACAGATAGATCAAGACGCCTGATGATACTTTCAAAAGATCACACACCTTGGCATAATTTTCAAGAAGTTCAAAATAGATCAGTCAAAGAAGGAGTTCTTACCTGAGTTGTAAGGTGTGAAGTTGAGTAAGACTCAAAGCTTGACCACGGCAGAAGAAAGAGGAAGGACGAAGGTCGTCCCCTATGGTTTTGTCATAGGCTCTATACGATATGCCATGCTAAGTACCGCACCTGATGTGTGCCTTGCCACATGTCTGGCAAGAGGGTACAAAGGTGATCCAGGAGTGGATTACTAGATAGTGGTCAAAATTATCCTTAGAGGAATAAGGAAATGTTTCTCGGTTATGGAGGTGATAAAGAGTTCGACGTAAAGAGTTACGTCGATGCAAGCTTAACACCTATCCGGATAACTCTAAGTGGAGATACCGGATACGTATAATGGAGCAACAGTTTGGAATAGCTCCAAGTGGAACGTGGTAGCAGCATCTACGATATGACATAAAGTTTTGCGAAGTACATAGGGATCTGAATGTTGCAGACCCGTT
>LR738714.1:357675258-357714998 GCA_902687465.1 Secale cereale | reverse complement strand
GGGGGGGGGGCTTGCCTGGAAGCTCTGTAGACGAAAGGAATCTTCGGAAGTGTAGCCGTAGTCGAACACCGAGGCATCAATGGTCTCGAGGTCTATCACGGTATCGGAGTCTACCGAAAATAAGCAACGAAGGGGAAACAAATAAATAACAGAGCAAACAATAGCATCACAAAGCATAACATGGCAAAACGCGATGCTATGTGTGACCTAACGCGGTAGGAGGTGATACTGGTGAGGATGAAAAACATCCGGGAAAGTATTCCCGGTGTTTCGCGTTTTCGGATAGATGAACCGGAGGTGAAAAGTTGCAGGTTCGCTATGCTAGGGATGTGTGGCGGACGAACGGGCCGCGTATCCGGATTCGTCTCTTTTTTTGATCATTTTTCATATATAAATTATTTCCATCTGCCTTACGGTTTATTTTCTATGAATTTCCAAAGTTTTAATATTTTTCTAAATTTATTATTAATCCGAATTACAACAGTAAACTGCTATGTGTACCCATTGTGGGCTAGTCAAAGTGGCTTACAGGTGGGGGTAGTGTGCCCGGTTGACCCAGTCAACAATGGACTGGTCAACAGGTGAATAGTAACATGGGGTCCCGCATGTCATAGGCTTGGCCATTTTCAATTTGATTTAACCTACTAATTATCTGTAGGGTCCACATGTCATAGAGTACAACTAGAACTAGTAGACCTAAAATAGTCTAACATGGGCTTATTTTAATTGGGGGTTAGCACCTAATCTAAACAAATGGATGGCCCCAACGTGCATTGGCCTAAGGCCATGGCTGTAGCGCACGCACGGGCACAAAGGCCACGACGTCCAAAGCTAGCAGCGGCAGCGAGCTAAGCAACAGCAACGCTAGTAGCAATGGCGGCATTAGCAGTAGAAGCAGTGCGAGCAGCAGTGGTAAAGCAGCAGCCGGCCAGGTGCGTGTGCAGCCGCGCAGCAAGCCAGCAACAGAAGGCAGCCACGGGACGGGGTACGCAAGCGCGGGCGGTTGTGGTAGGGGCAGGGCGCAGTCGGGAACCAGCGGGCGCGGGCACGCACGGTTCGTAGCCAGCGCGCGAGGCAGGGAACGGCGAGCGCACGGGGAAGCGAGGCTTCGGGCGCAGGCACAGGGAACACAGGAACGGCTAGCGGGCACGGGAGCAGAGCTCCGGCCATGGTAGCGGTGCTAACCAGAGTGTGAAACTAAGAGAACTAGGGAAGGGGAAATATGTGTGTGCTCACAGTGATCCTTCTGGAGAAGACGGTGAGACCGGGGACGCTGAGATGGTGGCGGATCGAGCGGCCGAGCTCCGATGGCCGTGGTGAGGAAGAAGGCTTGATCCGGGGATGTAGATCGAGGGGGCTCAAACCGACGCCCGCAGATGAAGTGGGCGAGGCAGGAGATGCTCCTGGCGAGGCCTCAATCGGCGGGGAGGACGATGGCCACGCGAATGGGAGCGGCCATGGAGATGGCGGCGTCAGTCGGGTTCTGGAGAGAAGGGAGCGACGTGGGGGAGGGAACTGGGAGATTAGGGTTGTCCAACGGGCTTAGGATAGGCCTTATACGGCATGGGGCGTCGTCGGATGGTCGCCGCGTGCGGCATCCGTGCCATGGACGACGCACGAACATCCACCGCACGCTGGATAAACAGGGGTTGAAGACTAGCTGGTGGTGGGCTGGGCCTTGTACTGTTCCAACAAGCGTACTGTTCCAACAGGCCGAAGTAGACGGTGCCCATATGTTTTTTTAACTCTTTCCTTCTTCTTTTTCAATTTGACTCTGTTTTGTATTATTATTATTATTATTATTTGCCTCAGATGACTTTTGTAAAATGGGTAACTTGTCTCAATAAATATTATGCACTATTTTGCACTTTCACAAAAAGTTTAGAGGCAAGATGATTCCATTTGAATTTTACTTAATTACAAATGGATTAAATAGGGATGTTTCCGGCAGTGTTTTAAATAGGTTGGGGGCTATTTATCATTCTGAAAAATGTGGATTCTTTCATGACAACTTGTTAGTGAATATTTGCAACCTAACCCACATTTTTATTTTGCCATTTGAAAACTTTATTTATTTGACTTTAAATTCAATTTGAATTCGAACGAGATTTAAATCATCGCGAGATTGATAACAATAATCGTGGTCACGTGGCATCATTAGTAGAGGGTTACTGTAGCTTAATTATCCGGGCGTCACAATTCTCCTCCACTAGAAGAAATCTCGTCCCGAGATTTAAGAGGTGGAGAAAGGGGGAAAGGTCCGGTTACGGAATTCTAACGAATCTTCTCGGTCTTGGCTGCTCTTTCGATGAGGTTGACCCCTTGTGTTGATGTATTCCTTTCTTTGCTTCCGGTCATCATGATCAAGTCGTCATCCTTTCTTCGGGATCTCCATCGTCCTACGAACGCGACCAGGGGGAAAAACTCCGGAAGAACGCATCTCCACAAAGCTGGGCATCTGACGGTGAACTCAATGAGAAATACACGAGGTACCCCACGAGTTGCATTTCAGTGAATTCGTTGAGTGCAATATATGATGGTACCAAAATTTCAAATGGGTAGACAATCACTCGATGCCTAGATAGAAGCTGGAATGGGGGCATTGAACAACGAGAATAACATGGTGTTTGATTCCAGGATGAATAATGGTATAGAATTTATCTCGTGAATCACCTACGAAGCTAGGTGCAAAGGATACTTTAGAATCCGGGTTGTAAAGAAGAGTCAGGTTACGATCCAGTGGACCTGGGGGTTATGGGCCCACCATGTGGGTTGAAAATAGGAAGGGTGGGGACATCTTGCACAGCCGCGACAGGGAGGCATGTTAGTGGATAGCTTGTCAGCTATGTCGGCAAGAATGTCGTTACCAAGGACAGGGAACGAAGAGAACCATTTTTTTGCTCGTTGAAACGAGGCAGACCGGTAGGCAAAGTTTTCCTTCCATCGGTGGTTACCGGAATGTTACCAACCATAGTAACAAGTTCTTACTGACAGAGTTGAACACCAAGTTGTTTACATAAGCAGAAAATTATTACTGCTTAGATTATATGTAGATCAAAGAAGGGTTAAACAAACAATTGAAAAGGAAAATTGTGATTACACACAATTAATAGGAGTATATCCTTCCCATGGACAAGAAGAACATGGCATACAGGGTAGGAGAGCAAGTACCCAACCATTCAGATAAGGAGGCAAGGATTAATCAAGATGTTACCCATACAACGGTGTTTGGATAACTAACCAAGAAACATTTAGCATCGCGCTTCAAATGTTCTTATTGATGAGCGGGGTATCATAGTCATGCTTCGAGGTAGCCATGATATGGTGTTTCAATCAAGGGCCAGACTTTGGATACACGAATGATCCATCAGGAGCAACTTATAAAATAAGTCTTGCAATTTCCTCCTGGAAGAATGGTTATCATTGCAAAAGAGATTTTAATGATAGGTCCTCCAGCCAGGGGTGCTAGGCATGACATCATATTACCGAGTCATCAAAGGACCAATATTATAACTCTTGGAAAGTTGTCCCAGCCATCATATCTGACCGAGATTCAGATCCTATTGGTGTCATGATACCTCGGACTCGGGATGTTCGAGAAGAAATGGTGCAACATTAACCGACGAGATGACATTGCAAGATTCTCGGGAAATGAACTATGGGAGCAGGTTCCCGAAACAATAGTTCATCATTAAACCAAGGAGAGAATGAGGAGATGGCTGATGGGCTCAGCGACAATTGATCGAGAATTCCGAACGGAGAGATTTCCACAATAATGTGAACAATATATGACACTTGTCAATTCAAATGATATAATGTTGTATGCTCGACGAAAACATACACCATTAATCATTAGTTGAAAGGTGTGCCCGAAATATGACCTTAGGCGACAAGGTCAATGTTAGAGTGATGATTCAACAATCCAACAGCCTAAGAACGAACTGTCGATCATTAACTTCAAAGCAATAGGGTTGCTAGAAGTGCAAAACTCAAGCAGCATTGTTAGCATATTGGTATCCCGGTTAAAAACAACACGGGGACCAAGGAAGAATGGTGATGGTGAGAAGTATCATCATACCGAGAATATCTAAGAGGTGGAGCAATCCCTCAACATTTGCAACATAAAAGACAGTAATACTTCAAGGCAAAACACAACACTAGTTGGAGAGCAAGTTGTATTCATAATGCAGACAAGTTCACAATGAAAGGAAGTCAAGGGTGTTGTCGATGATAATAAAAATCATCAAGGGCAAGGAAGGTATTTCTCATTATGAAAACAGTTGACATCTCGAAAGAAGGCAAAGTGTTGAAGGTGATCCGACACATTTGCCGGGAAGTTTCAAGAGGATGCAATCAAACAACAACGACAACAAGCAAGAGAATGACGAAGTGGCAAGTTATAGGATCAATATAAGAGATGCAAGATCGGAACCAACGTTGCCTTTCTGAACAAGCAACCAGATGTTGAAAGCTCGACGTAAGTTGTGCCCAATCTCTGAAGAATTCGTGCACCAAAGAAGGACGAGGTAGCACAGCCAAAGATAGCTAGACAAGGGATGTACCCGATAGTCTAGGAATAAACCAGATTGAGTTTAAAAATTTCCCAGTAACATCTACTAGGGGTGTTGAATTTTTAGAGCAGATTTGATTTACTAAACGGTGTCCTCGGTTGACGGCAACCTAGAACCCGTAGAGTGATTACGACAAGCAAAGGTATTACTTCATCAAAAGTTCAAAAGGTGTAGTGCAAAGGCATGATATCCTCGAGATATCAGAGGGTAAAACTCGAAGGTAGAACACGATAGAAGTGGAACTAGGTCATTGACCTATGACAGTAGATACTTCCACCTTGCCAAAAATTGACGAGGCCTGGAATGGATTTATTCCAGATATATTGAATAAGGACAGCATGGTCGGAACCATAACTGCAAGGGATCAAATTTATTGACACCGAAAGAATTATTTAGCTGAAAAATCATTTGGCAAGAAGCTTCTGAGACGGTCTACATCATTTTCATGGGCATGAACACAAAGTTCAAGGTCGACACCCACTTCTTTAATGCATATCATTTCACTCACCTCTCGCTTTGATAAAACTGTAGTGTTGGAATTTTATCAGGTAGAACACCAGAAGAGTATGACTTGTGAAAACTTTTGGGTTCTCACGGATTAGGGGAAGGCATAGGTTCAACCCATCGGGCATCTTAGTAACATATACCACAAGTTTCAAAAGTAAATTCTCAAGCTCGAAAGCAGAGCATGGTTGGCCAAGCGGAGGATACATTTTATCGAAGGCATTATGTATCAGGGGAAGAACTCACAAGGCGATTGAATATGAAGGATAATGTCGGATAACAATCCAACAATGGATCGGACGATCCAAAACGGAGCTGATGTGAGTATCGATATTCACTCAGAGGAAGAAAGAATGCAGAGGCATCAGATTCAAGAATCACCTTATTAGTCTGATGCTTGAAATAGAAAGAAATTATGGTTTCCAAAAGGAAGGATCAAGAACAGAAGCTCTGATCAAGGATGGATAAGTTGAAAACACTTAGTTGGACAATCAATAAAGGTTTGAATTGCCGAGAACCAACTCATGTCCGGAATGACGTCTGAGTCGGAAAGATAATTTTATAAAGGATAACCTGATGACTGCGTGCATACGCACACATTGAATCAATAGGCTCAAAATGGCTAAGACAAGGGATGTTAACGAAGACTACTAGTCATATGGAATTAACCATAATGCAAGCAGGCAAGAATTTCAGGAGTAACAGGCTGCAGAGGATTTTCGAAAGATCAAAAGGTATTCCGATGAATTTTGTGAGACACATGAACAATCAAGGAGAACGGGTCCTCGATAAATGTGAGGAAATAACCGTGAGAGTTTTCATGCGAAATAAAACTGCAAGACAGTAAACTCAAAGGATTCTCGGGACAACGGAGAATATTTCGGGGCATCTTGTAACAACAAGAGCGACAAGGAATGATCATGAGAATGACCAGTGCATGCAGATACCCACAAGGATATATCGGTGATAGTGATTTGCAAAGGCGATGAACACAAGTTCTCGGGTTAACAGCGGAGAGTATCTTCAGGGTCTTCTGGTGCAGCAGACGATCATCGATCATAAGGTGCTCTCCGGGTGAAAGTGATAACGAGATCCTAATGTTAGATTTAGCAAAATTCATTTATCCCGAATAGAAGAGAGATAAGAGTCCCAGAGTATAGACGAGGAGTAAAAGATCCTAATACCATCCAATGGTGACGTGGGCCCGTAAGCCACACAACAAGTTAGTAAATTTGTTTTTCAAAGACTAGACTCAACTTCGGCCAAGGAGTTGGAAAGGGGGATTCCTACAGGCAGTCGGCTCTGATACCAACTTGTGACGCCCCCGATTTGTCCGTACACTAATCATGCACGCAAATGTGTACGACCAAGATCAGGGACTCACTGGTAGATATCACAACACAACTCTAAAAGTAAAATAAGTCATACAAGCTTCATATTACAAGCCAGGGGCCTCGAGGGCTCGAATACAAGTGCTCGATCATAGACAAGTCAGCGGAAGCAACAAATATCTGAGTACAGACATAAAGTTAAACAAGGTGTCATAAGATGGCTAGCACAAACTGGGATACAGATCGAAAGAGGAGCAGGCCTCCTGCCTGGGATCCTCCTAAACTACTCCTGGTCATCGTCGGCAGACTGCACGTAGTAGTAGGCACCACTGGTGTCGTAGGAGTCGTCGTAGGTGGCGTCTAGCTCCTGGGCTCCACCATCTGGTTGCATCATCCGAGAAGAAGGTACAGAAGGGGGGAAAAGGGGGAGCAAAGCAACCGTGAGTACTCATCCAAAGTACTCGCAAGCAAGGATCTATACTACATATGCAATGGTAACAATGATATGGGTAATATCGGTGGACTGAACTGCAGCAAGCGGGAATAAGAGGGGGATAGCTAATCCGAACGAAGACTACGCTTCAGGCAGCCTCCATCTTGCAGCAGTAGAAGAGAATAGATGGTAAGTTCACCAAGTAACATCGAAATAGCATAATCCTACTCGGCGATTCTCCCGCACATCACCCTGTGAGAGAGCAACCACCGAGTTATATCTGGAACTCATCTGGGTGTGTTTTATCAAGTGTCCGGTTCTAGTTATCATGAGGTCGGAATACAACTCCGGGTCGTCCTTTTACCGAGGGACACGGCTATTCGAATAGATTAACTTCCCTGCAGGGGTGCACCACATAACCCAGCACGCTTGATCCCATTTGGCCGGACACACTTTCCAGGGTCATGCCCGGCCTCGGAAGATCAACACGTCGCAGCCCTACCTAAGCACAGCAGAGAGGTCAGCACGCCGGTCTAAATCCTAGGCGCGCAGGGGTCCGGGCCCATCACCCAACGCACACCTGCACGTTGCGTACGCGGCCGGTGAGCAGACCTAGCAACCTCCATTACTAAGGAAGTTGCGTTACGCAGTCCAACCCGGCGCGCGCCGCTAAGTCGCTGACGTCAAGAAGGCTTCGGCTGATACCACGACGTCGAGTACCCATAACTATTCCCACGTAGCTGGTTAGTGCGTATAGACCAAATGGCCAGACTCAGATCAAATATCCAAACTCGTTAAGCGTGTTATTATGAAAATCACCGAGGACAACGACCAGGGCCAAGCCACCTCTCGACTGGGTGTGTCAACCTGCCCCTGTCGCTCCGCCACAAAGATCCACTCGGGGGGCCGTCGGGAACTCAGGCCCATCACTACCTGGATGGAGCCACCTGTCCTTTCAGCCCCCACATCGAATCACTTGCGGGTACTCAATGAGCCGACCCGACTTTAGTCACATCATGTGTCATTTAAAGTATGTATATAGTATATACCCGTGATCACCACCCGAGGTGATCACGGCCCGATAGTATAGCATGGCAGACGGACAAGGATGTTGGGCCACTGATGGAATACTAGCATCCTATACTAAGCATTAGGATAACAGGTAAAGGTATCAACAATGGTAGCAACAATGACAGGCTATGCATCAGAATAGGAGTTATCGGATCAACAACAGTAGTAAACTAATGCAAGAGTAAGAAGGAGCAAGATAGGCGATATCTGGTGGTCAAGGGGGGGGGGCTTGCCTGGAAGCTCTGTAGACGAAAGGAATCTTCGGAAGTGTAGCCGTAGTCGAACACCGAGGCATCAATGGTCTCGAGGTCTATCACGGTATCGGAGTCTACCGAAAATAAGCAACGAAGGGGAAACAAATAAATAACAGAGCAAACAATAGCATCACAAAGCATAACATGGCAAAACGCGGTGCTATGTGTGACCTAACGCGGTAGGAGGTGATACTGGTGAGGATGAAAAACATCCGGGAAAGTATTTCCGGTGTTTCGCGTTTTCGGATAGATGAACCGGAGGTGAAAAGTTGCAGGTTCGCTATGCTAGGGATGTGTGGCGGACGAACGGGCCGCGTATCCGGATTCGTCTCTTTTTTTTGATCATTTTTCATATATAAATTATTTCCATCTGCCTTACGGTTTATTTTCTATGAATTTCCAAAGTTTTAATATTTTTCTAAATTTATTATTAATCCGAATTACAACAGTAAACTGCTATGTGTACCCATTGTGGGCTAGTCAAAGTGGCTTACAGGTGGGGGTAGTGTGCCCGGTTGACCCAGTCAACAATGGACTGTTCAACAGGTGAATAGTAACATGGGGTCCCGCATGTCATAGGCTTGGCCATTTTCAATTTGATTTAACCTACTAATTATCTGTAGGGTCCACATGTCATAGAGTACAACTAGAACTAGTAGACCTAAAATAGTCTAACATGGGCTTATTTTAATTGGGGGTTAGCACCTAATCTAAACAAATGGATGGCCCCAACGTGCATTGGCCTAAGGCCATGGCTGTAGCGCACGCACGGGCACAAAGGCCACGACGTCCAAAGCTAGCAGCGGCAGCGAGCTAAGCAACAGCAACGCTAGTAGCAATGGCGGCATTAGCAGTAGAAGCAGTGCGAGCAGCAGTGGTAAAGCAGCAGCCGGCCAGGTGCGTGTGCAGCCGCGCAGCAAGCCAGCAACAGAAGGCAGCCACGGGACGGGGTACGCAAGCGCGGGCGGTTGTGGTAGGGGCAGGGCGCAGTCGGGAACCAGCGGGCGCGGGCACGCACGGTTCGTAGCCAGCGCGCGAGGCAGGGAACGGCGAGCGCACGGGGAAGTGAGGCTTCGGGCGCAGGCACAGGGAACACAGGAACGGCTAGCGGGCACGGGAGCAGAGCTCCGGCCATGGTAGCGGTGCTAACCAGAGTGTGAAACTAAGAGAACTAGGGAAGGGGAAATATGTGTATGCTCACAGTGATCCTTCTGGAGAAGACGGTGAGACCGGGGACGCTGAGATGGTGGCGGATCGAGCGGCCGAGCTCCGATGGCCGTGGTGAGGAAGAAGGCTCGATCCGGGGATGTAGATCGAGGGGGCTCAAACCGACGCCCGCAGATGAAGTGGGCGAGGCAGGAGATGCTCCTGGCGAGGCCTCAATCGGCGGGGAGGACGATGGCCACGCGAATGGGAGCGGCCATGGAGATGGCGGCGTCAGTCGGGTTCTGGAGAGAAGGGAGCGACGTGGGGGAGGGAACTGGGAGATTAGGGTTGTCCAACGGGCTTAGGATAGGCCTTATACGGCATGGGGCGTCGTCGGATGGTCGCCGCGTGCGGCATCCGCGCCATGGACGACGCACGAACATCCACCGCACGCTGGATAAACAGGGGTTGAAGACTAGCTGGTGGTGGGCTGGGCCTTGTACTGTTCCAACAAGCGTACTGTTCCAACAGGCCGAAGTAGACGGTGCCCATATGTTTTTTTAACTCTTTCCTTCTTCTTTTTCAATTTGACTCTGTTTTGTATTATTATTAATATTATTATTTGCCTCAGATTACTTTTGTAAAATGGGTAACTTGTCTCAATAAATATTATGCACTATTTTGCACTTTCACAAAAAGTTTAGAGGCAAGATGATTTCATTTGAATTTTACTTAATTACAAATGGATTAAATAGGGATGTTTCCGGCAGTGTTTTAAATAGGTTGGGGGCTATTTATCATTCTGAAAAATGTGGATTCTTTCATGACAACTTGTTAGTGAATATTTGCAACCTAACCCACATTTTTATTTTGCCATTTGAAAACTTTATTTATTTGACTTTAAATTCAATTTGAATTCGAACGAGATTTAAATCATCGCGAGATTGATAACAATAATCGTGGTCACGTGGCATCATTAGTAGAGGGTTACTGTAGCTTAATTATCCGGGCGTCACATTGGCCTAAGTTGGTATATTGCCATGGATCAAAGCTACTCTCTCCGATGCATGGAGGAGCGTCCTCTGGGTGCCACTGGTTGGCAATCTCATCCGGATCCCACTGATAAACCGACTATCGGTAAGGGTCAAGTGGTGGCTATGGCTCCGACTCTGAAGCTTGTGCCGAGCTCCGGTACTTATAGACTGCATCAGGCAAAACGAGGTACGTGCCTGAAAGTAGATCAAACAGAGATGGTGCAGGCAAGGTAATAATCTCACAATTCTTTTCATCAAGCCTCAATTTATACCTAAGCAACTTCTCCTTGTCTTTAACAATAAAATCATGTTCTATCATACTCTTATAATCTAGATAACCAGGGGCCAGCAATATTTCTTCCTTCTCATGATGCCTAATAGGTATTCTAAAGTGTTCAGCAAGGCGAGAAGCAAAGATGCTGATAACCCACAAGTGTAGGGGATCAGTTGTAGCCTCTTTCGATAAGTAAGAGTGTCAAACCCGACGAGGAGCTAAAGGTAGAACAAATATTCCCTCAAGTTCTATCGACCATCAATACAACTGTACGCACGCTTGACGTTTACTTTACCTAGAACAAGTATGAAGCTAGAAGTACTTTGTAGTTTTTGGATAGGTTTGCAAGAATATAAAGAGCACGTAAATATAAACTAGGGGCTGTTAAGACAAAGAAGCAACTAAAGTTAATGATTGCGAGTGTGGAAAAGTGGTGGTAGGAGTTACGAAATTGCCCATAAGCAATTGACTACGTTACTAGACCCATAGCAAGTTTTATGTGGGAGAGGCCACTGCTAGCATGTCATCCCTTACTTGGAATTCTGTGCACTTATGATTGGAACTATTAGCAAGCATCCTCAACTACTAACGTTCATTAAGGTAAAACCCTACCATAGCATTACGATATATTCATCCCCCTTCAATCCCATATGCATCAATTTCTACGCTAGGTTGAAGTTTCTGTTACTCTTGCCTCCAATACGTAGTCCTATCAACATACAACTAACCCTATGGTGGGATCCACGCGCGCGCTCATATGATGGGCACCAAAGGACAGGAACATAACCACAAGCAATTTAAACCAATCATAGCAATTCACCAATCACCGATAGGACAACAATAATCTACTCAGACATCATAGGATGGCAACACATCATTGGATAATAATATGAAGCATAAAGCACCATATTCAAGTAGAGCGTACAGTGGGTTGCGGGAGAGTGGACTGCTGTAGATAGATGGGGGAATGTGATGGAGATGTTGGTGAACATGACGGAGGTGTTGGTGTAGATCGCCGTCACACGATGATGGCCCCGATGGCACTCCAGTGCCACTTGAAGCAAGGGCGAGAGAGCCCCCCTCCTTCTTCTTCTTCCTTGACCCTCTCCCTAGGTGGGAGAAGGGTTTCCCCTCTGGTCCATGGCCTCCGTGGCGGCGGAGGGGCGAGAGCCCCTCTGAGATTGGATCTGTCTCTCTATCTCTCTCTGTTTCTGCGTTCCCAGATTCTGGCCCTTCACCGTTTCTTAAATTCACGGAGATCCGTAATTCCGATTGGGCTCATCTTTTGACACGATTTTTATCCGGAAATTAGCTTTCTTGTGGCGAAACAAGGGCATTAACTGCCTTACGGTGTGGCCTCGAGGTCCCACGGCGCGCCCTGGGCAGGGGGGCGCCCCCCACCCTCGAGGCCCACTTGGGCATCGTCTCGTGTTAGTTTTGCTTCCCAAAATTCACATATATTCCAAAAAAATTCCATCCGTTTTTATTCCGTTTGGACTCCGTTTGATATGGGTATTCTGCGAAACAAAAAACATGCAACAAACAGGAACTGGCACTTGGCACTGGATCTATATGTTAGTCCCAAAAAATAGTATAAAACATTGCGAAAAGTATATGAAAGTTGTAGAATATTGGCATGGAACAATCAAAAATTATAGATACGACGGAGACGTATCAGATGCCTCCAAAGACTGGACCTTTTGTGTGGTTCAAACTTAATCGTTTAGCAACAACGGCACCCAAGCTAAAGGTTGTGTCTTGGAACAAACAATGGCACAAAATGACAATATCAGGGGCACTAAGATTCCCACTATTCCCGCGGCCAATTAAACATCTACTAGCAAATGTAGCAAAGTAGCGTAGAACAAGAAAATGTATACTAGTAATTCTTGCCCCTGAAACTTGCCTAGTTTCCCCTACAGCTATCATATCAATAAACCCCTCAACATCCTTGCGATGGGGTTCCTCAAGACTACCAGTAAAAGGTATCTTACATACTTGACAAAAATCATAGAACGACATCTCCTTAACCTCATTATATAAACGAAACTCCACTAAAGGTGGTGATTTCTTAGCATGAAAATGAAAGTTTTGCGTGAAAATATTAGTGAGCAAGAGATACTGTTCGCGATGGTCATGGAGGAAGTCGGTGAGGCCTGCATTGTTCACCAAATAATAAAAGTCATCATAAATCCCGGTGGCTTCCAAGAACTCATTACAAAGCCATTCACGCGGCCGAAAGTCCGCAGTGCGAGGAAGATTACATTTGGGCTTCTTATTTTCTTCCTTCTGCTTATCCTTTGAACTTTTACTGGAAGAGCCTCTCAACAATCTCCTCATCATTTTCCTCCTCTGAAAATTTCTGAAATTTTTAGAGACTCAAGATAAAATTGAACCAAACTCAACAAGATTGATAACAACTACTCCTACAAGTGTCTAGAGACTATATCATGCATTTGATCTACTTGGGACTAAAACTAATTGGACCAATGGAGGAGTCACATACCAAGGAACAATCTCCCGAAACAGTTTTGTGAATGGAGCTTTGAGCAAGGAGATCGAAAATGGCAGCAATATGAGTTAGAACTCGTGCTTTTATGCTCCCTTTTCTTGACACAAGGTACCCCTTATGCCCATCCCGGTGTCAGCCAAGCAATTGTGTTCATACTTTAATTTTTCGAACTTTTTCAACTCTTCACGCAATACATGAGCATGAGCCATGGACATAGCACTATGGGTGGAATAGAAGGTGGTAGTAGAGAAAAGTAGGGAGAAAGTCTCACATCAACTAGGTAAATCAATGGACTATGGAGATGTCCATCAATCGATATCAATGTGAGTGAGTAGGGATTTCCATGTAACGGATGCACTAGAGCTATAAGTGTATGAAAGCTCAAAAGAAAACTAGTGGGTGTGCATCAACTTGCTTGCTCATGAAGACCTAGGGCATTTGAGGAAGCCCATCGTTGGAATATACAAGCCAAGTTATATAACAAAAAATTCCCCAAAGTATATGAAAGTGACAACATAGGAGACTCTCTATCATGAAGAACATGGTGCTATGATGAAGCACAAGTGTGGAAAAAGATAGTAGTATTGTCCCCTTTTTCTTTTTCTTTTTTTTTTCTTTTTTTGGGTCTTCCTTCATTTTATTTGGCCTTTCTCCTTTTTTTATTTGGCCTTTTTTTTTCTTTTGGCCTTTCTTTTTTTTCTTTTTTTTCAAGGGACAATGCTCTAATAATGATGATCATCACACTTCTATTTACTTACAACTCGATATTACAACTCGATACTAGAACAAAAATATGAATCTATATGAATGCCTCCGGCGGTGTACCGGGATGCGCAATGATCTAGCATAGCAATGACATCAGAAAAAGGGACAAGCCATGGAAACATCATACTAGCTATCTTATGATCATGCAAGGCAATATGACAATGATGGTGCGTGTCATAATAAACGGAACGGTGGAGTTACATGGCAATATATCTCGGAATGTCTATGGAAATGCCATAATAGGTAGGTATGGCGGCTGTTTTGAGGAAGGTATATGATGGGCGTATGGTACCGGCGAAAGTTGCGCGGTACAAGAGAGGCTAGCAATGGTGGAAGGGTGAGAGTGCGTATAATCCATGGACTCAACATTAGTCATAAAGAACTCACATACTTATTGCAAAGAATCTATTAGCCCTCGAAGCAGAGATACTACGACGCATGCTCCTAGGGGGGAGGTTGGTAGGAGTTAACCATCGCGCGCCCCCGACCTTCACGCAAAGATAAACAATCAAAATACAATGCGCGCCAATTTGGTTACATAGTTAGGAGTCCATACGTGCATGCTTCGGGAATCACAAACCTCAACACCAATATTTCTACAATCCACAACTACCCACTAGCATGACTCTAATATCACCATCTTTATATCGCAAAACTATTGCAAGGAATCAAACATATCATATTCAGCGATCTAAACGTTTATGTAGGATTTTATGACTAACCATGTGAATGACCAATTCCTGTCAACTCTCTAAATAGATATAAGTGAAGCAAGAGACTTTTAAGTCTTTCTACAAAAGTTATGCCCGCACTCTAAGAATTATAAGTGAAGCAAAAGAGCAATCTACAAATGGCGGTTTTCTATGTGAAGAGAAACAGTCAATCCAAACTTCAAATGATGTAAGTGAAGCTGTTACGCCCCGAGACCGATGCGCCAGGTGTCAGCCAGTTATTCGTCATCGTTGCCATGTCATTTGCTTGCGTGTTGCACTTTGTCATGTCATCATGTGCATTTCATCAGCATGTTTTCAAAACTTGCATTCGTTCGGGTTCCCCAGTTCTCTCTGTTGTCCGTTCTAAGTCCAGACACACTCGCACGCGCCCACGGCACCTCCGAATATTTATTTTATAAGTGGCCGGAAAATGCTCTCGGAATGGATTGAAACATGACGTGTGGTCTTATTATAGCGTAGGTAGACCGCCTGTCAAATTTTGTCATATTCGGAGTTTGTTTGATAGCCCAACCGTTAAACATATAGCGGCACTATTGCCGGATAAATGTCGGATGTTTCGGTGTTCCGAAACAGTCGACGGGCCTCTCTTCTCTCACCCCAAGACCTCTCCTACACAGCCCAATAACCTCCTCTTAGGCCCATCCTACCCTCTCTTTGTCCGAAGCCGTCCGATTCGATCGGAGGGTCCAGAAGCCTCCAAAACCCCCTACAACCTAGCTCCTACCCTATATAAGACCACTCCCCTTGCCAATTTTGGCCTACCTAGTCTTCTCCTACCCCTAGGCCTCCTTCTCCTCAGATCCGCCGCCACCAGCCACAGCCAGCCACCTCCACCTCAAAATCTGGCGAGGGCCAGCCCGTGCCCGCTACTTGGCAGTTCTCCATTGGCCGAGCCGCCGCTCCAATTACCTGCGTCCAACCGGAGGGCGCCACCTGGCCTCCTCCACGCCCCACCTTCCCCGGCCCGCAACAAGCCCGCCCTGGGCAGCAACGGGCCCGAGCCAGCCGCTGCCCGCTCGTGCCTCACGCGCTCGATCTGGATCAAGGGGAGGAGCCCCTCGACCCCGAGCCCTCTACCCCCGCCACCGGACGTCGTCCCCGCCGCCTCACCGAGTCTCCGCCGAAAGCCGGACCTTGCCGGAGCCAGCAGGCTAGGGCCCTGTCGCCCTCTCCCTCCTTCCCTCTTCCCCGGCTTTTCGCTCATCTCGCCGCCTCCCTCTCTCTCTGCAGCTTCCCGCCGCCATGGCTCGAAGCTCAGGCCGAGCTCGTCGGACCTCGCCTCTGCTTCGATCCGGTCGGGAACGGGGTTCCGCCGACCTTCCGCGCCCAGATCCGGCCTCCTCACCGCTTCCCGGCCTCTGTGATCGCTGCCGTCGCCGGAGAGGCCCCGACCACCGCCGCCGTTTCGTCAACGCTCGGGGGGACGAACCCCAGTGTCATGCCTGGCCTGGCCCAGCTACCGCGCGGGCCCAGCCCGAGAGCTGGCCTGCTCGTGGGCCATCTCCTCCTCCTCTTCGTGGGCTGCAAGAGCGCCAGGCCCAGCTCCGCTCCACCGACAGGCCAAGAGGCCTGTGGTGAGCAGCCCAACGCCCAGCCAGTTCAGCCCGCTTTGTTTTTTTCTGTCTGGCGTTTTATCTATTATCCACAGAAAAATGCTTTACACTTTAGTCCCTAGTCTTCATTCATTTAATAACTCACAAATAGTGCATCATATGTAAAAACATTATATATGAAAAATGCTTAGAATTTTGTGTAGATTAATAATTTTCCTCTTTCATCCATGTTAGATATGCTTAAACTTGTTGTTTTCTTTATTTCGCATAAATGCCATGTTAAATGGTTTATTTCATAACTAAATAACCGTAGCTCGGTTTTTAGTAAACTTTATATGTAAATGGGGTGGAAAAACGTGTAGAATAACATGGTGCCCCTTGTTTTGCTGTTTAACAACATTAAAATGGTGTAATAGGCAGAACAGTACCGAATTCATAATATGAACATGGGGATTTTCCGGAATTGTTGTTTGTTGTTCCGGCCTCATTTAAACTTGTATAAATAGTTAGTTTACTTTTGCTTCACCCCTTGCCATGTATTGCATCATATATAGACTTGTGTTGTTTTTCTATGCTTCCTACCTTGCCATGTATTGCTTCCTGTATAGACTTGTCTTGCATCATACCTTGCCATGTATTGCATCATATATAGACTTGTGTTGTTTTTCTGTGCTTCCTACCTAGCCATGTTTTGCTTCCTATATAGACTTTTAGTGCATCCTATATAGAACTGTCTTGCATCATACTTGGTTGAGCATATAGTCATGTCTCGTGTGGTGTGTTTACCGTGTTGCTTGTTTCTTCACGTTAGTGCTTGTTCCGTTGCGTTCGCGAGGATTCGTTCGTCTACCCGTGGTTCTTCTTCAAGGATTCTTATTCGTCTACTTCATGGACTTGTTCTTCTTCCTTGCGGAATCCCAGGCAAGATGACCATACCCTTGGATACCTTTACTATCATTGCCTTTGCTTAGTTGTCTCGATGCTATCGTTATATGTCGCGCTACCGATGTTATTGTCAGCCCCTCTCCTTGCTGCCATGAAACCTCTAACCTTGAAACCTTCCTAGCAAACCGTTGTTTGGCTATGTTACCCGCTTGCTCAGTCCCTCTTATAGCGTTGCTAGTTGCAGGTGAAGATGAAGATCGTTCTTTGTCGGAACTTGTTGTTGGAATATCACAATATCTATTATAATTATTAACACACCTATATACTGGGCATGGGTGGAAGGCTTGGCCTTTTGCTCGGTGTTTTGTTCCACTCATGCCACCTTAGGCGCCGATAAACCGGCATTATGTTCCTTGATTTTGCGTTCCTTACACAGTTGGGTATATGGGGATCCCTTGAAACTTCGTCTTTGAATAAAACTCCTCCAGCAAGGCCCATCATTGGTTTTAATTTGCTCATAATAACAACTTAATTAATTAATTAATTTCATAGGGGGTCATGTCCCCGGGTTCTTAATTCTACATAACACGGGGGGCCAGTGCTGATGGTGTTGGTACCAAACTAGAGCCACTTGCGGTGCCACCCAGTTATCTGGGGTCTTCGGTTCCTGTACGTAGTGCTCATCCGGTTGTGGCCTGAGAAGAGATGCGCGCGGCTACCATCAGGGTGTCGGCACGCCGGGTGGTCTTGCTGGACTTGTTTTACCATTGTCGAAATGTCTTGTGCACCGGGATGCCGAGCCTGATCGGATTTCCCTAAGATAAGGGGTGATGATATTATATTTATCACTTCAGCTGATCGTGAGAGCTTGTGATGGGCTAAGTTGGGACACCCCTGCAGGGTTATGATCTTTCGAAAGCCGTGCCCGCGGTTATGTGGCAGATTGGAATTTGTTAATGTCCGGTTGTAGAAAACTTGACAGAGGATCCGAGATAAAACACACAACTGTGTGAGTAACCGTGACTGTCTCTTTTCTCTTTGAGAAGAGAACACGACGGGGTTATGTTTGACTTGTAGGTAGTTCAGGATCTTTAGCGATCACTACTAGTTTGCGACCGTTTGCGTAGATGCTCATCTTATTCTTGTACTCGTAAGCTAGCCACCATATTATGCTTAGCCCCTGCTGCAACCTCACCACTTTACCTCTTCCTACCCATAAAGCTTTGCTAGTCTTGTTACCCATGGTTATGGGATTGCTGAGTCCTCGTGGCTCACAGATACTACAACACCAGATGCAGGTACATCTGAGTATGATGCAGGAGATGGATCAGAACTTCAGTGGGAGTTCGATGAAGAGCGTAGCCGTATGTTTGTGACGTGTTTCAACGATCAGTAGCGGTTTCTACTAGGGGCGATTCGGACCCCTGGCTTTATGTTTTTGGTATCTTTCTTTTGGATATTCGCCCGTAGTCGGGTTGTGATGTTTTGGATGATGATTTGCTTACGTAATGTATTGTGTGACGTGGCGAGTGTAAGCCAACTATCCTTTTGCAATTTCATCCCTATTTTTGCATGAGTCGTGCAAAGATACCAAACTTGAGATCATTCCAGAATGGGCTTATACCTTTAAGTCGTGCCTCGACACGTAGGAGGTATAGTCCCATCCTGGGCATTACAGAAGCACATGAAGTATTCTATAAAGCCATACTTAAAAGATATAAGTATAAATAAACCAAGGACTATCTCATACCAGTATGGTGCATTTATCAAAAGGAAAAATAGAAAGCACACGACGCTCCAAGAGTTGCACATATCACATGAATGAAACGAATCCGAAAACATACCGATACTTGTTGAAGAAAAAGGGGATGCCTTCCGGGGCATCCCCAAGCTTAGACGCTTGAGTCTCCTTGAATATTTACTTGGGGTGCCTTGGGCATCCCCAAGCTTGAGCTCTTGCCTCTCCTTCTTCTCCTCACATCGAGACCTCCTCGATCTTCGAACACTTCATCCACACAAAACTTCAACAGAAAACTCGGTAAGATCCGTTAGTATAATAAAGCAAATCACTACTCTAAGTACTATTGCAAACCAATTCATATTTTGTTTTTGCATTGTAGCTACTGTAATATAACTTTTCCATGGCTTAATCCACTGATAGAAGTTGATAGTTTCATCAAAGCAAGCAAACTACGCATCAAAAACAGAATCTGTCTAAAACAGAATAGTCTGTAATAATCTGAACATTCACCATACTTCTGATACTTGAACAATTCCGCCAAAATTAGGAAAAATCAAAACTTTGTATAGATAGACATTGCAAAATGTTTCAGAACCATTTGACGTTCCAGCAAAAAAATGTAAAATCGCTCACTTCGGCCATAGTTTCTGTCCTGCACTGCACAAACCAACAAGCATTGTCAACATCCTAAAGGCAAACCTTGGCACATTATTTTTATATTAAAATGGAATTGTACAAGGGGATAATTATTTTTGATGAAAAGTTTCTATAATTCAAGATTTGCAAAGTTTCCATGGGCATGAACAAAGTTCAAGGAGCTCCCCCATTTCAACGGTGCTCGTCCTTCTTACTTTCACTTTTCTTTTTGAAAAAGTTTTAGGTTCCCCTCTTTATTTTTTTTGTTTTTAAACTTTATAAAAGCACACAACAGAAATAAATGACTGTCTAAAACTTCCGGGTTGTCTCCCTGGCAGCGCTTTCTTTAAAGCCATTAAGCTACGCATATAGTGCTTAAGTGATGGATCCACCCGGATCCCAAGGTATATCGAAGCCAATTTTAATTAGCAATAATTTGACATTTAGTAGTGAGCACAATGTGATATGTGTCATGAAACAACGAAGTCTAACTCTCTTCCTATGCATAGGCATGTCATACAAGAACAATTCATGCACATCAAGTAAAGGCCAATGCATAGTATAAGCAGTTTCTTCCAATTTTTTCGTGTTGGAAACATAGAGAGGCGGAGAGGTAGTTCCTCTCTCATAATAATTGCAAGTAGGAGCAGCAAGAACATGCATAATATTCATCAAAATCATCATGTGTAACGGAAAAGGGCAACCCATCAATATAATCCTTAATAAGTGCAAACTTCTCTGATATAGTGTAGTTTAGAGAACTCAAAAAGATAATAGGACTATCATGTGAGGGTGCAATAGAAACTATCTCATGTTTAACATAAGGAACTATAGCATGTTCATCTCCATAAGCATTATTCATATTGGCATCTTGGCCACAAGCATAACAAGCATCATCAAAAAGGGATATTTCAAAAGAATCAACGGGATCATAGCAATCATCATAGCATTCATCCTTCGGTAAGCACGAAGGGAAATTAAACAATGTATGGGATAAAGAGTTACTCTCATTAGAAAGTGGGCATGGGTGATCAATCTGCTCTTCCTCTTTTTGTTCTTCGCTCTCCTCCTCATCTTTTTCATCCAATGAGCTCACAATGTCATTAATTTCTTCTTCCATAGACTCCTGCAAAATATTAGTCTCTTCTTGGACAGCGGAGGAGTCCTCAATATATAGTTTAACATAGGCATTAGAAGCATAATTATCATAACAATATTTAAATATGGCAAAAATTTCAGATTTGTAAAGAGTATCATCATACTTTTCAATCAAAGAAGCAATTTCATAAGCACCCTTAAAAGCAACAAATTCTTCAATTTGTTGAACATCATAGTAACTATGAACACCCTCAGCATACGAAGATACGATTCCGTTATCACTAAACACACATTGGTAGGGAAGGTGTTTCTTAGGGTATTCAGAACAACAAGTAAAATCATATATTTCACATAAATTCCAAGCATAGCATTGCAAACGATGAATTTGATCCAGTAAAAGTTTCCCTTTTTCAGATATGCGGTGTCGCACATAACAAGCATGCTCATCTAAAGATTCGCCCTCAACTAAGCTAGTTGGGGTTTCAGCACGAGCAAATAGGTATCGAAGATGATCCAAGTAAAACGCTTCAGGAGTGTGATTGATTTTGAGTGGTTCTTAAACCATTGGTTCAGCAGGTACCACATTTTTTTTAGTATTTTGCGTTTCCTACTCATAACTAAAGATAGAAAACAACTTAGAACAACAAATAAAATGTACTTAGTGATAAATCAAACAAGCACACACGAGAATATTCACCCCATACTATTGCTCTCGGGCAATGGCGCCAGAAAAAGGTCTTGATAACCCACAAGTGTAGGGGATCATTTGTAGCCTCTTTCGATAAGTAAGAGTGTCGAACCCGACGAGGAGCTAAAGGCAGAACAAATATTCCCTCAAGTTCTATCGACCATCAATACAACTCTACGCACGCTTGACGTTTACTTTACCTAGAACAAATATGAAACTAGAAGTACTTTGTAGTTTTTGGATAGGTTTGCAACAATATAAAGAGCACGTAAATATAAAATAGGGGCTGTTAAGACAAAGAAGCAACTAAAGTTAATGATAGCGAGTGTGGAAAAGTGGTGGTAGGAGTTGCGAAATTGCCCCTAAGCAATTGACTACGTTACTAGACTGGTAGCAACTTTTATGTGGGAGAGGCCACTCCTAGCATGTCATCCCTTACTTGGAATTATATGCACTCAGGATTGGAAGTATTAGCAAGCATCCGCAACTACTAACGTTCATTAAGGTAAAACCCAACCATAGCATTAAGATATATTGGTCTCCCTTCAATCCCGTATGCATCAATTTCTACGCTAGGTTCAAGTTTCTGTCACTCTTGCCCTCCAATACGTAGTCCTATCAACATACAACTAACCTATGGTGTGATCCACGCGCGCGCTCATAGGATGGGCACCAAAGGACAGCAACATAACCACAAGCAATTTAAACCAATCATAGCAATTCACCAATCACCGATAGGACAACGATAATCTACTCAGACATCATAGGATGGCAACACATCATTGGATAATAATATGAAGCATAAAGCACCATGTTCAAGTAGAGGGTACAGCGGGTTGCGGGAGAGTGGACTGCTGTAGATAGATGGGGGAAGGTGATGGAGATGTTGGTGAAGATGACGGAGGTGTTGGTGTAGATCGCCGTCACGCGATGATGGCCCCGGTGGCACTCCGGTGCCACCGGAAGCGAGGGGGAGAGAGCTCCCCTCCTTCTTCTTCTTCCTTGACCTTCTCCCTAGGTGGGAGAAGGGTTTCCCCTCTGGTCCATGGCTTCCATGGCGGCGGAGGGGCGAGAGCCCTTCCGAGATTGGATCTGTCTCTCTGTCTCTCTCTGTTTTTGCGTTCCCAGATTCTGGCCCTTCACCGTTTCTTAAATTCCCGGAGATCTGTGACTCCGATTGGGCTCATCTTTTGACACGATTTTTATCCGGAAATTAGCTTTCTTGCAGCGAAAGAAGGGCATCAACCGCCTTACGGTGTGGTATCGAAGGCCCACGGCGAGCCCTGGGCAGGGGGCGCCCCCCACCCTCGAGGCCCACTCGGGCATCGTCTCGTGTTAGTTTCGCTTCCCAAAATTCACATATATTCCAAAAAAATCTCTGTCCGTTTTTATTCCCTTTGGACTCCGTTTGATATGGGTATTCTGCGAAACAAAAAAATGCAACAAACAGGAACTGGCACTAGGCACTGGATCAATATGTTAGTCCTAAAAAATAGTATAAAAAGTTTCCAAAAGTATATGAAAGTTGTAGAATATTGGCATGGAACAATAAAAAATTATAGATACGACAGAGACGTATCAGATGCCTCCAAAGACTGGACCTTTTGTGCGGTTCAAACTTAATCGTTTAGCAACGACGGCACCCAAGCTAAAGGTTGTGTCTTGGAACAAAGCATGGCACAAAATAACAATATCAGGGGCACTAAGATTCCCACTGTTCTTGCGGCCAATTAAACATCTACTAGCAAATGTAGCAAAGTAGCGTAGAACAGGAAAATGTATACTAGTAATTCTTGCCCCTAAAACTTGCCTAGTTTCCCCTACAGCTATCATACCAATAAACCCCTCAACATCCTTGCGATGGGGTTCCTCAAGACTACCAGTAAAAGGTATCTTACATACTTGACAAAAATCATAGAACGACATCTCCTTAACCTAATTATATAAACGAAACTCCACTGAAGGTGGTGATTTCTTAGCATGAAAATGGAAGTTTTGCGTGAAAATATTAGTGAGCAAGAGATACTATTCGCGATGGTCGTGGAGGAAGTCGGTGAGGCCTGCATTATTCACCAAATAATAAAAGTTATCATAAATCCCGGCGGCTTCCAAGAACTCATTACAAGGCCATTCACACGGCCGAAAGTCCGTAGTGCGAGGAAGATTACACTTGGGCTTCTTATTTTCTTCCTTCTGATTATCCTTTGAACTTTTACTGGAAGAGCCTCTCAACAATCTCCGCATCATTTTCTTCCTCTGAAAATTTCTGAAATATTAGAGACTCAAGAAAAAATTGAACCAAACTCAACAAGATTGATAACAACTACTCCTACAAGTGCCTAGAGACTATATCATGCATTAGATCTACCTCGGACCAAAACTAATTGGACAAATGGAGGAGTCACATACCAAGGAACAATCTCCCCAAACAGTTTTGTGAATGGAGCTTTGAGCAAGGAGATTGAAAATGGCAGCAAGATGAGCTAGAACTCGTGCTTGAGCTGGATAGTGATTTTTTTGGGAGGAAGAAGGAGTGTATGGGTGCAGGAATAAGTGGAGGGGCCCACATGGGGCCCACGAGGCAGGGGGGCACGCCCAGTGAGGGTGGGCGCGCCCTGGATCCTCGTGGCCAGGTGTTGGCTCCCCCTGCTGTGTTCTCAGTGCCAAATATTCTCAAATATTCTGGAAAAAATCATATTTCATTTTCGGGGCATTTGGAGAACTTTTAATTTCGGGGTATGTTTTATTGCACGGATAAGTCTGGAAACAGACAGAAAATACTATTTTTGCTTTATTTAATCTAATTAGCAGAAAGTAAAAGGAGGATACAGAAGGTTGTGCTATCTAGATTCACCCATCTCATGCTCATCAAAATGAATCCATTAACAAGGTTGATCAAATCTTGTTAATAAAATCTTTCCGAATAACATGAAACCGAAGAATTTTTGAATAACAGCAGGTTACCTCAATGGGGATATGTATGTCCCCAACAATAAGAATATCGTATGTCTTCTTGACAGTAGGAAGAGGAAATTAAAAACCTCCAATAGTAATAGTTGAAATTTTTTCAATAGAATTGATATTGTGGACCTCAGGTTGATTCCTCGGAATGTCTACCGTATGCTCATTAACATTGACATGAAAAGTAAAATTGCCTTTGTTGCAATCAATAACTGCCCCTGCAGTATTCAGAAAGGGTCTACCAAGGATAATAGACACACTATCGTCCTCGAAAATATCAAGGATAACAAAGTCTGTTAGAATAGTAACATTTGCAACCACAACAGGCACATCCTCACAAATACCGACAGGTATAGTAGTTGATTCATCGGCCATTTTCAAAGATATTTCAGTAGGTGTCAACTTACTCAAGTCAAGTCTACGATATAAAGAGAGACGCATAACACTAACACCAGCTCCAAGATCACATAAGACAGTTTTAACATAGTTAGCAAGGTATAGTAGGTACTCCTCGATCTCCTAGTTTCTTATGTATTCCACCCTTAAAAGTGTAATTGGCAAGCATGGTGGAAATTTCAACTTCAGGTATCTTTCTCTTATTGGTAATAATATCTTTCATATACTTAGCATAAGGATTTGTTTTAAGCATATCAGTCAAACGCATACGCAAAAAGATAGGTCTAATCATTCAGCAAAGCGCTCAAAATCACACCATCTTTTTCTTGGCTGGTTTAGGAGGAAAAGGCATGGGTTTCTGAACCCATGGTTCTCTTTCCTTACCGTGCTTCCTAGAAACAAAGTCTCTCTTATCATAACGTTGATTCTTTGATTGTGGGTTATCTAGATCAACAGCAGGTTCAATCACTACATCATTATCATTGCTAGGTCATGAACATCATCATTAAGATTATCACTAGGTTCATGTTCATTACCAGATTGTGTCTCAGCATCAAAAACAGATATATCATTGGGATTCTCAAGTGTGTCAGCTATACACTACTAGAAAAAAGGCTATAGGTAATATCACTATTAGTGGCGCACCAGAGATGTGGTGCGCCACTACTATATAGCAGTGGCGCACCACAAACAGGTGCTCCACTAATAGTGACATTACTAGTGGCGCACCAGGTGTGCGGTGCGCCACTGGTAAGTTTTTGAACAGTATACCAGCCATGCCCAGCCTTACCAGTGGCGCACCAGGGCAAGATGCGCCACTACTATCAAAAATAGTAGTGGCGCACCTTGCCCTGGTGCGCCACTGGTAAGGCTGGGCATGGCGGTGGTCCAAAAAAAAATATAGCAGTGGCGCACCCCTTCACTGGTGCGCCACTAGTATTCCTGGATACTAGTGGCGCACCAGTGAAGGGGTGCGCCACTGGTAACCTGGGAGCATTTGCTACTTAGGCAGCCACCACCTACCACACACACTCACTTTCCCCCCTCCACCAAAACAAATCTGGTCGTCTTGCTCCTCCTCCTCACCTCATTTGCACCATTGATTCACCCAAATTAAGTGGTTAAATTTCCTTTTTTTGATAGGTAAGTAAGGGGAAAGCTTTCTTTATGTTCTAGATCTACTTTTCTCTCCGTCTCCAACAACGTTTGTGGTGTTGCATATCATTTTGTGGCCTAGAGATGTACATATGTTTGTGGTGTTGCATATGTTTGTGTTTGCAGGTACCGGTATTTGAAATGCGATAGTTGCCAATATTTTGCCGGAATGTTGATTCATTTCCGTTTCGGCGAGAATTTGGCACTATGTGCATTCTTTTTGGTCCTATTTTTAGGCAAAGTCATGCCAAATTTTTTTTTGTTCTAAAATATCATTTTGCTCTACCCCGCAGGCGACCATGGTCCGCACGATGACCGAAGGCATCGTAAATAGGTTTTTGAGCTCCGCGAAGGCCGAGATGCTTCAAAAGAACGAGACGGAGATAAGATGTCCGTGTCGAAGATGCAAGCTGAGGAGCCTTATTGCGGACCCGGATTCCGGGCAGGTGCAGGACCACTTGCTCTTGCGTGGTTTCATGGATGGCTATCGGTGGCAAGGTGATGAAGATGACTATGAAGTCATCCATGGGGGCCGGGCAAGCAGAAAAAAGGAAGGGCAGCAAGACAATAGCGGCGAGGGCGGGCGAGAAGACGAAGAATCTCCAGGACATGATCACGAAGTAGATGCAGGACACGGTCATCATGTAGAAGATGCCGGACATGATGATGAGGAAGATCAAGACGAAGGGCATGATCATGAAGATGAAGATGCCGGAGCAGACGACGATGGACCATCGATGGGCTGGGTGCATGACCCTCATATTCAAGAGCTGCTTCGCAAGCAGACGGGTAACGCAAGAGCTGCCGCCCGAGAGAAAGCCAAGCTGGATCAACTGGAGACAGACGCGGTTACTCCATTGTATGAAGGAGGCAGGCCCGAGGATACCCGCCTGAAAGTAACGCTCATGGCTCTGGAGATGAAGGTAAAACACAAAATGACCGACGCATGCTTCGACGAGAACATGTCATTCTGGCACGAACGTCTTCCGAAGGGGAACAAGTGCCCGACCAGTTTCGAGGAGGCGAAGAAAATCGTGTGTCCTCTGGATTTACCGCACGTGAAATACCATGTGTGCATGAACGATTGCATCATTTATCGGGACGAGCACGCGGAGTCTACCATATGTCCGGTGTGCGGCGGCAGTCGATACAAGAAGAGGAAGAAAGCTCCTCGAAAAGTGGTGTGGTACTTTCCGATCACTCCTCGTCTGCAGCGGTATTTCGCGGACCCTAAGCTAGCAAAGCTCCTGCGTTGGCACGCGGATAGGGAGGAGAAGAAGCGAGAAGATGACGGAAATGATCCGGAGATAAATAAAAAAGACAAGATGCTGAGTCACCCTAAGGACGCGAGCCAGTGGCAAGCGTTGAACTTCGAAGACAAAGAATTTGGGGACGATCCAAGGAACATCGTGCTGGGCGCGAGCACCGATGGAGTCAATCCGTTTGGCAGCCAGAGAAGCACACATAGCACCTGGCCTGTGTTTGTGTGGATGTACAACCTTCCCCCCTGGATGTGCATGAAGAGGAAGTACATTCACATGAGTATGCTAATTGAAGGGCCGAAACAACCAGGGAACGACATCAATCTGTATCTGGGGCTGCTGAAAGAGGAGCTAGACACGCTGTGGAAAACGCCAGCCAATACGTGGGACGCCGCAGCGAAAGAATATTTCCCTATGAGGGCCGCACTGCTCACGACGGTGCACGACTATCTCGGTTACGGATATGTCGCGGGGCAGGTGGTCCACGGATTTTGTGCATGCGTCAGGTGCATGGATGACACAACGTATCGCCAGCTAGATAGAGATCCCGGGTCTTCGAAAACCGTGTTCATGGGACATCGAAGGTGGCTTCGCGACGATGACGCATGGAGAAAACGCAAGGATCTGTTCGATGGTGAAACCGAAACCCGAAGACCCCCACGTACGAGGAGCGGCGAGGAAATAGACGAGCTGTTGAAAAATTGGAAAGAGTGCCCACTGCCGGGAAAGAAGCGAAAGGCGCCAGAGCCGCTGCTGAAGGTATGGAAAACGAGGTCTGTTTTCTGGGACTTGCCGTACTGGAAGATCCTCCGTGTGCCTCACAGCCTTGATGTCATGCATATCACGAAGAACGTGTGCGAGAGTCTGCTTGGTACTTAGGGGTCCACACACTCGGTCCCGGCGGTTACAGAGTGGCGGAACCTAAATGGGACAAGGAGGACGCGGAGCGTGTCGAGCAAGGCCTACCGCCCCTCTTCGATAAATACCGCCATGAAAAGCAGACCAGGAACTTTATCAGAGCCCGGTACAAGGAGGACCCGGTAACAAAGGAGCTTACCACGGATCCGAAGGTGAAGGCGCTTGAGCTTGTTCTGGTAAGGAATACACCCCCGCGTAATTAGCTCCATATGGTTGCATTCTAATTAATGAAGCCAAATTTCTAAATGGTTCACGTTACTTCCGCAGGAAACTGAAAGCAGTAGCGCGGGGTCCCCGTCTGCCCCTTGGGACACCACTTTAAATAGGGCGTTGAATGTAATGAAACAGAAGGATAAGTTAGCTAAGCCGACGTCAGCTGGTCGTGTGGCCGGCGAAGGCTTGTCCATGAAATGGTCGGAATACTATAAGACTGGGCGAAAGGAGAGAAAGACCAGCTTGGAAAGCCAGGAGGTTAAAGAACTCAAGGCAAAAGTGGCGCAGATTCCTCAGATAGTCGAAGAGCAAGTGCGAGACCAAGTGCGAGACCAACTGGGAGCGACGATCACCGCCATTATGCCTACCTTGCTTGAGGGGCTGCGGGGGTGGTTTGCGGGCGGCCAACAGGGGCCGCCCCCGATTCCCAGCTTGACGGGCAGCAACTCGCACAACGCGCCGGCAGTGGTGTCTCCGGCGGAGGCGTCATTGGTGACTCCGGTGCCGGCGCCGGCATTGGAGCTTGATGCACCCGGGTGTGGGAAGAATACGCCGGCCGGCACCTCGGCAGCAAGCGGCCCCTCCGTCACTTGCACGCCCGTCGTTGGCGGTGCCTCGACATTAGCCGAGCTCGACGCCATCGCGGTAACTAAGCCTCGGCCGATGACTTCATCTCCTTGCCTTTGACTGGGCATCCCTGACGCCCTACATGTTTTCGCAGGGCGCCGCCAACGAAGTTCCATGCACTCTCCTGCACTTCGTGGACGGCAAGTTGATCGATGTCGCCAAGGCCAAAATCGTTGAACCGGGCAACCGCGTGTTCCACCATAATCCGATGCCACCCACCGTGTATAGGGTTCAACTGGTTCGGGTGCTGCGGGGCTGCGACGACTTGTTACCTCCGTATCGACCCCATGGGGCCGACGAAGACGATGTGATGACCCTCGGCGCCTGCTTCAACTGGCCATTGCTTTGGCCGAAGAGCCAGATTCGTTTGGGGGCGGGGGTCACCACCCCACAGACAACACCGCCAGTCCTGCCGGCGCCAAGCCATGGCAAGACCGCCGCAACGCTACCGCCGTCAGCTGATCCGGGCATGCATATGGCACAGGATCCGGACGTCGACGACGGTACATTTGTCAACGTCGATGACTACTTCAACGAACATGGTGGGTACGGTGACGAATTTTTGGCGCCTCCTTCTCAAGAACCCAACCCTGCAAAAGTCGATCGCGATCTAGCTGGTACCGCGGAGAAACCCAATTGCAACAGGCGTCGTCTGTTCGGTTCTCAGGAGACGCCTCCAGCTGCCGCCTTCACCGAGACTCAAGCAGCCGAGGTGGGAAATATTATCAGCCCCACCACACTCAAGAAGGTGGTCTCTGAGCAGACCTCGATCCCATTACATCAGCAGAAGCCAAAGAAGGGACGGAAAAGAAAAACTAACAAGGGTGCGAGCCAGCCGGCACCGAGTACGATCCGTGCTCAGGACGGGCCACCAATACCTAAGGATATCATGAGGGCGGTGCATGTGGCGGGTAGGCCGATGCTACCGGCTAATCTGTTCAAGGCTGCAACCGGTGCTATGCGGAGTCTGCATGACAGTGTTCTTTCTATGGAGAAGCGGCGTCTCTCCGAGAAAGATGACTCATACCCGGTTTTCGTGGCCAAGGTGCCAGAGGGCAAGGGCTTTGTAGATGGCACCATCGGGAGTATGATCGTCCTGCGGTTTGATGACATCTTCGCTATGTTTAACCTTCATCCGCTGCACTACACCTTCATTCGGCTATTTTCGCTCAATATGGAGATGCAGATCATTAGAGACAAGACCCCGGACATCGTGATAGTCGACCCCTTCTACATGCGTGCCAAGCACTTGGACAGCGCTGGGGACCGGCAAGTCGCGAGTTCATACCTCGAAGGCGTCATTATGGCAAACAAAGATAAGGATACATTCCTCGTGCCTTACTTTCCCGAGTAAGTCATCCCCTCACCGCCCCCGTAACATATGATTTCTTAGATTTCGATCGTTCTTTTTTTTCCCTAACATTCCGTGTTTTGTGCAGTGACACACGTTGCACACTCATCCTCTTAAGCCCGAAATATTCCACGGCCACGTATTTCGACTCGGACCGTCAGTCGAAGAAAAACTACACAAATATCAAGAAAGTTCTTGATGATGCTCTCCCCGGCTACGCCAAATCTGGAGGCACCTTCAGGAAGGAAATGTGTAGGTACGGCAAGCACGTGTTCACCCACGTAACGACGTTCCCCTGCGTCAAGCAGCCGCCTAGCAGTCAGAAGGATGCCTACTACGCCCTCCATCACATGCGGGCGATCGTACGGGACCATAATCACCTTATGCTACCAAAGGGTCTCCAAGATTGGGCCGCACGCTTGTCGGCAATCCAGGACATGGACATCAGACAAGAATTCTTTCGCATCCAGTCAGAGTTTGCGGAAATCATCTGTCAAGATGTCCTTCGTACCTCGGGGCAGTTCCACCTCAAATATCAACCGTCCAACAGTGAAATAGAAACAACGCTACAAATGCAGGCTGACAACGACCGCACATTCATGACGCCGACGGATGACGGCGGCTTCATCCACGCTCCGGTCCCTGAGTCGAGTCGAAGAAAGTATTGATGGTATGTAGTTCTGAAATGTCGATTAGCTCGTGTAGTAATTAAACTTTAATGAACTTGTATGTCTCTTTAGTTTGGACAGTCATTCAACTTATATGTAATCGATGCTATTTATTAGTAGGACCATGAACCGTGCTATTAATGTGTTGCTTTTCTCTTCCGATCCTTTTGTTGCATACTTATATATTATCTGTGAATTGCTACTAACGTTTTGTTTGTCTAGTGCATAGAGATGCCGTCGTACGTCGTGTACAAGGGTAGGGTTCCCGGAGTCTATGACGACTGGGAGGAGTGTCGGAGACAGGTTCACCGTTTCAGCGGTAACAGTTACAAAGGGTACACCACTAGGGCGGAGGCGGAAGCTAGATACGAGCGCTATCTAGAGGGAGAGAGGAGGGGGCGGAGGAGGAACCGGATGAAGACTAGTTTCATCGCGATGATGCTCATCGTGACCGCAGCTCTCTTCTATGTGATGGTAGTTTAGATGATATCAACTTTGTAATGTGACGACAAACTCGCTACTCGGTCTCGAGACCTAAACTTGTCTAATATTTGAACTTTGTTCGCTATTTCGAATTCGGAGACTAATGTGATGAATTGTATTATGTGCTGTTTATATTCTGTGATGTATTGTATTATGTGCTGTTTATATTCTGTGATGTATTGTATTTTGTAACCTGTGCAAATACCAGAAATGCAAAAAGAAATTCCTAGAAATAATAGTAGTGGCGCATCATATAGCACATTAGTGGCACACCTAGTGGAGATATCAGTGGCGCACCCCTTAGGGTTATCAGTGGCGCACCCCTTAGGGTTATCAGTGGCGCATCATATAGCACATTAGTGGCGCACCTAGTGGGGTTATCAGTGGCGCACCCCTTAGGGTTATCAGTGGCGCACCCCTTAGGGTTACCAGTGGCGCACCACATAGGCATACCAGTGGCGCACCAGTGGTGCGCCACTGTTATTGGGATTAACAGTGGCGCACCACTGGTGCGCCACTAGTATTCCTTATTAGTGGCGTGGTATTAGTGGCCCACCCATGGTGCGCCACTAATAGCAATATTGGGTGCGCCACTAATACCCTTTTTTCTAGTAGTGATAGGTTCACTCGAAGCATGCAAAGTCCTATTATTTTTCTTTTTTCTTCTTCTTAGAAGAACTAGGTGCATCTAAATTAGCTCTATGAGAATCTTGCTCAATTCTCTTAGGGTCGTCCTCAGGATACAAAATTTTTCTACCATTTAATTCATTGAGCAAATCATTCTGAGCCTTAAGTACTTGTTCTATTTGAGTGGTAACCATAGAAGCATGTTTACTAATGATTTTCAATTCACCTTTAACTCTAGACATATAATCACTAAGCGTTCAATCATATAAGAATTACGTTGCAATTGTCTACCAACATAAGCATTGAAGTTTTCTTGCTGCACAATAAAATTATCAAACTCATCTAAGCATTGGCTAGCAGACTTATAACGAGGAATATCACCTTCATAAAATCTATAAAGAGAGTTTAACTTTACTACCTGTGTCGGATTATCAAGACCATGTATTTCTTCAAATAGGCGGTAAATTCTTAATATCTTCGGCTTTAATACCTTTTTATTTCATAGATTTCTTTGCCTCTTGCATATCTTCAGGACTAAGAAATAGAACACCCCTTTTCTTCAGAGTTGGCTTAGGGGATGGTTTAGAAAGTGTCCAATTATTTTCATTGGTCAACATATTATTCACCAGTAATTCAACTTGATCAATTGTTCTTTCCCTGAAAACACAACCAGCACAACTATCCAGGTGGTCTCTGGAAGCATCGGTTAGTCCATTATAAAGGACATCAAGTATTTCATTCTTGTGAAGAGGATGATCAGGCAAAGCATTAAGTAATTGGACAAGCCTCCCCCAAGCTTGTGGGAGACTCTCTTCTTCAATTTGCACAAAATTATATAATTCCGGTAAGGCAGCTTGTTTCTTATGAGCGGGAAAATATTTAGCAGAGAAGTAATAAATCATATCTTTGGGACTACGCACACAACCAGGATCAAGAGAATTAAACCATGTCTTAGCATCACCCTTTAACGAGAACGGAAATAACTTAAGGATATATAGTAATAAAGAATCTTTTCCACGTTGGTGAACAGGGTAGCTAAATCATTCAACTTAGTAAGATGTGCCACAATAGTTTCAGATTCATAGCCATGGAAAGGATCAGATTCAACCAAAGTAATTAACTCAGGATCAACAGAGAAATCATAATCCTTATCAGTAACAAAGATATGTGAAGTAGCAAAAGCAGGGTCATATTTCATTCTAGCATTCAAAGACTTTTCTTTCAGCTTAGCTAATAATTTCTTAAGATCATATCTATCACTGCAAGCAAGAAAGTCTCTAGCAATTTCTTCATCCATAACATAACCCTCAGGAATAACATGCAGTTCATATCTAGGGGGAAAATCTTCATCATCACTTTCATCTATATTATCAGTTTCAATATTTGCATTCTCCCTAACCTTAGCGATTTGTTCATCTAGAAACTCACACAGTGGCACAGTATTATCAAGCATAGAATTAGTTTCATCATACATAGCAGAAGTGACATCATCAAGAACATACGATATATTAGATTCAATATAGGAGTAGGTGTCGCAAATTTACCCATAACAGAGGGTGAATCAAGTGCAGAGCTAGATGGCAGTTCCTTACCTCCCCTCGTAGTTGAGGGAAACATCTTCGCTTTTGAGTCCTTCAAGTTCTTCATAGTGATCAATAGATATAAATTCGAAGTGACTTAAAGAATATAGCTATAGTCCCCAGCAACGGCGCCAGAAAATAGTCTTGATAACCCACAAGTGTAGGGGATCACAACAGTTTTCGAGGGTAAAGTATTCAACCCAAATTTATTGATTCAGCACAAGGGGAGCCAAAGAATACTCTTAAGTATTAGCAGCTGAGTTGTCAATTCAACAACACCTGGAAACTTAGTATCCGCAGCAAGGTAATTTAGTAGGAAGGTAATATGGAAATAACAATAACAGTGGCAAAGGTAGCGATAGTAGTTTTGTAGTGATTGTAACAGTAGCAGCGGAAAAGTAAATAAGCACAAGAAATAGGTGAAAAGCTCGTAGGCATTGGATCGATGATGGATAATTATGTCAGATGTGATTCCTCATGTAATAGTTATAACCTAGGGTGACACAGAACTAGCTCCAGTTCATCAATGTAATGTAGGCATGTATTCCGAATATAGGCATACATGCTTATGGAAAAGAACTTGCATGACATCTTTTGTCCTGCCGTCCCATGGCAGTGGGGTCCTAGTGGAAACTAAGGGATATTAAGCCTCCTTTTAATGGAGTACCAGACCAAAGCATTAACACATAGTGAATACATGAACTCCTCAAACTACGGTCATCACCGGGAGTGGTCCCGACTATTGTCACTTCGGGGTTGCCGGATCATAACACGTAGTAGGTGAGTATTGACTTGCAAGATAGGATCAAGAACACACATATATTCAAGAATACATAATAGGTTCAGATCTGAAATCAAGGCACTCAGGCCCTAGTGACAAGCATTAAGCATGGCAAAGTCATAGCAACATCAATCTTAGAACATAGTGGATACTAGGGATCAAACCCTAACAAAACTAACTCGATTACATGGTAAATGCCATCCAACACATCACCGTCCAGCAAGCCTACGATGGGATTACTCACGAACGGCGGTGAGCATCATGAATTGGTGATGGAGGAAGGTTGATGATGACGACGGTGATGATCTCCACTGTCCGGAGCCCCGAATGGACTCCAGACCAGCCCTCCCGAGAGAGATTAGGGCTTGGCGGCGGCTCCATATCGTAAAATACGATAATTCTTTCTCTCTGATTTTTTTCTCCCCGAACATGAATATATGGAGTCGAGGGAGACGTCAGTGGAGCAACAGGGGGCCCACGAGGTTGGGGGTCACGCCCCCACCCTTGTGGATAGGGTGTGGGCCCCCTGGCTTGGTTCTTTCCGCAGATATTTTTTCTATATTCCAAAATAATTTTCCGTTGAATTTCGGGTCATTCCGAGAACTTTTATTTCTGCACAAAAATAACACCATGGCAGTTCTGCTGAAAACAGCGTCAGTCCGAGTTAGTTCCATTCAAATCATGCAAATTTGAGTCCAAAACAAGGGCAGAAGTGTTTGGAATAGTAGATACGTTGGAGACGTATCACAGTCTTGTTGTGAAATTTTGGCGGCTATCTTTACTTGGTAATACACCAAGCTCACAGGGATTTCGAGTCCGTCAGGCTCTTGAGGTCCAACCTGGGCCATATGATTTGGATCGAGTCCGGTGTAGTGTGTCTTCACCATAGCCCATGCTTCTCGTGCACCTTCTCGACATGCTGACGCCTTCCACAGTCCAAAGCGGCGTCGATCCCCTTTGAATAAATTCGCCAGTCCTCCATAATTTCTGGAGAAGAATTGGTTAGCCATACGGTCTTGGCCACATTCTTCATGGCTTTCCAATCTCGCTCATGTACCTTGGAGAGCTGTTGCAGCCGGTCACCTTGAAATCCGGAGACCTCTCCCTCGGGCCGCTCAGTTAACAAGCCTACAAGAACAGTTTTGTAAAAAACTTTGATTCAAGGGATTATAATGAAAGCCAAGTTCAAGGTCATACTGAATATGCCGCCCTTTAGCTTCCTGTTCTCTTTCAAGGCATCCGAGAGTTGGGCTCGTATGTCCTTTAGCTCTTCGACTTGGTTCATATTTGTATCATGCAGTTTGTTTTTCTCCTCTATGGTTCGTCTTAGTACATGTTAACCAGTGGCTGTTTGCCCTTTGGCTTGTTCTTTCTCCGCCAGAGCAGCCCTTAGCTTCTCCCCCAGTTGGTCTGTTGACCCTGCTGCTGCTACAGTTAAAAGAATGTATATTTTAAAATCATTGATTGGCGCAGGACCATACTTTCCGGACACTATTGTTCATACCATCAGAGCCCTTCTTGGACTTCTTTGAATCTTCCAATTCGGTGTTGACATCAGTTAGCTTGGTCCGGCATTCTTCAAGCTCCTTGGATAATATGTTATTCTTTTCCTTGAGTATCTAAGGATACATCGATCCTTAAATCAGTTGGGCCAACTACTTTAAATCTCGGGAGCTACTGGCATACGAATATTTAATCTATACTCACTCACTCGCATATCCTTGGAAAGCTGGTAAGTGGCTCCGGCAAGTCAATCTCGAGCAGTTCGGATATATGCATCCGCAGAAATGAGGACGTTGAATGCCTCCTAAGTAAAAGCTGGATCACGCATGCTGCTTTCACCGTCGATGATTCATCGCGCTTTCCACTTCAGAATTGGTAACAGATACCTCATTTGAATCCTCTTGTAGAGGACAATCCGGCGTTACACCTGTATCAACCCTAGTCCTTGTGGATGGGTCAGGTGCCGGATTGGTTGGAGCATGACTAGCAGGATCCCCGGACCCAGTCCGGCGTATGCTCCTCCTAAAATAAACAGTAGAAAGTATTATAACTCGGCCTTTCTGCCGAGCATATGTTGAAAAATTATACCTCTTCGGTAAAGGAGGAGGTTTGGTGATGTCTCCGGTTTCCTTCCGTTTTGAAGACTTGCCCTGCGCGGGCGATGCCTTTCTAGAGGGCGCCCTTGATCCAGTACGGCGGGACGAGCGCCGTCCCTTTTGAGCACGAGACAGTGCAATGGGTGAGGCGCTGGGAAAAATCTCTTTGAAGAGGTGTCTCCTGGGTACTTATGTGGGAGGAAGGAAGAGGGCCAGGGTAATAAACTAGGATAGCCACTTCAGTACCATCATGGCTACTCTGATAGAAAACTTCATCCCTAAGCTCTATGCCTATGTCCGGATCTTCTTCAACTCCGGGATCCATGTCTCGAATATGGCCCTTTGGCTGTGGAATGGGGCTATGAATCCCTTCAACCACCTTCCTCCACTCCTATGGGAGATAACCGAATTCGGTTATGTTAGTATGTCTCAAGAGAAAAATTGAGCAAAACTAGTGATCAGAAAAAGGCTTACCCAGTCGATGGGGTTGTACATAGAGAAACCTTCCCAACACTCCAAGTGGAGAAAGTCCTCCTTCTCCCATTTATAGAGGTCAGCTAAGATGGCGGCCAGGGCGACAGGGTTGTCCGGACCCTTGCGTAGACAACACGAGGCATCGTCTTGCCCATTATAATGCCACATAGGAAACCCTCTGGCTTGAAGCGGCTGCACACACTGCGTTATCTAGGCCGCCATTACTTCAATTATTGTCAGCTCGGAGTGGGCAAGTAATTTGATCTTGCTTACTAGCCTTTTGATCTCCGCACTATCTTCTTCCTTGAGGCTTCAGGGACACCAGTTGAAACGCTTACTTAAAGGAGCACTAGAGTACTCGGGAAGGCCTTGCCGTATTGGGTCCGGAAGAACGACGCCTTCAATATAAAACCATTCTGAGGGCCACTCTTCGGATGCCTTCTTCGGAGTACCGGACAAGCAGCCTATCCCAGCTATGCACCATACTTCGGTGCTGCCCACCTCGAATATAGATCCCCTTTGGGAGCGCGAGACGAGGCAGAAGAATTTTCTCCATAGCACAAAATGAGCCTCACAGCCAAGAAATAGCTCACAAAGAGCAATGAAGCCCGCGATGTGCAAGATAGAGCCTGACATAAGATCGTGCATTTGGAGACCATAGAACTCCATGAACCCCCTGTGGAAAGGATGGATAGGAGATATAGTTCCAAAAACAACTCTCCCGAAGGTTATGGTAATGTGTTTAGGCTATAAAACTAGTCTTCATCTCTCCGACGATCTCCCACCCTAGCCAGTAGTTTGGATTTCTCCTCCGATCATTCTCTCCGGCATCTCTTGAGGATCTCCCTAATACCCATTGGGAATGGGTTCCTCTTCTGGATCTACTCTTGGCTTGGATTTCTCCAAAGGTAAGGTTTTTGCATATGAGATCTACAAAGTTTCAGGTTGTTCGGTACATCCCATGGAGGGCTGGGGATCTTTCACCCTGGTGGTTTCTTTCAGCCGTCATGATTTTCGGCTTTCTGAGGATACTATAGCAATTGTCCTTGAATCGGCATTGGGTGGCTCGGCCATTGAGCTCTTTGTCTCGGCCATTGGAGACAAGGTTTTCAGTTTTAATGTTTCTTGCAAAGATGTGGGGTTTCATATTGTGGATCTTCGTTATTTCTCTTGCCCTCAGTTCAAATGCTATTTTCATCTGTGGGGGAATGGAGGTCCTAATTGGATCCGAGAGTTCAAAATTTGGAAAAAGGAATGTGATGCTGAATGGATCTTGGTCAGCCCTTCCAAACGACGGGCTGCTCTTGGTCTTATGGCCATGCATAACATCCCTTCCAAGTCTTCTTTTAAGAAGCCCTCATCTACTCGTAAGAAGCTTTATTTTGCGACGTTTCAAAATTATCCAGCTTGTAAAGGCTATCGCTATCCTGCAACTGAGGATTGTATTCTCGCCGCTGATGATGCTGGATACTCGGTTCCTCTCCATGAGCGTGTTCTCATCCATGCCCCCCCTCCTGTTGATCTTCGATGGACTGTGGCTTCGCCACCAATTGTGTTTGGCACGGTAAGCTCGCCCGTAATTGCTCAAAGGCATGATCTACATGATTGCCCACCCATGCAGGCACTTTCCACGGAAAAGTGAGGGTGGCGGGCCTCTTTCTGGTGATTTTGCGCCGTCTTCATCTTCTGCGGGGCCATCCCCTGCTGTGGATAGGATGAATTCTGTTGGGCCTTCGGTTATTCCCTCCTCACAGCAAGCAAATGCAGATTTTGATCACCTGGTTTCGAGTATGGTTGAGGAAATCATGACGTGCCAAAAGTGCTTGAAAAAGGGTCACTTTGCGGCTATGTGCACGTCCAAGCTCCTGTGTATCTCTTTCCTGAGGGTGGGCCATGCTAAAAAAGATTGCAACAGATTTGCGCGGATCTTGGGTCTAGTTTGGCAACCAAAACCCGGTATCGTTGTGACTTCCGAGGCTCACCGCCCCTTGCGAGAATATCTCTCTGATGCAGCTTTTACCAAACTTGGACCTCCTCTGCTCATCCGCTTTTACTCCCTCGTCGAGTTCTATCAGCCCCGGCCCCAAGACACATGCATCTGCGCCGCCTGCAACCCCACCTCCACCGGAGCCTTCGCCGCTCGCTGCTAGCTCAGAATGCCTCGCTTCCATGGCAAACTTACACATTGATCCTATGCTCTATGTTCCGACGGGCCACCAAATTGTGGCTGGTGGTGCGGCTCGTCTGCCCCGGACTTTTGTGACGCCACATAACCCAATTGTGCGCCGCCATGAGGAGTTTATGCTTGCTGAGATAATGCCAATCCCTCCTCCCGATCAAATTGGTGCTACTAGAGACAAAGTTGTCCAGTGGTTCAGGCGCATGGGGTTTTAGTGAGGTCTGCACAGCGGTGGATTCGGTCTGTTGGTCTCTTTGAGCTTCGAGATGCCGTTGTGAGATTCTCGCTCCTTTAGTTGCCCCCCAACCTCTTGGCAATGACCGCTTTGTGCGGTTTTTGAAGCACGATGAAGGTGAATCGTTTAGAGGTACCCAAGGTTTTCGTCAGGGTCTGCTTATGTTCTTGGGGATTCCGCTGGATCTTCGCAACACTGAATGTATTAAGGCGACCGTTAACACCTTCGGAAAGTTTCATCATTGTATCAGTGACGATCCGCACCTGGTCAGAACCCTTGTGTTCGCTTCTTTTCCTGAGGACTTTTTAGTTCCAAGAGATGTGGTCTTCATGGATTTTGCTGCTTGGGGAGGGGCTAAGGTGTCTTGGACGGCACCTCTTTACATCCTTGGTGCCATTTTTGCTGAGAAAATGCCCCAAGATGAGGACTAGATGCCCATCAATGGCATTCCGCACCCCCTACCAGACGAGCCCTTCCCGGAGATGCCTCCGTTCTTTCTGC
>LR738714.1:357521056-357675203 GCA_902687465.1 Secale cereale | reverse complement strand
CCCCCCCCCCGCCGGAACCTGTTCAGAATGATGTGGAAGATGATAATTGGGGACACTGGGAGGAGCCTGTAGCTCAACCTGCGGTTCAGGATCGGGAATCCATGGTTATTGACTTGTCAGCGCAGCTTAGCTCTGATGAACAGATGCAGGGTCATCTGGCTCCGGTAATTATTCTTGATGATCCTGAACATCAAGAACATTTGGAGGAGGACCATGATTTGGCGAATGTGAATAATTGGGCGAGTGTGGTCTACCATCGCCCTTCGATTGTGGCTCCGGAGGAGGACTTGTCGGCTTTGGTTGTTCCTTTTGGGCCACCGTTACCTCCTGACATGCTATGGAGGCGCTCCTTCTAGAACTTTCTGAATGTTCCTGCAACTTATGAGGTGCCCAAGCCCTTGCTACTTCAGCCAATCTTTTCTGTGATCCTTTCAAAGAGAAATTGGGACCTTGCCTTTCAGCCAAATGCTACTATGCTCACCTGGAAGGAGTCTGGGCCTGCTAGGCCTGTTGCCCGTGCACTTTTTGTTGATGATGCTGAACGAGATGTGCTCTCTGACCCTTCTCCCACTGCTATCAATGCATATGTAAGGAGGCACCACAAGACTTTGGCGCCTACTCCAATTGTTGAAACTTCAGTCCGCATGTGCACCAGAAGTTCGGCCCAACGGGATGGGTTTAAGCCCACATTCCAGGAGCTCGCTTTCCAGCCCAAGAAGAAGCCCAAGGCCAAGTCTCTCTCGGCTGATATCTCCAACGAGCCTGCAAATGCTGATGTACCACCCACCCCCGTCAGTCGCCTTCAGGCAATTGGGAAGGAGCTGGAGATTGATGCCTCGCTGCTCACTATGGATGCGCTTATGGCGGATCCTGCTGAAGCACATAACCCCACTCCCAATGTGTAGGAGGCCATCAGTTCATTGGGTTTTGCAAGCCCCAAAATATGCTAAGTGCATCTGGCTCTTATGCCCTGCTCTTATGTTATGTAATAATGATAATTCAGACTTACTTGTGCTACTTTGTAATATGGCATTATATGCCATATGGTTTGTGAACTTGTTGAAAACTTTCCCCTATGAATGCCTCAAATAGAAGCTGGAATGTCCTTTGCTGGAATGTTAGAGGTCTGAATTTTGAAAGTATACAAAGAGCTATTAGACAAAAAATTGATGAAAGTCACTGTGCTATTGCTTGCCTTCGAGAAACCAAGTGCACCTCCTTTGATGCTAGAACCGTAAAGAAGTTCTACCCTAAACGGTTTGATAGTTTTGCATTCTCACCTTCCATGGGTGCATCTGGCGGTATTATTGTTGTTTGGAACTCTTCTATTTTCACTGGGACTCTGCTGGAGGTCCAGCAATTTGCTGTGGTTATTAAATTTACTTCCAAACACAATAATGAGAAATGGACTTTGGTGGCTGTATATGGGCCTTGCCAGGGGGAAGCTAGGGACAGTTTTGTTAGTTGGCTTTATCATTTAAATATTCATGTGGAGGAAAATTGGTTGCTTCTTGGGGATTTTAACTTTATGAGATCCTTAGACAATAGAAATCTACCTGGGGGAGATCTAAATGATATGTTCATCTTTAATGAGATAATTGGGCACTTGGGACTCCTGGAATTGCCTATCAAAGGTAGATCATATACCTGGTCAAACATGCAGGACATCCCTCTTTTGGAGCAACTGGACTGGTTCTTTACTTCTGCTGATTGGATTTCAGTGTATCCAATGACTGAGGTGCTCCCTCTAGCAAAAACTGCATCTGATCTTGTGCCCTGTATGGTTTCCATCAAAACCTCTATTCCAAAATCTAACATTTTTAGGTTTTAGAATTATTGGCTTAAGCTGGATGGTTTCATGGAGTGTGTAAACTCTTCTTGGCAAAAGCACTCTTGGAAGGGCCATATCACTGCTAGGATAGCTGATAAATTTAAATCTTTGAGAATGTGCCTTAATAGGTGGCAGCAAAACATCTCAAAGATAAGAACTCTGATATATAAGAGCAATAATGTTATCCTGCTTCTGGATGAGCTTGAGGAATTAAGGCCACTTTATAGACATGAGTCCAACTTCAGGAAATTGGTCAAGACTCATGTGGACAAGCTCCTGCACATCCAGTTCCTTTATTGGAAGAAAAGATGTACTATTAGATACATCAAAGTAGGGGGAGAGAACACCAAATTCTTCCATTCTATGGCTACAGAGATACACAGAAAGAATTCTATTACCAGTATGAAATTACCTGATGGGACTGTGGTGACTGATCACTCACAAATGGCAGGGATTATATGGAACTGTTTCAAGAACATAATGGGCTCTTCTAGGGGCATTGTTATGGGTTTTTACCTCTCCTCTCTTATCACTCCAGTGGAGGGCTTGGAGGTTCTAACCAGACCTTTTGAGAAGGATGAAATGGATACTGTGGTCAAGCATATGCCAATAGACAAAGCTCCAAGTCCTGATGGTTTTAATGGTTTATTCTTCAAGAAATGTTGGCATATAATTTCCTCAGATTTCTATGAACTAGCCCAGACATTCTATGATGGTTCTGCTAATCTGGAAAATATCAATGACTCTTATATTGTCCTAGTTCCTAAAAAACATTCTCCTGAAGAAGTAGGGGATTATAGGCCCATCTCTTTAACTGGAATGGGGTTAAAATTCCTGTCCAAAATGGTAGCTAATAGGCTACAAGATATGATCATTCAGTGTGTGCACACGAATCAGTATGGTTTCATCAAAAGCAGAACAATCCAAGATTGCATTGGCTGGACTTTTGAGTACTTGCATCAGTGTCACCAATCCAAGAGGCCAATTGTAATCCTTAAGCTAGATTTTGAGAAGACTTTTGATTCTTTGGAGCATGAAGCTATAATTCAAATTCTGAGATACAAGGGCTTCAATGAGAAGTGGATTCTCTAGATGAAACAACTCCTTTCCTCTGGCACCTCATCTGTCCTACTCAATGGTGTTCCTGGAAGGAAAATCATCTGTAAAAAGGGTGTTAGACAGGGGGATCTTGTCTCCCCCCTTCTCTTTGTTCTAGCTGCTGACCTTCTACAAACAGTACTTAATGACATGTTTAGAAGGGGAGTACTTCATCTGCCTATTCCTTGCCATGATCAGGACTTCCCTGTGATTCAGTATGCTGATGACACACTGATAGTTCTCCCAGCTGACAGAGATCAACTAGTTGCTCTGAAAGACATGTTAAAGGTTTTCTCTTTGTCCACAGGGCTTGATGTGAACTATCATAAATCTTATATCATCCCAATTAATGTGGACTCTGCTTTGATGGTGGATTTGGCTGCTGACTTTGGGTGTCAGATTGGTAAGATGCCCTTCACCTACCTTGGGCTGCCTGTGGGAACAACAAGGCCAAAGATGGTTGATTTTATGCCTCTGGTGGATTGTATGGAAAGGAGAATGACTGCTAGCTCCTCTTTCTTAAATCAAGGTGAAAGACTCCAGTTTCTGAATTCTGCTCTATCTTCTATGACAATCTTCTTCCTTTGCATCCTGGCTGTCCCAGCTGGCATTTTGAAACAGTTGGAAAGAATCCAGAGGCAATGCCTCTGAAGAAAGAATAGAGCTGAGCCTGCTCCCTCCCGTGCTACCTAGGATCTTATTTGTAGAATAAAAAATAAAGGTGGCCTTGGCATTCTCAGTCTTGGTGTTCAAAATGTGGCATTGCTTCTTAAGCATGCTAATAACTTTCTTAACAAGAAGGATCTTCCCTGGGTATCTCTCATATGGGATTCCTATTACAATGACAGGGTGCCTCAGGGAACCTCAGTTTGTGGCTCATTTTAGTGGAAAGACATCTGCAAAGCCTTGGACAGCTTCGGAGATTGCTCCTGGGTGCAGATCAATGAGGGTGATACTTCTCTCATGTGGTTGGACAATTGGCAGCTGGATCAACAGGTCTCTTCTCTTCAATTTAGATTTCCCAGGCTATTCTCGTATGCAAAGGATCCTTGGGGCACTGTTAAGGACTTTTATGACTCACATGATGTGCATCAGCATTTCCACCTTCCTCTCTCTGCTCAAGCTTTCACTGACCTGCTTTCTCTTCAATCCCTAATGGAAGGTCATAATTTAGCACCTGGAGTTAAAGATGTCTGGTTCTGGAAAGGCACCTCAAAGGGGTACACACCTAAACTGTTTTACTCTCATAGCTTTGCTTCAGAGACCTTCAACCCCTTGACCACTTGGATTTGGAAATCTTCTTGCACCATGAAGATCAAAGTGTTTGCTTGGATGCTCATTATGGACAGACTAAATACCAAAGATATGGTGGACAGAAGGAACTGGCATATGGATGATGGGGTCAATTGTGTTCTCTGCCCCCTGAGAACTAGGGAAACAAGAGATCATTTGTTCTTCAACTGCAACTTTAGTATCAGAGTATGGAACTAACTACAAATCTCCTGGTCTTATGGTACATCCATGACAGACTTGGTGCTTTAGGCAAAAAGAAGTTTTGGAAAACCCTTCCTCTCTGAAGTGGTCTTCATTGCCTGCTGGAACATATGGATTATCAGAAATGATAAAGTTTTCAGGCATGAAAGAGCAAGATTCAATAAATGGAGATGTGTTTTATTCATGACATCAGTCTTATGCAATTCAGAGTGATAGCTGCTTATAAGGATGAGCTTCTCAGATGGGTGTCTTTTCTGCCCCCTTGAAGCCTTGTATCTTTCTTTTTCTTTTATTACTTTTATTTTCTTCTGTTCCTAGTTTAGGTTGATTACCCCTTGTAATCCCTTTTGTTGTACTTACCTGCTCTGCCCATTAATAAAGTTTGATTCGCGGTGGGGGGCTCCCCTACAGTTTCCAGTCAAAAAAAGGATGGATAGGAAATCCTACGCCTCTCAAGAGGAAGGAGACAAAGCACACCCGCTCCTCCTTGGTAGGATTGGGGAAATTTTTTGGCAGGGCTTCGCCATCAATAGAAGTTAATCCTGCCCGGATGGGGACTAGATCCATGGGAGGGAGATACCCATGTGCCTGAAGTTTACTCAGATGCGCGTGGGATACTGAACAACTTTCCCTATCGCCTGCTTGATGGCCATGAAGGCGTGAGGAAGAGCTGGGAACGCTGACCATGTTTGAAGATTTTCCATGGCAAGCTCTAAGGTTTTTTGCGCGGAATGCAATGGCATATGAGATTTAGTCTCTTTAAATAAGCGCCTTCCTTACACAGTCAAGGGGTTAATTGTAAAAATACCTACATGGTTCGCATTCATCTCACACGTGGAAGCCGACATGAAAGCGGTAAGGAATCAATAGGATATAATATTAAATATGGAGCCGAACTATCATCGATTCCAAAGAAGAATCTTCCTTGCAAGAACGAAGACATGAAGCCGGATACAATCTCGTCATTGAAGGCAAAATCTGGGGCTACTGAGCGACTCCTGGATTTGGGGGTCCATGAGGATCCAGTCTACCAAACACTACTAGAAAAAAGGCTATAGGTAATATCACTATTAGTGGCGCACCAGAGATGTGGTGCGCCACTACTATATAGCAGTGGCGCACCACAAACAGGTGCTCCACTAATAGTGACATTACTAGTGGCGCACCAGGTGTGGGGTGCGCCACTACTATGTTTTTAAACAGTAACCAGCCATGCCCAGCCTTACCAGTGGCGCACCAGGGCAAGGTGCGCCACTACTATTTTTGATAGTAGTGGCGCACCTTGCCCTGGTGCGCCACTGGTAAGGCTGGGCATGGTGGTCCAAAAAAAAACCATAGCAGTGGCGCACCCCTTCACTGGTGCGCCACTAGTATTCCTGGCTACTAGTGGCGCACCAGTGAAGGGGTGCGCCACTGGTAACCTGGGACGCATTTTCACCAAATGCACCCCCCCCCAAGTGGACCGCCTTTTCAGTTAAAAAAATAAATAAAAGAAAATGATAGAAATGTCAAAAAAAAAAAAGATTCCAATGTGATTTGTGGTCTAGTTGTTAGCAAAATTTACAAACATGAATTTCGACTTTTTTTGCAAAATCTCTCGCGAATTTGTAAAATGGGCATAACTTTTGCATACGAACTCCGATGAAAAAGTTTTTTATATGAAAAAGCATCTACTCGAAAAGTTACATCCGAATTCAACCGGGGGAACCCCGTTGAAGATTCTTAGAATCCCCAAAAACCTAACCGAATAAAAGATACGGGGCTTTTAAGATCTAGAGGCAAAAAAATTCAAAAAAATTCAAAAATAGTAGTGGTGCACCGTGGGTGTGGTGCGCCACTAATATAGTTTTTTTTTTGAAAAACTATTTTTTTTGGAATAAATATTTTTTGAAAAAATTCAAAAAAATTCAAAAAAATTCAAAAATAGTAGTGGCGCACCGTGGGTGTGGTGCGCCACTAATATATTTTTTTTTGGAAAAAAATGTTTTTTTTTTTGAAAAAATGTTTTTTTGAAAAAAAATAGTTTTTTTGAAAAATATGATATGTAAAATGACCGGGAAGTTTGAAATGTTTTTTCAAAATTTTATCACACTCATGAACATGAACAAACTCCCAGACATTAACAAGGTTTAATAGGATTGATATGATAGATATATCAACAAGTGCCTGCTAAGTGAGCTGGTGCTGGGGTTGGATAGAACTCAGAAGTTAAGCGTGCTTGGGCTGGAGTAGTGTAGGATGGGTGACCTTCTGGGAAGTTTGACCACGGAGTGCGATTTGACCCGAGATTAAGCCATATTGACCCGAGATTAAGCCATAGTGACCCGAGATTAAGGAAAAAAAATTCCCGCCAAAATTGAAAAAAAAAATTTGAAAAAAAAAATTCTGGAAAAGAATTTGCAAAAAAAAAATTGTTACTAGTGGCGCACCTGTAGCAATATCAGTGGCGCACCTGTAGCAATTCTGAAATAAAATTTGAAAAAAAAAATTGAAATTTTTTTTTTGAAAAAATATCAGTGGCGCACCCTTATACTTAGTAGTGGCGCACCAGGTGGTGCGCCACTGATATCTGGATTAGTAATGGCGCACCTCTGGTGCGCCACTAATACCCATTACTAGTGGCGTGGTAATAGTGGCGCACCAGAGGTGCGCCACTAATACCCAAAAGTGGTGCGCCACTAATAAGCTTTTTTCTAGTAGTGAAAGCTAGGCCGGATAGATGGGCCATGAAGATAAACTAATGTCCCCGTGTCCGGTTAGGACTCCTGTATATGTAGAAAGGTAGCATAGATGTTTGGATGTAATGATTCCTTTCTTCCCAAGTAATCTTTATAACCCTAGATCTCCTCGGCGGATATATAAGCCGGAGGATCTAGTCCGTATAGGGTAGCAGAATCAAAAAATCATAGGCTAGACTTCTAGGGTTTAGCCATTACAATCTCGAGGTAGATCAACTCTTGTAACCCTATATTCATCAAGATAAATCAAGCAGGAAGTAGGGTATTACCTTGATCGAGAGGGCCTGAACCTGGGTAAATATCGTGTCCCCAGTCTCTTGTTACCATCGATTCTTAGACGCACAGCTTGGGCACCCCTAACCAAGATCTGCCGGTTTTGACACCGACACATACCCCCCAATACTAACCATAGATGCATCAAAATAAGCAAACAACACATAGAAAACAAAATCTAAAAAATTGACCAGTTTGTAGCAAGCTGGAAACTTCGCATCCTTCTGCAACTCTAAAAATTCTGAAAAATAAGGAAAGTGTAGTGAATTTTTATATCAATTTTATGTAAAAAATTCAGAAATTATCATGCTCCAGTGAATTATTGAATTTTCTGCACTGGGCGCAATAGTTTCTGTTTTTCCGCAAAATCAAATTAACATTCATCGTAAGCCATCCCAAAGGTCTTACTTGGCTCAAACACTAATTAAAACACCAAAACACAATTACTACAGAAGTAATAGTGTCTCTTTATTGAAAAACAGAACCAAAAAATAAAAATAAAATTTGGTTGCCTCCCAACAAGCGCTATTGTTTAACTCCCTTAGCTAGGCATAAAGCATAGATCTAAGTATTGTCATCTTTGGTAAGCAATCATAAGTAACTCTCATAATAGATTCATAAGGCAATTTGATTTTCTTTCTAGCAAAGTGTTCCATGCCTGGAAATTGAAATCTAATGTTTCCTTCTTTCATATAAATAATTGCATCAATCATTCTAATGAAAGGTCTACCAAGAATAATAGGACATGTAGGATTGCAATCTATATCAAGAACAATGAAATCTATGAGAACATAATTCCTATTTGCAATAATAGGAACATCATTAATTCTTCCCATAGGTTTCTTAATAGTGGAATATGCAAGATGGAAATTTAAAGAACAACCCTCAAATTCACAAAAGCCTAACACATCACATAAAGTTTTTGGAATCATGGAAACGCTAGCAACCAAGTCACACAAAGCATTACACTCATAATCTTTAATCTTAATCTTAATGGTAGGTTCCAACTCATCATAAAGTTTTCTAGGGAAGATACTTCCAATTCAAGCTTTTTTCAAAAGATTTCATCATAGCATCAACGATATGTTTAGTAAAAGCTTTATTTTATTATAAGCACGATGAGAATTCATCATGGATTGCAACAAGGAAATAAAATCTATTAAAAACAATTATCATAATTAAATTCCTTGAAATCCAAAACAGTGGATTCTTGCTACTTAAAGTTTTGACCTCTCCAATCCCACTTTTATCAATTTTTGCATCCAGATATAAAAAGTCTGAATCATTGGGACGCCTTTTAACTAAAGTTGACTCATATCCAGTCCCATCTTTATCAAGATTTATATTGGAAAAAAAAATCAACATCAATCACTTTATGATCTTCATCATTATTATCATGTAAACTAGAAGAAAACGCTTTTTCAAACCAATCTCGTTTAGCACGCATCTTAGCGGTTCTTTCTTTGCACTCATAATTGTAAATTCTCATAACCTTTGGAGATTCATTAATATAATGCTTGGGAGTAATAGATCTAAGTTTCAAAGAGTCAATCTCAAGAGAAATCCTATCAACGTTCCTAGCAAATTCATCAATATTAAGCATTTTTTCTTCAACCAAAGCATTGAAATTGTTTTGTGAACTCATAAATTCTTTAATACTAATCTCAAGATAAGAGGGCATCTTATTATATTTTCCATAAGAATGTTGTAGGAATTACCATAATTATTAGAAGAATTACTAGGAAACGGACTAGGATTAAAATTACCTCTATACGCGTTAAAACCGAAATTCTTCCTACCAACAAAATTCACACCCATAGATTCATTATTATTCTCAATCAAAGTAGACACATGCATATCATTAGGATCAATAAAAGCACTCTTGCTAGCAAATAATTTCATAAGCTCATCCATCTTTCCACTCAAAACATTAATCTCTTCAATTGCTTGCACTTTTTTACTAGTGGATCATCTTTCGGTATACCATTGAGAATAACTAACCATAATATTATCTAGGAGTTTAGTAGGTTCTCCCAAAGTAATTTCCATGAAAGTAGCTCTCGCGGCCAAATCTAAAAGATTTCTAGAAGCAAAATTCTATCCGTCATAATTTTTTTGTATAATCATCCATAGATTCAAACCATGAGTAGGGCAATTTCGTATCATCAGTTTCATCCTCTCCCAAGATTGTGCAACATGTTCATGATCAAGTTTCTTAAAATTCATAACATCGTTCCTAAGGGCGATGATCTTAGCGGGAGGAAAATACTTGGAAATAAAAGTGTCTTTACACTTATTCCATGGATCAATACTATTTTTAGGCAAAGATGAAAACCAAGTTTTAGTACGATCTCGTAATGAGAACGGAAACATCTTCAATTTAACAATATCATTGTGCACCTCTTTCTTATTTTGCATATCACACAACTCAATAAAAGTATTTAGATGGGATGTGGCATCTTCACTAGGAAGGCCGGAAAATTGATCTTCCATAATGAGATTTAGCAAAGTAGCATTAATTTCATAAGATTCTGCACTAGTGGCGGGAGCAATCGGAGTACTAATAAAATCATTTTTATTAGTATTGGAAAAGTCAGGAAATTTGGTATTCTCTTGAGCCATCATGACAAACAAAGTAGTCTAATGCACGAGCAAACAAAAAGCAACCAAAAAGACGAACGGAAAAAGGGTGAATAAAAAGGCAAATATTTTTGCGTTTTTTCTGAAAACATTTTAGAAGTGGGGAGAGGAAAACGAGACCCGATTGGCAAATAATGTAAATGGAAGAGATTAGAGTTTATGACAAGTACTTGGTAGGCTTGATGTAGATCTTGACTTGGCATAGATCTCCCCTGCAGCAGCGCTAGAAATTCTTCCTGATACTTCTTGAGCTTGCGTTGGTTTTTCCCTTGAAGACGAAAGGGTGATGCAACAAAGTAGAGATAAATATTTCCCTCAGTTGAGAACCAATGTATCAATCTAGTAGGAGAAGAACGCGCATATCACCAGTAATATTTCGCTCAGTTGAGAACCAAGGTATCAATCTAGTATGAGAAGAACGCGCAAATCGCCAATACCTGCACAAACAATCAAACAATTGCACCCAATGCTATAAAGGGGTTGTCAATCCCTTCACGGTTACTTGCAAAAGTGAGATCTGATAGAGATAGATAAATAAAAGATGAAATATATTTGGGTTTTTGATTTATAGATATGAAAGTAAAAGATTGGAAAATAGTAGACCGGAAACTAATATGACAGAAAATAGGCCTAGGGGCCATAGGTTTCACTAGAGGCATTTTTCATGATAGCAAATAATACGATGGGTGAACAAATTACTGTCGAGAAATTGATAGAAAAGGGCAAAGTTAGGAAGATATCCAAGGCAATGATTATGTAATATAGGAAACATGTCCATGACAAGTAGACCAAAATGATTCTGCATCTACTACTATTACTCCACACATCGATCGACTCCTGCATGCATCTAGAGTATTAAGTTCATAAAGAATAGAGTAACGCTTTAAGTAAGATGACATGATGTCGCGGAATAAACTCAAGCAATATGATGAAAACCCCATATTTTTACCCTCGATGGCAACAATACAATACGTGCCTCGCTACCCCTACACTGTCACTGGGTGAGGACACCGCAAGATTGAACCCAAAGCCAAGCACTTCTCTCATGCAAGAAAAACCAATCTAGTTGGCCATACCAAACCGATAATTCGAAGAGAATTACAAGGACATCAAATCATGCATATAAGAATTCAGAGAAGATTCAAATACTATTCATAGATAAGCTGATCATAAATCCCCAATTCATCGCATCTCGACAAACACACCGCAAAAGAAGATTACATCAGATAGATCTCCAAGAACATCGAGGAGAACATGGTATCGAGAATCAAAGAGAGCGAAGAAGCCATCTAGCTACTAGCTACGGACCAATAGGTCTGTGGTGAACTACTCACGCTTCATCGGAAGGGCAATAGAGTTGATGTAGATGCCCTCCGTGATCGAATCCCCCTCCGGCAGGATCCGAAAAAGGCTCCAAAATGGGATCTCACGGGTATAGAAGGTTGCGGCGGCGTAAATTTATAGGATGAAGAAGTAGGTCGATGGAGTCACGGGGGCCCCCAAGGCAGGCGCGCGCTCACTCCCTAGGGTGTTCCCTCCCCCTTGCCGCCACCTCGTGGCTCTTCTGACGTGGTTCTCAAGTGCCTAGGGTGTCTTCTGGTCCAAGAAAAATCTTCGTAAAGTTTTATTCCATTTGGACTCTGTTTGATATTCCTTTTCTGCGAAACTAAAAAACAAGGAAAAACTAAAACTCGCACTGGGCTCTAGATTAATAAGTTAGTCCCAAAAATAATATAAATAACATATTAACGCATATAAAACATCCAAAAAAGATAGTATAGCATGGAACAATCAAAAATTATAGATACGTTGGAGACGTATCACACCCACTCGCGGGTACATGTAGGAGCGCATTTCTTTTAAGCTAGGGGTGCTATTTTTACAAGGAGGCATCCCAATTGACATTTTGACTAGTCTAGTTTTCAACTTGATGGAGGTTCGGGGACCGCACGTGAATGATATAGTACATAGTGTGTCCTGGACATGGTTATTTGATAGTGCGACCTGCAAGCGGTGGCACGTTATTGATCTAGTTTTATTTTTACTTGAACTTTAAATGAAAATAGTGGTTCACGCGTATTCAATTAAATAACGGTTGCTACAACAAAATCACTCCACTATATATATAGCCTCGAAGCTTGTTTTACTAGGTTTCCTCTCTTTCACTCTCTCATGCTCTCCAGATCTAAGCAAGATATAGGTGGCCACACACTCTCTCTGCTCACCGCTGCTCACAAATCCGGCCGGACCACCTCAACCGGGGCAGGGGTGTAGGTGCATTGTTCACACGGTCATCGGCGGTGAGGGAGGAGACTGACTTCTGCCCGTGCCTCCCGATGGGCGGCAGTGCCGTTCTCTTCGAGACAGCGCCGGCTCGGGAGGTCCTCCAACCCCTTCTGCCTCCCCAAGGTAGTGTGGCCAAGATGCGGCCTCCCAACACCTCCTTCGCCACATCCCGATGACCCTAAGGTATATCTTTCTTCGAAACCGACCTTTCTCTACTGTGCCAGCTCCCCATATGGCTCTGTGTGGATTTTTATACTTCCTTCAGCTGTTCCAAAGCCACCTAGACTTTTAGTATTATTAGAGTTAATGCTAGTTCACACAGTCGAATCTAAGAGTTGGTTCAAATAGGGAAGAAAGTGGGAAAGCTGTAGCATGTACCTAGGACTTGGTTCTAAGAGTTAATCGGGGAAAGTAGTAGATACTGGCTTTATTTCCCAGGAATTGTGATTTTGCAGTTACACTTCAATCTCACACCGCTAACATTGCTTCACCCCAATGGAACAACACAAATTTGATTGCACATCTACTAACCATGTACAACTCTCTCATGACACTAATATTAATGATATTGTTCCCTCAGACCTTAGCCTATGTATATAAACATGAGACCTGGTGGCAGCTGTCAGGACCCCGATCCTAAGTCACATCGATCTAGCATGTAACACATCATATCACTTTGCGGCCTCACGCACGGTATCCCCACGGGTGCCACCTTACCTGGCCTGGGACCGTTTGTGCATTTTGGCACACGTATATGATAGTGTCGCTAGCATCCATATGACAAAGACCCAGGCCGACATCGCTAGTTATAAACCAAAAGTGGCACTAATTACAGAGACAGACATCCATGACCCAGCAACGAATGTGTCGGTCATCAACGTTAGAAAGCTGCATGGACTTAAAGGAACAACACGTGACATTTCCCCTAAGGGACAGACACAGGAACGAAGAAGGAGACATGTCGGCCAGCCTACGTGTTCCGGAGCAGTAGCAAGCTACCAAGGCTCAGTGGAAGCACTAGGAGGCATTTCCGTGTAAGATAGGATACCAAAGGTAAACAACTAGGTGTCAGATCCCACACATACCAAGCATTTCAATCATACACACAATATGCTCCATATGTGCAAATACAACATTGCATCACAACATAACTCTATGACTCAAAGTAGTTTATTTAAGAGGCTCTGAAGAGCCATAGATAACATATCCATACAGGTAGGGGTCACATGACCCAACACTCAAGTCATACAATCATACAAGCACAAGCGGAAGCTAACATGTCTGAGTACAGACAACTTGGATATAAAATAGGCTTGGTGTAGCCTGACTATATACAAGGCCCTTCACAAGCTCAGGATCTCCGTCTGGGTAGCAATCTACTCGTCGACGTCAACGTTTATGTAAAACCCATCAGAAGGGGCAGGGTTCTCCTCTGCAACATTTATTAAGCAAACATGGGTACAAAGGTACTCAGCAAGACTTACAACAAAACCTATCATGCATGCATCATTATCAACAAGGGTAGTGGAGTTCACTTCAGCAAGCCAGCTTTGACTCTTGCTAACCTATACTACAATTCTCAATAGACATCAAGATAAGACTATGTACACGAGTCCTCTACTCACCACAACAATACACCACCGTGGAAACTCTTATGTCATCCTACGGAAGGGCCATCCACGGCACTCACTTGTCTTGAGGATTTTAGTAGTATCCATCAACCTGTCTATGAACTGTAAGAGCAACCAAGTGGTACGTACCGCAAACAACGGCTATTCGAATAGATTAGTAACCCTGCAGTGGTGTACTTCTTCACAGACGCTTCCACCACTTATCGCCATTTACTCGACATGTACTCGGCAATCTTCAAGCGGAAGCCCAGCGGGGTGTCGGCCACGACCTGACTAACCACACAAGTCCCTAGTCCAGGTTTATCGCCTATTTTGGTTCAATCCATGGGGAGATCCGGCCGGGGTGTCGCTCACGGCCCCAAACGATGTGTACAGGGTTCCTGAGTCACCAAACGGGCGATCGGTACACCATGCCACGTACCTGACGCATCACAGCCCACCCCGAGGGTCAGCGATGCGCACGACCACCAGTAAACTATAAACACCAGAAACTAGTTGCAACTCCTGGACAGAGGACAAGGGCAGTTAATAAGCCGAGAGGGTCCATTGGTTTCGGGCCCAATGCATGTTAGTAGCTTAAACTTGAACCACACATACATATCTCAGGTCCTATGGATGGTTCCAATGAAACAACCCACCATGTACTCCTACATGGCCTTTCATCGATACCTTTACCAAACATATTCCACACTTCATTCTCTTTACCAAGCATGATCATTTCACTCTGATCCATCACCCAGATGAACCAGACCTGACACAACTCTAAGCATAGCAGGCAACATAAACAAATATCATGGTGGAACACACATCACATCGCTCAAAGAACTCCTACACATGCTAGTGGGTTTCAACTATTTACTGTGGCAATGACAGGTCATGCAAGGAATAGGGTTCAACTACCGCAGCAAGTAGCAGTTCACACGCTGTTGCCTTAATGCAGTAAAAGAGAGCAGGAGCGAGAAGATGGGTTTGTATCGGACTGATCAATGGGTTGCTTGCCTGACAGATTGGTTGTCGGGTACTGCTCTTCAGTTGGATACGCAGTTGTATCCTCGGGAGCAGGACCTACCACGGAGAACACCGACGATACAACCAAAATACAAACAAATGCAGCAATATGATGCATGCTCATGACATGGCAAGATGAATGTGTTTTGGGCTAATGCAACTATAAACAGAAAGGTTTGAGCCCATTTGAATCAAAGATTCAAATTTATACCCAAAGTATTATTTATTAAAGTGCATTATAATGTTTTGATGTGAACAGCAAGGTTAACTTCCTCAAACATGCATGAAACCAGTGCCATTGGAAAGATTGGATTTTTCTGACAAATTTTCATATATAAATCTTTTCCATCTGAGCTACTGTTGAATTTATACGATTTTTTGAAGCTTAAAGCATTTTTTGAAAATAAATAAATCATTTAGATTTATATAAATTCCAGAAAAGGCTTTACTGCGTCAGCATGACGTTTGTGTGATGTCAGCAAGTCAACAGGGCGGCTAGGGTCAAACCTGACGTGTGGGGTCCACACGTCAGTGACACAGGGGCTAATCCCGGTCAAATCTAGAGCTGACTGTGTTTGACCACGCAGAGGGGCCCACTGTCAGTGGATGTGGCAGTTAACTAAAAGTCATTAGCCCCTAACTAAGCGGCCACATCAGCCCGTCGGAGTTTGGCCGGCGGCGACCATTTCGCGCGGCGGAGGCACGACGGAATCTCAATTCTGGCGACCATTTGTCGCGTGGGTGGGTACTATGTGGTCCTGGGGATGCACCACATTCAACGGTGCCACTGGCTGGTCGGGTAGTCGCCGGAGCTGACAGCGACGAGCACATCCGCGGCGGCGCTCGCCCGGGGGTTGGCCAGAACGGCGTTGTGGTGCACGGGAGGAAGAGCTAGAGGTGGTGTTAGCTTGCTGGCAAGCTACTGAGCCAAGTGGCGTGCTCGGCTGCGAGGCGCAGCGCCTGTGGCCACGGCGGTGAGTTGGCCGGCGGCGGTGGGATTTGGTCAGCAAGGGGGGCGGCAGCTACAAGGCGTAATCGAGCTTGGGGAAGGTGGCGCGACGTGTGAGCTCACAGTGGTTGCAGAGGGCGCCGACGCGGGCTTGGACAAGGCCGGACGGCGATGAACGGGCGGCGCCGATCTCCGGTGCTGGAGGTTGAAGACGACGGCGAGGATGGCGCTACGGGGCCTCCGGCATCATGTCCGTTGGTGGAGAGCTTCAGGGCGACGCGGCGAAGCTGATGGGTGCATCGGGGAGGCGAGGAGGTGGCTTAGGACGCGGTGGCAGAAAACGGCGGTGACGAGATCGCTCGGTGGAGCTTGGCAGAGAGGGATAGAGGAGGGGAAGGACACATGGGAGAGTGAGAGAGAGTCCAGGGGCTGCGTGGCGATGCATGGAGGCGTCCAGGGCGTCGGGGACGGAGGCAGCCAGGCAGGAGTGGCCGGACACGTGTGTGCAAGCCGCGGGCACACGCCCTGTCCTCCTGGCAGGGGGAGGAGGATGACTGGCGGGCGCCAGTGGGCTGGGCCGTGCTGGGCCAGGCCAGGTAAGTGGCCCAGGTAAGTGGGCTGTGCCCTCTCTCTCTCCTTTTCATTTTTTTCTTTCTATTTTGTTTCTTTGTCAACTTTGTTGAATTAATAAAAATGCTAGAGCATTTTTATAAATCACAAAACTAGTCATGCCCACTGTATATAATATGAACATCATGGAACATTTTAGTTTATGATTATTTGGGCACCTAAAATATTTTATAACATTTAAATGCCCAAATGCAAATACCATATGAATTAATCCAGAGACCTTTGGATGTCCTAGAAAATTGTGCACCATTTTTGTCAGAGGTTTAAGACCAAGGCAAAGCTGATGAACATTTTTGACGGGCATTTTGGGTACATTGGAAAATATTTTATTAAACCCTAGTTGTTAGAAGAGGGTTGCTGGGGTTTCTTTCATCCCCATTTCAAATTTCTGTAAAAAGTAAACATGATGCACACTCTAGCTAGTCCTAATGCATGCACTGACTAGGGATGTGACAACTCACCCCCACACAAAAGAATCTCATCCCGAGATTCGGGTTCCTTCGGAAAAAGGGTGGGGTACTCAAGTCGAAGGCGATCCTCCCTTTCCCAAGTAGCTTCGTTCTCGGAATGATGTGACCATTAAACCTTGAGAAACTTGATATTATGACGTCGACTGGTACGCTCAGTTTGATCAAGAATACGAATGGGGTATTCTCGATATGTAAGATTGTCCTGGAGATCAAGCGTTTCGTGGTCCACTCCGTGGATAGGATCCGAGAAGCAACGCCTGAGTTGACAAACGTGGAAGACATCATGAACTCTAGAAAGGTGCGGAGGTAGTTCCAATTGGTAGGCAACTTCTCCTCGTTTGGCAAGAATGCTAAAAGGACCGTATCGAGGAGCCAATTTGCCTTTGATACCGAAGCGATGGGTTCCCTTAAGAGGAGTAACCCGGAGGTAAGCCTTATCGCCGACTTCAAAAGTCACAACCTTATGATGACTATCATATTGGCTCTTCTGGCGAGACTGGGTTGTTTTCAATTTCTCACGAACGATGCGAACTTGCTCTTCGGCTTCCTGGATCATATCCAGCCCAAAGAATTGTCTATCCCCGGTTTCTGACCAGTTAAGAGGCGTTCGACACCTTCGTCCATACAGAACTTCGAAGGGAGCCTTGCCCAAGCTAGCTTGATAGCAATTGTTATAAGCGAATTCGGTGAATGGAAGACCCTTCTCCCAATCCATACCGAAAGAGATGACAGAGGCTCGGAGCATATCCTTTAGAATTTGATTGACTCGTTCTACTTGACCACTTGACTGAGGATGAAAGGCGGTACTGAAAGAGAGATGAGTCCCCATAGCATTTTGGAAACTTTCCCAAAATCGAGAGGTGAAAAGACTTCCACGGTCTGAGTTAATCTCCAATGGCACGCCATGAATAGATACTATTCGGGAGATATACAAGTCTGCTATCTGGCTAGCGGTTATACTCTCTCGAACAGGCAAGAAATGGGCTACTTTGGAGAGGTGGTCGATAACGACGAAGATAGCATCATTCCCTTTCCTGGTCCTGGGAAACCCGGTAATGAAGTCCATACCGATCTTGTCCCATTTCCATTCGGGAATAGCTAAAGGTTGAAGGGTGCCAGCAGGCCGTTGATGCTCTGCTTTAACTCGACGGCAAACGTCGTAGTTAGCGATGAACTGAGCGATTTCTCTCTTCATCCTAGTCCACCAGAACCTCTAGCGTAGGTCCTGATACATTTTGGTGCTACCGGGATGAATCGTGAGAGGAGATTCATGAGCCTCCTTAAGGATCAACCGTCTCAGGTTTCATACCTTAGGAACCACTAAGCAGTTTCCAAAGAACACGACACCTTGATCATCAATTGAGAAACATCCCGCGATTCCTTTCTTGATGTTCCTCCAGATACGGGAGATTCCCGGATCAACCTTCTGTGCTTTGATGACCTGATCTATAAGGGTAGGTTTCGCCACCAAGGTGGAAAGGAATCCTCGAGGAACAATGTGAAGGTTAAGCTTACGAAATTCCTCGTGGAGAAGTGGTTGCCCTTGTTGTAACATCAGGTTGTTACAATAAGACTTATGACTTAGCGCGTCAGCCATGACATTGGCCTTCCCAGGGGTGTAAGTGATTCCTAAGTCGTAATTTGTGAGCAACTCAACCCAACGTCTTTGCCTGAGATTCAGGTCCGTTTGGCTGAAGATGTATTTCAGACTTTGGTGATCTGTGAAGATTTCACAGCGATTACCAAGAAGGTAATGTCGCCATGTTTTGAGTGCGTGGACTACAGCTGCAAGCTCTAGATCATGTGTAGGATAGTTACCCTCATGTGGACGCAACTTTTGAGATGCGTATGCAATCACTTGACGATCTTGCATGAGTATGCAACCTAGTCCTTGTCGTGAGGCGTCGCAATAGATAATAAAGTCCTTGGAAAAGTCTGGTGGTACCAGTACGGGTGTAGATGTCAGGCGTCTTTTCAGTTCCTGGAAGCTGGACTCGCACTGTGGGGTCCACTCAAACTTTTTATCTTTCTTGAGGAGTTCAGTTAGAGGTTTAGCAACCTTGGAGAAATTCTCGATGAAGCATCGGCAATAGCTCGCTAAGCCAAGGAAACTCCTAACTTTCTTGACCGATTCAGGTGGAGTCCAATCAAGGACAGCCTGAACTCGCTCGGGATTGACAGCAATACCCTTACCAGAGATTACATGGCCTAGATAGGTCAGTTCTGGCAACCAGAATTCAAACTTGTAAAATTTGGCATAAAGGCGGTGCTCTCGAAGTTTCTTCAATACCAGCCTTAGATGCTCGACATGATCTTCCTTGTTCTTGGAGTAAATGAGTATATCATCGAGGTATACCACGACAAATTTATCCAAGTACTCCATGAATATAGAATTCATTAGCCGGGAGAAGGTGGCTGGGGCATTGGTTAACCCGAAGGACATGATGGTGTACTCGTATTGGCCATAACGAGTGACAAAGGCCGTCTGGGGAATGTCCCCGTTCTTGATTTTGATTTGATGGTAGCCCAACCTCAAATCCATTTTGGAAAAGACTAAGGATCCAGCGAGCTGATCATACAGGTCGTTGATCCTGGGGAGCAGATACTTGTTCTTTATGGTGACCAAATTGACAGGTCGATAATCTACAACCATCCATTCCGTTCCATCCTTATTCTTGACGAAGAGGACGGGACAAGCCCAGGGAGAAGAACTAGGGCGGATGAAACCCTTTTTCAAGGAATCATCGAGTTGTTTCTTAAGCTCAGCTAGTTCTAGGGGTGCCATCTTATAGGGTCTCCTAGAGATTGGGACAGTTCCTGGAACAAGATCTATCACGAACTCGACAACTCTGTCAGGTGGAACACCTGGTAGTTCTTCTGGAAAGACATCCGGAAAGTCACGGACTACCGGGATATCTTTGAGTTCTGGTAGAGGGCTGGCATTAAGAGAGTAGAGCTGACGCTCAGCCATTCGGGCCAAAACATTGACTGTCTTGCCGGATGGGTGTGTAAGTTGAACAATCCTTGTGTAGCAATCAATCTTCGCATAATGAGCTGTCATCCAGTCCATACCCAAGATGATGTTTATGTCCGAGCACTTGAGAGCTATTAGTGATGCAAGAAAACCAGTCTATCGACAAGAATTTCATTCCCATGGCTTACCCTAGAGGTTTGCCACTTTGAGCCAGGAGTTTGAATAACCATGGAAGTGGGCATGTCACAAAAAGTCATGTTGTGCATTCGAGCATAGCTCTCAGATATGAATGAATGAGATGCTCCAGTATCGAAAAGAACACATGCCGGATGGCAGTTATCAAGAAGCGCACCAAGGACGACGTTAGGATCCTCATAAGCTTCCTCAACAGAGACATAGTTGACATGACCACGTGCAGTGGGGATTGCCTTGACATAGTTCACCTTGCCTGTTGGCTTACCACGTCCAACGGACCTTCCTGGCTGGTTTTGAGGACACTCTCGCATGTAGTGCCCTGGTTCTCCACACTTGAAGCACGTCACAGTGCCAGTGCGTGGAGCAAAGTTGGCAGGTGGTCCTCCATAACTCTTGGCAGGTGCATACTGTTGGATTGGGCGAGGCGCCTCATAGGATGGCCTCGGAGTGAACCTGGGTGGCAGAGCAGTGTTAGGAACCCACACACGGCGCTTGTGAGAGCCAGAGCCGGATGAGGAACCAAAGTCACGAGGATGCTTGCATGTGTTTTCGAAATCAGTCTGGCCCGTCTCAGCACTGATGGCTTTGTTCACCAACTTCTGGAAGGAGGTGCACTCGTGCAGACGTAGATCCCGGCGAAGTTCAGGGCTGAGTCCCTTGCGGAACCTCGCCTGCTTCTTGGCATCGGTGGACACTTCCTCGGGAGCATAGCGTGCCAAGTTGCCAAACTCACAACTATAGCTATCCACGGTTAGCCGGCCCTGGGTGAAATTGCAGAATTCCTCCCGCTTGCGATCCATGAGACCTTCCGAAATGTGATGTTCATGGAATGCCTCACTGAACTCTGCCCAAGTAGTGATTTGGCCAGCAGGACGCATAGCTTCAAAGTTTTCCCACCAGAGGCTAGCAGGGCCCTCAAGATGGTAGGTTGCGTAAGTAACCTTGTCAGCTTCGGCCACACGGGCAGAGTGTAGCTTGTGGGTGATACTGCGAAGCCAGTCATCCGCGTCAAGAGGTTCAGCGGAATGATGGAACTTCGATGGGCACATCTTGATAAAGTCATTGATTGACACCACGTCATTCCTCTGGCGAAAAGCAGTATTCTGCTCTATGCGTTCCAGCAGACGGTTGGTCTCTCTCTTGTTCCTTTCTGCTTCGAGCATAACTTCAGCCAAGGAGGGTGGTTGGGGAAGATTCTCATCTCTAGCCCCACTGGCCTCACCCTGCTCTTGAGCAGCAGGAGTGCTGCGAGTGTGTGGGGACCCCGACTTAGAAGTCGAGATCACCGAATGCACGTGTACAGTGATCCCAGAGATCAATGCTCACTGAACACACAGAAGCTGAATAACAAGAGTCTTACATCCATACATATCGTCTTACTCAAATTAAGGCCATTATGGCCAAATCTTACATAGATAGAGCCTCACGGGCTGAGTAGCAAATAACTCAAATAGCGGAAGTCTTCGATAATAGGTAGAACCCATGCCATCTGCCTTAACCCTATAGGCATTCTGACTGGGATAGCGTCCTAGTTCGCATGTTCGCCTCCAAAGAACTCTTCATCATATTCCTGTTCCTCCATGCCTGGCCAATTAAATAACCAGTGGCAAGCCAATGAGTACTTTGAATGTACTCGCAAGCAACCCATGATGTGGTACAAAGTAACAGTGCAATTGAACAATAATGAACAATCTAGCAAGGGCTAGAATAATATTCTACCATTAGGTTTATGCATCAATAAACTCGCGTAACCTCGAAGGCAGGTTACCGATATCAACATGAATATGATTCAACTCCTCGAGTCAAGTCTCCACCTTGACTCTCATACACACACATGGTTTCACAAACATTGGACGTAGCCCAAGAGCGGTTACCCAACTGTCCTTGACCGTGGACACGGCTATTCGAATAGTTTTACACTCTGCAGAGGTTGTACACTTTACCCACAAGATCCGGGAAGCTTTCGTGTCATCCACGATCCCGCAGTACCTCAAGTACTCGGGGGAAGCACCCGATCATTATCTTTCCTTAGACGACACTAACATAGAGTCCACTCGTTGGTACACGGCCCTCGAGTACAAACAATAGATCACGGGACTTGCCCAAATTTCCATGTCACGCGTACCCGAAGGGACCAACGGTGTGTCCGGTGCCCTGTGAAAACAGTCATGGTCGTCTATCCAAGCACGACCCCGTCCCGGGAAAGACCTCAAGTCTTCCCGTCACTAGTAATGCGGGCACCATGCTAGTATCGACCTAAGTAATCAATAAAGCCCCGTCCCATAAGGGGTAGAGTGGTTGCACATGTATGGTTGGAATAACGGTCGCAACTTAAACCAATCCATTTGAAAAACACACACTTGTCTCGGTACACCACTTCGTCATCAAGTGGTTACCCAACTCATCATCTCCCTCGGGCATGAATGGCACCCGACGAGGTTTTATGCAAAGATTTCAACCACGAAGGTTCATGTCACACATGCATCACTAAACACCACTACCAACTATTTGCATGTTATCTAGCACATAGCAAGATCAAGATCATGGCATGCATCATGTGGTGGTTTCAACTAGGTTACCACCGTAACCCTATCATCATGCATCGGAAACAAACAGGTTCCGAAGAACAAGTGTATCATGGTCAAAGGGCTTCTTGCCTGGATTGGCTTGGTCTTCAAAGTCTTCAAATCCTTCTCCTTCTCCTTCTTCAGCAACTTCGTCAAATACGGTATCTATACGTCGCATAATAACAACGGAAAAATAAGACCACAACAGAAAAATCAAAGTGCTCAGAAAAATGTCAACTTATTTTTGTTAAATACTAGAGGGATTTCTAAGATGGGGAAAATTCTTAGTTGGAGTTTTGGAGTTACAGAATGGAATCTAATGATTTTAGAATAGGAGTTTTATTGCTCAAATTTGAATTTAAATTTGAACAGAACAGAAAAGTTTCATGGATGTGTGTGAAAGTGACACCATTAAATAGGTTGGAATATTACAAGAATTTAGGAGTTGGAATTATTTCATTTGGACCAATATTCTTTTCTGTAAAAATGTTTGAAATAATTACAGAAAAGAAAAAGGAGAAAAAGCCCTGTGCAACTGGGCCAGAGGGGCCACAGTGCACGGCCCAGGGCGTCCAGCCCGGCCGCACGGGCGCCAGCGCGCGCACGTCAGGTTTTCAAACCTGACGGGCGGGGCCCGGTGGTCAGCGGCTGTGAGGAGAGGGAGAGAGGGGTGAGGATGACAGGCGGGCCCCGCCTGTCATCTCCAACCTCACGGCCACGGCGACAGCGAGCTCATCGGCGTTGATTCCGGCCACGGCGACGGCAACGGAGGGCAGGGACGGACTCAGCATCGAGTTGCGGAGGTAGTGGTGGTGGTGCGGCATGCCGGGGAGGTCGGGTTCGCCGGCGGCGAGGTGGGACGGCGGAGGGTCGTCGGGAGGTCGTCGCTCCGGCCGTTTCTGACTGCTACAGAGAGGGGAAAGCGAGGGGAAAGCATCAATGAAGCATGGTGGTTCCAAATCGGGCAAAAGGAAGGGCGGAGGAGGCATGTACTGCAAGATCACCGGCGGCCCGACGCGACGGAGCTCCGGTCGATCCCGAGCACTGGAGCCTTCTTGGGACGAGCGAGTGGTGCTGGCGTGTTGCTGTGAGCGTGTGGAGGCTGCTGGTGCCGTTGGAGAGGCTCGGGGGGGCTTATATAGCCGCGCCCACGGTCCACCATGGACTCGTGCGCCGGCGAGGTTGCAGGCGAGGCTAGAAGGGGTTCTGGTGCCTGTGATCAAGCAGGGGAGGATCGTGGACGTGTTCCACGTCCAGTTGAGGGGAGAGGAGGAGCGGGGAAGCTTCCAGACTGTGCGCGCGTGCGAGCCCGAGGAGTGGGCGCTGCTGGCGGCCAGCGGGCGTGTGGCGACGGCCACTAGAGGGCGCAGGAGGAGGGGGGACAGCGCCGGGGAGGTCGCGGACGTCGAGGGGCATCGACTGGCGCGAGGGGGAAGCCCGAGGCTGTCGGGGGCCGACGATTGGCCGAAGCTACAGTGCGTGGGCGCACCGTAGCGCGCTCTGGAGCGCCCTTATCGCATGCCACGGCATGCCATTGGGCCTCTGGACGCGTCCACCGTGTCTGGGGGGTCCAGGGTGATGCAAGCACTACGGAGGAGGCTTTGGATGCTCTGGAGATGCTGTGAGAGAGAAAAGAGGCTGGTGACTTGGTAGAAAATGGATGTCCAGCAAGGTGAACTAGGGTTTTTACCCCTCAATCATGGAGCTGGGGACTTGGGGAAGTTACTGGAGGTAGCTAGTAACCAGATGAACGTGTGGTAGAAAGTTTAGGCCAAGGTAAAAGGTAAAAGTGATCAAGAAGAGGGTTTTAGTAATTCTGCAGAAGGTGTTTGATCAGTGTTTGGTCAAGCAAATGATCTCCACTTGCCATGACACTTAACAGGATTGAATGACATGTGAAAATAGGGTGCTTCACCAAATTTGGGCTCATTTGAAGAAACTAGCCAATGTAACTTTGGTGAACCCTAGAAATCAATAGAAATGGCTTCATCTTGTTTGAGTCAAGCTAATCATCTCCCCTTGATGCACCACTTGGTGTAGTTTCATCATTTGGGGTATTGATCATGCCCACAAAGTTTGAAGCTCCAGGTAAAAAGTTGGTAATGTAAAGTTGTTCAAATTTGCATTTGAACAGAAAGGGTTTTGGGGTGTTCTGATCAAGTTGCTCTATTCCAAATCTTGTGCCATTTGGTCTAGATGCCTTATTAGGCATTTCTAGTATGTGCACCAAGTTTGAGAGCATTTGAACAAGTTTGCCAATGTAGAGTTGCTCAAACTTCAAATATGGACAGAATGGTTATGAAGGGTTTTGATGATGTTTTCTTGCTTCCCAAGGCATGGGACTTGGCAAGATCATCATATATGCCATATTTGACATGATAGAATTTCCCTGGAATTTTTGGAGAATATTTCTTTTGTAAATATTTCAAAAGCTTGAAATATCCAGGAAGGGTTTTAGAGGGATTAGCCCATTATTTTGAACATGACCAAGTGTTGAAACTCTTATATATGGACAATATATGTCCTCTGAGTCTCTCTGAATTTTGGCAAATATTTTTGAAATAGTTAAATAATTTTTCCCTATTAAAGACCATTTCTAGCCTTAAGAAAAAGCTTTTAAATAAAATAGGAAAATAACTTTTAAAATTATACTTTTGTGGTTTCTTGGGAGTCCTATGACTACTAGGTCTCAAATGTACCTTTTGAAATAATTTTCTCACCCTAAATCAAGCACTTGCAGTGCAAATCTCAATTCAGGGGTTTTTGGAAAACTAAATTTCTAAAATACATTTTGTTCAATTTACTTTTGTAAGAAAATAATATATTGTTATATAACACTTGGCATGATCATTGGGCAGAAGTTTTGGGTATGGAGATGAATTCTACAAGAGATAATAGTTGACTTTAATGAGCACATGAAGAAAAACTCAACTCCAAATAAAAGCCAAATGATGCTAAAAAAATTTGCTGGTCCAAATTTTCATGCTACATTGATGCAAATAACATGTTACAAAATGCAGGGTGTGACAGAGTGTTGACCATCCTAGGAAAAACAAAACAACGGTTTAGACAAGGATGGCAAAACTTTGACATAGGAGTGCAGAATGTAATGGATGACACGGAATGCAGAGATGTTCATCTATACGGCATGGTAATATAGAAAGTTCCATATATACACCAGTGGTCATACACACCGTACATAGTTTAGTACAAGCCAAGGCTAAAGTACAAATGCGGTGAAAGATGATACATCTCATCAGAGGCACTCCAAGTTCCTATACATTATTTATCTATGCCTCCGGAACTCAGAACACACTAAGTCATATTCCACAAGTCACGCAGGAGTGTGGAAATACAACTACTACGATACTACTACTGCCACGGTCTAGCTCAGACATTTCTATAGTAATCTTCATAAAGATTACCACCATAGCCTGGAAGTGGAACGGGTGGATCTGGAAACTCTCGAGCACTCGAAGGCTGTGGACTGTAGGGACAAGGATGCAGTCTCAGTCCCACTACTGGTGGTAACCGATGCCCACGTGGAGGTGTAATACCCCCAACGTCACGCCAATCCATACGATCGAGCAGACGAGTCCGCACGGGGTACAAATCCCGCATATCCAGATATCCGGTGTGCACGGCAGGTGCAAGCCGTGTCAAAGTAGTCCAATGGGTGGCTCGAGTGTTATAAAGCTCCATCCGGAGGGCACGGACCTCACGGTCCCTATCCTCTAGTATCTGAGTAGTAGTCTGAAGCAGTGGCTCCTCATGAGCGGCATCAGTATACAGACCAGTGTAGTAGCCTTCCTCTCCAGGAAGTGAGGCTGGCATATAGCAGAACTCAGTGTTCAGCAGCAGGGCATGCCTAGCCCGGATGATGGTCATCATCGAGTAGCGGCATCCTGCACTGCCATCTCGATGGTAACCCCGAGTCCATAAGACCAATGGATGGGGTCGGTAGCTCCGGGATACGAAGGGTATATCCGGACGGTGCAGAAATACCGACTCTGGTTGAAATCCCGGTACTGTTCCTCCACAGTGTACTCAGGATACCAACGGTAGCCGGTCTCAGTCAACACACGGACTAGCATGGCCGTGTGACCTGGCACATTAATGCACCGAGTCAAACGGACCACCTGGTGAGGTGTGCGATCAGACATCTGAAACACGAAATAATGCAAAGGCATTAGGATTTCTGGAAGAAATCGGGCAGCATAACAACTGTAAATGCTCAAAAAGGATTTTGAGACATCATACAAATGATAGCATAGCCACTCAACAATATCATATCAAGGTTCCGGGTCCAACTAATCAACATACTAGAAGGGTAGAAACTAAACTGAGGCTTGAAACCAACAATCCTAAGAGTCTACGGATTAGTAACACGTGAACCTAGTAAAGATGAGAGGCCTAGTCATAAACCCCCGTAGAAAGAATAGGCTAACTCAGATCAGAAGGGCATAAGGTAAAGAAGTAAAAGAGCCTTACGTTCCCTTCCACAATCAATTCCCCTACATATAACTAAGAATTTTCTAGACTCAACATCGACCAGTTTGGCTTGAAGAACCTACAGGTAGTCTGTCTCTGATGCCAACGCTGTCAGGACCCCGATCCTAGGTCACACCGATCTAGCTTGTAACACATCATATCACTTTGCGGCCTCACGCACGGTATCCCCACGGGTGCCACCTGACCAGGCCCGGGACCGTTTGCGCTTTTTGGCACACGTATATGATAGTGTCGCTAGCATCCATATGACAAAGAACCCAGCAACGAAGGTGTCAGTCATCAACGTATGAACCCAAGTCGTAGCAAGCTACATGGACATAAAGGAACAACGCGTGACATTTCCCCTAAGGGACAGACACATGAACAAAGAAGGACACATGCCGGCCAGCCTACGTGTTGCGGAGCAGTAGCAAGCTACCAAGGCTCAGTGGAAGCACTAGGAGGAATTTCCCTGTAAGATAGGCTACCAAAGGTAAACAACTAGGTGTCGGATCCCACACATACCAAGCATTTCAATCATACACACAATATGCTCAATATGTGCAAATACAACATTGCATCACAACAAATCTCTGTGACTCAAAGTACTTTATTTAAGAAGCTCCGAAGAGCCATACATAACATATCCATACAGGTAGGGGTCACATGACCTAACACTCAACTCATACAATCATACAAGCACAAGCGGAAGCTAACATGTCTGAGTACAGACAACTTGGAAATAAAACAGGCTTGGTGTAGCCTAACTATCCACAAGGCCCTTCACAAGCTCAGGATCTCCGTCTGGGTAACAAGCTACTCGTCGACGTCAACGTCTACGTAAAACCCATCAGAAGGGGCAGGGTTCTCCTCTGCAACACTTATTAAGCAAACATGAGTACAAAGGTACTCAGCAAGACTTACAACAGAACCTATCATACATGCATCATTATCAACAAGGGTAGTGGAGTTCATTGCGGCACTCCAGCTTTGACACTTGGCTAACCTATACTACAACTCTCAATGGACTGCAAGATAAGACTACGTACACGAGTCCTCTACTCACCACAACAATACACCACCGTGGATCCTCTTCCGTCATCCTACGGAAGGGCCATCCACGGCACTCACACTTATTTTGAGGATTTTAGTAGTATCCATCAACTTGTCTATGAACTGTAAGAGCAACCAAGTGGTCCGTACCGCGAACAACGGCTATTCGAATAGATTGGTAACCCTGCAGGGGTGTACTTCTTCACACACGCTTCAACCACTTATCGCCGTTTACTCGACATGTACTCGGCAACCTTCAAGCAGAAGCCCAGCGAGGGTGTCAGCCACGACCTCACTAACCACACAAGTCCCTAGTCCTGGTTTATTGCCTATTTGGGTTCCATCCGTGGGGAGATCTAGCCGGGGTGTCGCTCACGGCCCCAAACGATGTGTACAGGGTTCCCGAGTCACCAAACGGGCGACCGGTACACCGTGCCACGTACCTGCAGCATCACAGCCCACCCCGACGGTCAGCGCTGCGCACGACCACTAGAAACTAGTTGCAACTCCTGGACAGAGGACAAGGGTAGTTAACAAGCCGAGAGGGTCCATTGGTTTCGGGCACAATGCATCGTAGTAGCTGAAACTTGAACCACACATACAGATCTCAAGTCCTATGGACGGTTCCAATGAAACAACCCACCATGTACTCCTACATGGCCTTTCATCGATACCTTTACCAAACATATTCCACACTTCATTCTCTTTACCAAACATGATCATTTCACTCTGATCCGTCACCCAGATGAACCAGACCTGACACAACTCTAAGCACAGCAGGCAACATAAACAAATAGCATGGTGGAACACACATCACATGGCTCAAACAACTCCTACACATGCTAGTGGGTTTCAACTATTTAGCGTGGCAATGACAGGTCATGCAAGGAATAGGGTTCAACTACCGCAGCAAGTAGCAGTTCACACGCTATTGCCTTAATGTAGTAAAAGAGAGCAGGAGCGAGAAGATGGGTTTGTATCGGAATGATCAATGGGTTGCTTGCCTGACAGATTGGTTGTCGGGTACTGCTCTTCAGTTCGATACGCAGTTATATCCTCGGGAGCAGGACCTACCCCGGAGAACACCGACGATACAATCAAAATACAAACAAATGCAGCAATATGATGCATGCTCATAACATGGCAAGATGAATGTGTTTTGGGCTAATGCAACTATAAAGAGAAAGGTTTGAGCCCATTTGAATGAAAGATTCAAGTTTATACCCAAACTATTATTTATTAAAGTGCATTATCATGTTTTGATGTGAACAGCAAATTTAATTGCTCAAACATGCATGAAACCAGTGACATTGGAAAGATTGGATTTTTCTGATCAATTTTCATATATAAATATTTTCCATCTGAGCTACTGTTGAATTTATATGTTTTTTGAAGTTTAAAGCATTTTCTGAAAATAAATAAATCATTTAGATTTATATAAATTCCAGAAAAGGCTTTACTGCGTCAGCATGACGTCTGTGTGACGTCAGCAAGTCAATAGGGCGGCCAGGGTCAAACCTGACGTGTGGGGTCCATATGTCAGTGACACGGGGGCTAATCCCGGTCAAATCTAGAGCTGACTGGGTTTGACCACGCAGAGGGGCCCACTATCAGTAGCTGTGGCAGTTAACTAAAAGTCATTAGCCCCTAACTAAGTGGCCACATCAGCTCGCCGGAGTTTGGCCGGCGGCGACCATTTCGCGCGGCGGAGGCACGACGGTATCTCTGTTCCGGCGATGATTTTTCGCGCGGGTGGGTTCTATGTGGTCCTGGGGATGCACCGCATCCAACGGTGCCACTGGCTGGTCGGGTAGTCACCTGAGCTGACGACGACGAGCACATCTGCGGCGGCGCTCGCACGGGGTTGGCCGGAACGGTGTTGTGGTGCACGGGAGGAAGAGCTAGAGGTGCTGTTGGCTTGCTGGCGAGCTACTGAGCCTAGTGGCATGCTCGGCTACGAGGCGCAGCGCCTGTGGCCATGGCGGCGAGTTGGCCGGCGGCGGTGGGATTCGGTCAGCAAGGGGGGCGGCGGCTACAAGGCGTAATCGAGCTTGGGTAGAGGGGGGACCGACGTGTGAGATCACAGTGGTTGCAGAGGGCACCGACGCGGGCTTGGAGAAGGTCGGACGGCGACGTACGGGCAGCGGCGATCTCCGGTGCTGGAGGTTGAAGACGACGGCGAGGACGGCGCTACGGGGCCTACGGCGTCATGTCCGTTGGTGGAGAGCTTCAGGGCGACGCGGCGAAGCCGATGGGTGCGTCGGGGAGGCGAGGAGGTGGCTTAGGACGCGGTGGCAGCGAACGGCGGCGACGAGCTCGCTCGGTGGAGGTCGGCAGAGAGGGATAGAGGAGGGGAAGAACACGGGGGAGAGTGAGAGAGAGGCCAGGGCTGCGTGGCGACGCATGTAGGCGTCCAGGGCGTCGGGGACGCAGGCAGCCAGGCAAGAGGTGGCCGGACGCGTGCGTGCATGCCGCGGGCACACGCCCTGTCCTCCTGGCGAGAGGAGGAGGACGACTGGCGGGCGCCAGTGGGCTGGGCCGTGCTGGGCTAGGCCAGGTAAGTGGCCCAGGTAAGTGGGCTCTGCCCTCTCTCTCTCCTTTTCTATTTTTTTCTTTCTGTTTTGTTTCTTTTTGTAACTTTGTTGAATTAATAAAAATGTTAGAGCATTTTTATAAATCATAAAACTAGTCATGCCCACTGTATATAATATGAACAACATGGAACATTTTAGTTTATGATTATTTGGGCACCTAAAATATTTTATAGCATTTGAATGCCGAAATGCAAATACCATATGAATTAATCCAGAGACCTTTGGATGTCCTAGAAAATTGTGCACCATTTTTGTGAGAGGTTTAAGACCAAGGCAAAGATGATGAACATTTTTGAAGGGCATTTTGGGTACATAGGAAAAGATTTTATTAAACCCTAGTTGTTAGAAGAGGGGTGTTGGGGTTTCTGTCATCCCCATTTCAAAGTTCTGTGAAAAGTAAACATGATGCACACTCTAGCTAGTCCTAATGCATGAACTGACTAGGGATGTGACAGCGGCTTAGGCCAAGAAACAATTGATCCGGCGCTAGGTTAAGCGATTCGCTCCCTTGTAATCGATACTCTAGCAATATAGCACAAAGCATGAGTAGGCTTTTACCTCGTTGTTGAGGGGCCAAACCTGGGTAAACTTGTGTCTCTTGTCCCGCTCAACCCCTCCAAGCTAATCACCATGACCATGGCCTCACACCTAAGTCCTTTCACAAGGGCATCTGCCGTGTCAAAACCACGACAGTTGGTGCCTAATGTCTACTACACAACCTTCTTCTTGTAGACGTTGTTGGGCCTCCAAGTGCAGAGGTTTGTAGGACAGTAGCAAATTTCCCTCAAGTGGATGACCTAAGGTTTATCAATCCGTGGGAGGTGTAGGATGAAGATGGTCTATCTCAAACAACCCTGCAACCAAATAACAAAGAGTCTCTTGTGTCCCCAACACACCCAATACAATGGTAAATTGTTTAGGTGCACTAGTTCGGCGAAGAGATGGTGATACAAGTGCAATATGGATGGTAGATATAGGTTTTTGTAATAATAAAATATAAAAACAGCAAGGTAGCAAGTGGTAAACGTGAGCATAAACGGTGTTGCAATGATAGTAAACAAGGCCTAGGGTTCATACTGTCACTAGTGCAAGTTCTCTCAACAAGGATAACATAATTGGATCATATTACTAGCCCTCAACATGCAACAAAGAGTCACTCCAAAGTCTCTAATAGCGGAGAACAAACGAAGAGATTATGGTAGGGTACGAAACCACCTCAAAGTTATTCTTTCTGATCGATCTATTCAAGAGTCTGTAGTAACGTTCAATCTATCATAGAGTTCATACTAGAATAACACCTTAAGACACAAATCAACCAAAACCCTAATGTCACCTAGATATTCCATTGTCACCTCAAGTATCCGTGGGCGTGATTATACGATATGCATCATACAATCTCAGATTCATCTATTCAACCGACACATAGAACTTCAAAGATTGCCCCAAAGTTTCTACCGAAGAGTCAAGACGAAAACGTGTGCCAACCCCTATGCATAGATTCCCAAGGTCACGGAACCCGCAAGTTGATCACCAAAACATACATCTAGTAGATCACATGATATCCCAATGTCACCACAGATAAGCACGTGTAAGACATACATCAAGTGTTCTCAAATCGTTAAAGACTCAATCCGATAAGATAACTTCAAAGGGAAAACTCAATCCATTACAAGAGAGTAGAGGGGGAGAAGCATCATAAGATCCAACTATAATAGCAAAGCTCGCGATACATCAAGATCGTGCCATCTCAAGAACACGAGAGAGAGAGAGAGATCAAATACATAGCTACTGGTACATACCCTCAGCCCCGGGGGTGGAGTACTACTTCCTCGTCATGGAGAGCGCCGGGATGATGAAGATAGCCACCGGAAAGGGATTCCCCCCCTCCGGCAGGGTGCCAGAACGGGTCTAGATTGGTTTTTGGTGGCAACAGAGGCTTTCGGCGGCGGAACTCTCGATCTAGGTTATTTTCTAGAGGTTTCTGTATTTAACTATTTATAGGAATTTTTGGCATAGGGCACAAGTCAGGGGGTCTCCGGGCTGTCCATGAGACAGGGGCACACCACCACTTGGGGTGGGCACGCCCCCCCACTCTCATGGGCAGCCCGTGGCTCTCCTGGCCCAACTCTTATACTTCGGGGTCTTCTTTTGGTCCCGAAAAAATCATCAAAAATTGGCACGTCAATTGGACTCCATTTGGTATTCCTTTTCTGTAAAACTCAAAAACAAGGAAAACACATAAACTGGCACTGGGCTCTAGGTTAATAGGTGAGTCCCAAAAATCATATAAAAGTGTATATTAAAGCCCATAAAACATCCTACAAGGATAATATAATAGCATGGAACAATCAAAAATTATAGATACGTTGTATACGTATCAACCATCCCCAAGCTTAATTCCTGCTCGTCCTCGAGTAGGTAAATGAGAAAAACAGAATTTTTGATGTGGAATGCAACCTAACGTAATTCTCAATGTAATTCTCTTTGTTGTGGCATGAATGTTCAGATCCGAAAGATTCAAGATAAAAGTTTATATTGACATAAGAATAATAATACTTCAAGCATACTAACAGAGAAATCATGTCTTCTCAAAATAACATGGCCAAAGAAAGTTATCCCTACAAAATCATATAGTGTGGCTATGCTCCCTCTTCATCACACAAAATATTCAAATCATGCACAACCCCGGTTTCAGCCAAACAATTGTTTTCATACTCAATTTTTCCAAACCTTTCAACTTTCACGCAATACATGAGCGTGAGCCATGGATATAGCACTATAGGTGGAATAGAATGGTGGTTGTGGAGAAGACAAAAAGAGGAAGACAATCTCACATCGACTAGGCGTATCAATGGGCTATGGAGATGCCCATCAATAGATATGAATGTGAGTGAGTAGGGATTGCCATGCAACGGATGCACTAGAGCTATAAATGTATGAAAGCTCAACAAAAGAAACTAAGTGGGTGTGCATCCAACTTGCTTGCTCACGAAGACCTAGGGTATTTGAGGAAGCTGTAACACCCCGGTGTAATGATGCTACAGTAACCCTTGGGGTTAAGCTAATCATTTTGCTAAAACAATGCTTAATCACTTTGGTCCTTATCTTTTGCAAATTGTAGTTGAATTCAAATTTCAAATTGTAAGTGAAGTTCAAAATTGCTCAAACATTAAAACTAAAATGTTTGGAGTGTGCCAATTAATGCCTATGTATTTATGGTGCAGAAACCACACTTATACAAAATGCCTAGATACTTTAAAATGGCTTACAACAGAAAGGTTTTAAATAAAAAGAAAAAGTCTAAACAGAACAAAAACCCCCCCTTCTCCACTGGGCCTCTTGGCTCGTCAGCTCAGCCGACCAGGCCGGCCCAGCCGGCCCCTCCTCACTCCCCTTAACCCAACCCCGACCGGAACCCTAGCCCAGTCCATCCCCACTCCCCACGATCTCTCTCTGCTCCCTCTCTCCTCTCCCACCCCGACCCGATCTAGATCGGGAGCTGGCTCGTCGCCCGCCGTCGCCCGGAGCCTCGCTCGCCGGACCGCCTCCTCACGACCACGTCCAATCTCCCTCGTGGCTCGACGTGTGCCCAACGCCACCGACGACGCCGCCACTCGACGCCGGCGCTCCTCGCTGCCGCTGCCCTCATCGGATCGGCCGCGTCTACTTCCTCTGCCCCATCGGTCATCACCGTCGGCCCACCACCACCACCATGGCTTCTCCATCTCCGTCGAGCGCGCTCCCGAGCTCACTGTGAGCTCCCGGTCCTCTGTGGCCTCTCCCCTTGCTCCCCCTCGCCTCGTAGCTCGGATGCAGCCGATGCCGCTTCGTAACCGCCGTACGATGTCGCTCCGCAAGAACAGCTCGAACCCCCCTGCGCGCGTCGCGCCGCGCTAGTTTTGTGGGTGGCCGCAGAGACCTAGTTGGTCGCCGGAGACGGGATCCGGTGTCTTGCCACCGCCCCTGTAGATCACCGCCGGCAGCGCCCACCTGACCGCGCACCTCCGCCACCACTGTCCCTGCGGCCATCGGAGCCCTGCTCCCGCCCATGCCGCCGCTGGGCGCCGCTCTGGCCGGCTGGCCTCGTGCGGCCCCGTCCTCACGGTGCGGGTTCGCCCGTCCCGTAGCCCAGCGCCCGCACCCCCACGGCCTCCCTCCATCCGCTCCGCCGGGGGGCCGCGCCCGGTCGCCTCGCCAGCTCTGGCCGCCGTCGCCATGGCCGCCAGAACCGTGCCGCGGGCCGCCCCTCCCCTTTTTCCCAGCGCCCCATCGAGCGGGCTGGTGCCCGTGCCCGGCTCCGCCCGACGCCCTCCACCCGCTAGCGCACCGCCCGGTTGGCCCCTAGGCCAATGACACATGGGGCCTAGCCCTTGTAAAAAAAAGAAGTTAAAAAATTAATTAATTGATAATTAACTTAATTAATCCTGATAATTAACCCTAATTAATTATGTTTAATTAAACTAATTACACATTAGTCTAATTCAACTTGATTAATTAAATTAGTCTATGACAGTGGGCCCCACTGCCCCTTTGACCAGTCAACCAGTCAAAGTTGACTGTTGACCCCGCTGACATCACCCTGACATCATGGTGACATCATCACTTACTATTCTGGATAATGTTAATTTAAATTAATTAAATAAATTCCTAAAAATGCTAAAACTTTGGAAAATCATATAAAATAATCTGTAACTCGGGTGAAAATGTTTTATATATGAAAATCGCTCAGAACGACGAGACGAATCCGAATACGCTGTCCGTTCATACGCCACACATCCCTAGCATAGTGAACCTGCAACTTTCCCCCTCCGATTCATCTGACCGAAAACACGAAACGCCGGGGATACTTTCCCGAGTGTTATCCCCCTTCGCCGGTACCGTGTACCACCGCGTTAGAGCACCCTAGCACTTCGTGTTAACTTGTCGAGCTTCTTTATGCATCTGTATGCCTTGTATTTATTGTTTCTCCCTTCTCTTCTCTCCGGTAGACCCCGAGACCGAAGATGCCCCGGTGATCGACTACCGTGTTGACGACCCCTACTTCTTGCCAGAGCAACCAGGCAAGCCAACACCCTTTGATCATTCCGATATCGCCCATTCTCTTCTCTCATATGCTTGCATTAGAACTGCTACTGCATTTTGTATGATCCTATTCTGATGCATAGCCTGTTGTTGATACTGCTTTCATACCTTACATGTTTATACTAAACTGCTTAGTATAGGCTGGTTAGAGATCCACCAGTGACTCCCTACCTTGTCCCGACTGCCCCGCTGGATTATCAGAAGACCCGATCAACGGGATCGAAGACCAGGCCCCGGCACCGCACATCACTTTCCCCTTAGTTGTTCGACACTACTGGGTTACTATCGAGCGCCGAGGGTGAGACCTCATCAGCACTTCTGATGTTAACCTTGTTGGTTAGTTCATCGGTTGTGGTCATCGAGGGTGATTCCTCTTTCTCCACTTCCGATAACGACACTGTCATGCAACTCCTCAAGAGTGGACCTCGAGGGTGAATCCTCTTTCGTTCACCTTGACGATAAACATCAGGTGGAATTCCATCGAGGGTGATTTCCTCAGGTTTTCCTTTGGTGTCAGACACACAGTTACTATGGTTACTATGACTTTACACTGAACCTGGTTACTAAAGACGGGTCAACCCTGAGGGGTACCCGTGCGAGCTTAATTGCGAGTGATGTGTAGTCGGGTTGACCTGGAAGGTGCCCGCGAGATAAATACGAGGCGTGGCCGGGCACTCGCCTTTGCCGCAAGTCCTCGAGACAGGGTGATGGGGTCACATGTTCGTGAGTCTCTGCTCGTTACCGCGCGTTTCCAAGACACTAAACGGTTAGGATATTTGATCCGAGGGCCCTCTGGCCTGATAGCACTAACCATCACGTGGGCATAGTATGGGCGTTCTGCGTCGTATGCATCAGCCGAATCTTAACTGACGTCATTGGGACTGAGCGGCGCGCGCCGGGTTGGACTGGTTAGGCTCCTACCTTTTTGAAGGAGGTTGCTAGGTCTGCTCACCGGTCGCGTCGCAATGTGCAGGAGTTCCCGGGGCGATTGGCCCATGACCCCTGGGGGCATAGGGTTTAGTCCGGCGTGCATGACCTCTCTATTAATCCTAGGTCGGGTTGCGGCGTATTGTTTGGCCGAGGGCGGGCTTGACCTGATGGTGTGTCCAGCCGGATTTAAGCAAACGTGTTGGGTAAGTTGGTGCACCCCTGCAGGGAAGAAAACATCTATCGATAGCCTGTCCTACGGTAACGGACACTTGGAGTTGTATCCCGATCGCTACAACTAGAACTGGATGATGAGGCATTGTTTGGATATGTTGCTTCGGGAGTCGAGAAAGGATCCCGGAGCGTTGGAACAACAACATAAATATGACTTATGTTATACTACTCTACTTCCCCCTCTTGTTGCAAGACGATGGTTTCCAGAAGATGCTAGTCTTCGATAGGACTAGCTTCTCCCCCTCTTATTCTGGCATTCTGCAGCTTAGTCCACAGATATTACCCTTTTCATTGATACTGATGCATATGTAGTGTAGATCCTTGCTTGCGAGTTCTTTGGATGAGTACTCACGGTTGCTTTGCTCCCCCCTTTCCCCCTTCTTTCTTCTTGCTGGTTGATGCAACGAGATGGTGGAGTCCAGGAGCCAGATGCCACACTTGACGACTGCTACTACCCCGACAGAGCCTACTACTACGTGGAGACAGATGACGACCAGGAGTAGTTAGGAGATCCCAGGCAGGAGGCCTTGCCTTTTCGATCGTGTTGTTTTTTTGCTAGCCTTCTTAAGGCAAACTTGTTTAACTTATGTATGTACTCAGATATTATTGCTTCCGCTGACTCTTGTGTTTTCGAGCTTATGTATTCGAGCCCTCTAGGCCCCTGGCTTGTAATATAAAGCTTGTATTATTTTAATTTGTGTCTAGAGTTGTGTTGGGATATCTTCCAGTGAGTCCTTGATCTTGGTCGTACACATTTGCATGCATGATTAGTGTACGGTCAAATCGGGGGCGTCACAAGTTGGTATCACAGCCGACTACCTGTAGGAACCCCCCTTTCCAACTCCTTGGCCGAAGTTGAGTCTAGTCTTTGAAAAACTGTTTTACTAACATGGCTGTGTGGCTTACGGGCCCACGTCGCCAATTGGGTGGTATTAAAATCTTTTACTCCTCGTCTATAATCTGGGGCTCTGAACTCTCTTCTATTCAGGTTAAACGAATTTACTAACTCTAACATTCACCCCAAAGTTGGATAAGCCATAGTTATTCCTTAGGTTAGTATTTTGAATGAGTACCCCTCTCTGTCTTGCCGACTACTATGTGGTACCCGTCGAACCTCGTTCATTCTACATGTTGGATAATGAATAATTCTTTTTCTTTGCAAATGCTCAATGCTGAACTTTACATGTTAGCAGGATGGTTAGACCCGGTGGTCGTGGCCTTGGTGGCAATGCTCTACCACCGCCCGAATTTGTGGTAGGAATGATGCAACAGTTTGAGCTGAATCGCCAGTTCATGGAAGGAGTGATGGCTCAGTTTCCTCGCCCAAATATGAATTAGCAGCCAGCCCCAGTAACTCTGGAAGACTTTGCGCAACTCAACCCTGTCGTCTACCGCAGCTCAACTCAACCACTGGATGCTGATGACTGGCTCCGTGACATCGCTTTCGAACTAGAGTCTGCTGATGTAGCCCCTGCCAACTATGTCACCTTCGCGGCATACTATCTGAAGGGCCCCGCTGCTCAATGGTGGGACAGCCACAGGCGTACCCTACCTGCTGGAACGGTCATCACTTGGCCGAATTTCCAAGCCGCCTTCCGTGCCTGCTTCATTCCTCAGGGAATCATGGACAGGAAGAAGCGAGAGTTCTGCAACCTAATCCAAGGCAGCAAGTCTGTAGATGCTTACCAGCGAGAATTCTTGGACTTGTCCTGCTACGCTGAAGAAGACATTGCTACTGATGCTCGCAGACAAGAAAAGTTTCGTGATGGACTTCACCCTAATATCAAGCTAGCACTTCGCGCTCATGACTTTGCCGACTTCGCCACCTTGGTGAACAAGGCTATTCAGGTTGAGACTGGTCATCAGGAACACCAGGGATCCCTCAGGCGCAACCATGACGCTGGCTCATCTTCGGGCCCGTCCGCACAGAAGCGTCGGATTTGGATCCCCCACAACATGTATCGTCCGACTGCTCCTGCTCCAAGACCATCCTATGTTGCTCTGCGTCTGCCCCCTCCACCATCGAGGCAGCCTCTCCGGACTGCACCACCCCGAGCTCTTGCTCCCAATCCCAATGGTGATTTGTGCTTCAGATGTGGCCATCCAGGTCACCGTGCAAGGGATTGCAGTCAGATAAAGAACCAGCTGGCCCTCCCTACAACTGGCCGTAACAATCAGCCCCGCAACAACGATACCAGATCTTATGGTCGTGGTCAGGCTAATCATGTTGATCTGAATGAAGCTCAAGATCAGCCTGCTACTGTGATGGGTACTCTTCTCGTGAACTCAGTACCGGCTTCTATATTATTCGATTCAGGAGCATCACATTCATTCATGTCAAAAAAATTTGCTTACGCACACGACATTCGGTGCGAGCCCATGAACACTCCGATAGTGGTACGCACCCCTGCGGGCCAATGTCAAACTACCATGATTGGTCGCGACGTCCCTGTTGAAATTGAAGGGTTGGAATTCCATGTTTCCCCCATTATATTGGAGTCTTCCAATATTGATCTCATTCTGGGAATGGAATGGTTGAAAGCACATATTGCCTCTATCGTTTGCGCCACCAGGTCGTTCATCTCCTACATCCATCGAATGAGATAGTAAGCTACCATGCTCAGGTTGTTCAAAATGCCGAGGCGCGACTTTATGCCTTGAATGCGTTGAACGCAGCACCTCTGGAGGGCATTGAGAAGATTCCAGTCGTTCGCGATTTCCAAGATGTCTTTCCAGAAGAACTCCCAGGCATACCTCCTACACGGGCTGTTGAATTTGTCATCGACTTGAAACCAGGCACCGTTCCTATCGCCAAATGATCTTACAAGATGCCACCTCATGAGCTCCTTGAACTTAAGGAGGAAATCGACAAGCCTCTTCGCAGTGGATTCATTCGTCCAAGTTCCTCTGCTTGGGGAGCACCTTCTCTCTTTGTGAAGAAGAAGGATGTCACGAACCGTTTGGTCCAAGACTACGTCCTATCAACCAAGCTACAATTCAGAACAAATATCCGCTTCCTCGGATCAACGATCTGTATGATCAACTGGCTGGTTCATCAGTTTTCTCTAAACTCGACTTGAGGTTGGGTTACCACCAGATCCGTGTTCGTGAAGAGGATATTCCAAAGACCGCATTCGTCACTCGTTATGGTTCTTACGAGTACACCGTCATGTCCTTCGGTTTGGGCATTGCTCCAGCGACATTCTCTCGTCTGATGAACTATATATTCATGGATTACCTCGACAAGTTCGTCGTGGTATATCTGGATGATATCCTGGTATATTCGAAGAATAAAGAAGACCATGCTGAACATCTTCGTCTTATTTTGGAAAAGCTACGAGAGGATCAACTATGTGCCAAGTATTCTAAGTGTGAATTCTGGCTACCCGAAGTAACCTACCTTGGTCATGTGATCTACAAGGATGGTATTGCCGTCTACCCAGAGCGAGTTCAGGCTATTCTTGACTGGACCCCTCCCAAGAATGTCAAGCAAGTCAAAAGCTTTCTCGGACTCGCCAGCTACTGTCGTCGTTTCGTTGAGAACTTCTCCAAGATCGCCAAGCCATTGACCAATCTGCTACACAAAGGCGTTAAGTTTGAATGGACAGAGAAATGTCAGGAAAGTTTCCAGGCTCTCAAGGACAAGCTGACTTCTGCCCCAGTGCTTGCTCCTCCGGATTCTCAGAATGATATTGTCATATATTGCGATGCTTCACGTCAAGGGTTAGGCTGTGTCCTAATGCAAGAGCGCAGGGTGATTTCTTATGCCTCCCGTCAAGTGCGTTCTCACGAAGAAAACTACCCAGTTCATGAACTCGAGCTTGCAGCGGTTATTTATTCTTTGAAACTGTGGCGACATTACCTTCTCGGTAATCGTTGCGAGATCTTCACCGATCATCAGAGTTTGAAGTATCTGTTTACTCAGCCAGACCTGAACCTCCGTCAGCAAAGATGGATGGAGGCTATAGCAGATTATAACATGGGTATTTCCTATACCCCAGGCAAGGCTAATGTCATTGCTGATGCCCTGAGCCGCAAGTCTTATTGCAATAACCACATGGTTCATAAAGCTCAACCCCGCCTTTATGAAGAACTTTGCAAGCTGAACCTTCAACTAGTTCCACAGGGTTCTCTAAATAACCTTGTCCTGGTGCCAACTCTTTTGAAAGAAATTAAGTCTGCTCAAGCCAAAGATGCTCACGTGGATATAATGAAAAAGGATCTTGCCTTAGAGAAATCCAGAGATTTCTCACTTGCTGAAGATGGGACCTTGTACTTCAAAGATCGCATAGTGGTACCCCGCTTCGAGCTTATGACTGAGAAGGTGATGAAAGAAGCACATGACACCCCTCTCTCTATTCATCCAGGAAGTACTAAGATGTATCTAGACATCCGTCAGAAGTACTGGTGGTCTAACATGAAGCAAGACATTGCTCGGTATATCGAAGAATGTGACGTTTGTCGTCGCGTCGAAGCTGAACATCAGAAACCAGCTGGACTTCTACAACCACTTCCGATTCCTGAATGGAAGTGGGATAAGATTCAGATGGACTTTGTCACTGGCCTTCCTAAGTCTCAGAAAGGTAATGATGCTATTTTTGTCGTCATCGACCAATTCTCGTAGGTTGCTCACTTTCTGCCAGTCAAGGAGACAATCACTGCTAGTCAATTGGCAAATTTATATATCTCCAGGATTGTGTCACTCCACGGCATTCCGAAAGAGATCAGTTCAGATCGTGGTAGTATCTTCACTTCGAAGTTCTGGGATAGTTTCCAAGAGGCAATGGGGACTCATATAACCTGGAGCACTGCTTATCATCCCCAATCCCAAGGCCAAGTTGAGCGAGTCAATCAAATTCTTGAAGACATGCTTCGGGCTTGTGTTATTTCTTTTGGCAAGAAGTGGGAAGAATCTCTCCCTTATGCAGAGTTCTCTTATAATAACAGTTATCAAGCCAGCTTGAAGATGGCACCCTTCGAAGTGCTTTATGGACGTAAGTGCCGAACCCCTCTGAATTGGTCAGGAACTGGGGAACGAGCACTCATTGGTCCGGACATTATTCAACAAGCTCAAGAGCAGGTTCGCATTGTCCCGGAAAATCTCAAGGCGGCCCAGTCCCGTCAGAAGAGCAATTATGACTGGAAACACTAGGGTTCAACTTATCAACCTGGTGAACAAGCTTATCTGCGTGTCACGCCTTTGAGAGGCACTCATCGGTTCGGAGTCAAGGGCAAGCTAGCTCCACGCTACATTGGTCCGTTTCGCATTCTCGCCCGTCGTGGACTGGTGGCTTATCAACTAGAGTTGCCACCTCAGTTCTCTCACGTCCATGACGTCTTCCACGTGTCGCAACTTCGATGTTGCTTCAAGGATCCGGAACGTGAAGTGGATCCGGAATTGATTGAAGTTCAAGATGATCTCACTTACAAAGAGCATCCGATCCGCACTCTTGAAGAAGCTGAACATCGAACCCGCCAGAAGGCTACCAAGTTCCTCAAGGTGCAGTGGTCAAATCATTCTGAAGCTGAAGCCACTTGGTAACGCGAGGATAATCTTCGGGCAGATCCCGACCTTTTTCCTTCTACCTCTTAATTCTCGGGACGAGAAATTCTTTTAGAGGAGGAGAGTTGTAACACCCCGGTGTAATGATGCTACAGTAACCCTTGGGGTTAAGATAATGATTTTGCTAAAACAATGCTTAATCACTTTGGTCCTTATCTTTTGCAAATTGTAGTTGAATTCAAATTTCAAATTGTAAGTGAAGTTCAGAATTGCTCAAACATTAAAACTAAAATGTTCGGAGTGTGCCAATTAATGCCTATGTATTTATGGTGCAGAAACCACACTTATACAAAATGCCTAGATACTTTAAAATGGCTTACAACAGAAAGGTTTTAAATAAAAAGAAAAAGTCTAAACAGAACAAAAAAACCCCTTCTCCACTGGGCCTCTTGGCCCGTCAGCTCAGCCGACCAGGCCGGCCCAGTCGGCCCCTCCTCACTCCCCTTAACCCAACCCCGACCGGAACCCTAGCCCGGTCCATCCCCACTCCCCACGATCTCTCTCTGCTCCCTCGCTCCTCTCCCACCCCGACCCGATCTAGATCGGGAGCTAGCTCGTCGCCCGCCGTCGCCCGGAGCCTCGCTCGCCGGACCGCCTCCTCGCGACCCCGTCCACTCTCCCTCGTGGCTCGACGTGTGCCCAACGCCACCGACGACGCCGCCACTCGACGCCGGCGCTCCTCGCTGCCGCTGCCCTCATCGGATCGGCCGCGTCTACTTCCTCTGCCCCATCGGTCATCACCGTCGGCTCACCACCACCACCATGGCTTCTCCGTCTCCGTCGGGCGCGCTCCCGAGCTCACTGTGAGCTCCCGGTCCTCTCTGGCCTCTCCCCTTGCTCCCCCTCGCCTCGTAGCTCGGATGCAGCCGAGGCCGCTTCGTAACCGACGTACTACGTCGCTACGCAAGAACAGCTCGAACCACCCCTGCGCGCGTCGCGCCGCGCTAGTTTTGTGGGTGGCCGCAGAGACCCAGTTGGTCGCCGGAGACGGGATCCGGCGTCGTGCCGCCGCCCCTGCAGATCACCGCCGGTAGCGCCCACCTGGTCGCGCACCTCCGCCACCGCTGTCCCTGCGGCCATCGGAGCCCTGCTCCCGCCCTTGCCGCTGCTGGGCGCTGCTCCGGCCGGCTGGCCTCGTGCGGCCCCGTCCTCACGGTGCGGGTTCGCCCGTCCCGTAGCCCAGCGCCCGCACCCCCACGGCCTCCCTCCATCCGCTCCGCCGGGGGGCCGCGCCCGGTCGCCTCGGCAGCTCTGGCCGCCGTCGCCATGGCCGCCAGCGCCGTGCCGCAGGCCGCCCCACCCCTTTTTCCCAGCGCCCCATCGGGTGGGCTGGTGCCCGTGCCCGGCTCCGCCCGACGCCCTCCACCCGCTAGCGCCCCGCCCGGTTGGCCCCTAGGCCAATGACACATGGGGCCTAACCCTTGTAAAAAAAAGAAGTTAAAAAATAATAAAATAAATTAATTAATTGATAATTAACTTAATTAATACTGATAATTAACCCTAATTAATTATGTTTAATTAAACTAATTACACATTAGTCTAATTAAACTTGATTAATTAAATTAGTCTATGACAAAGGGCCCCACTGCCCCTTTGACCAGTCAACCAGTCAAAGTTGACTGTTGACCCCGCTGACATCACCCTGACATCATGCTGACATCATCACTTACTATTCTGGATAATGTTATTTTAAATTAATAAATAAATTCCTAAAAATGCTAAAACTTTGGAAAATCATATTAAATAATCTGTAACTCGGATGAAAATGTTTTATATATGAAAATCGCTCAGAACGACGAGACGAATCGGAATAAGCGGTCCGTTCATCCGCCACACATCCCTAGCATAGTGAACCTGCAACTTTCCCCCTCCGATTCATCTGACCGAAAACACGAAACACCGGGGATACTTTCCCGAGTGTTATCCCCCTTCGCCGGTACCGTGTACCATCGCGTTAGAGCACCCTAGCACTGCGTGTTAACTTGTCGAGCTTCTTTATTGCATCTGTATGCCTTGTATTTATTGTTTCTCCCCCCTCTTCTCTCCGGTAGACCCCGAGACCGAAGATGCCCCAGTGATCGACTACGGTGTTGACGACCCCTACTTCTTGCCAGAGCAACCAGGCAAGCCAACCCCCTTTGATCATTCCGATATCGCCCGTTCTCTTCTCTCTTATGCTTGCATTAGAACTGCTACTGCTTTTTGTATGATCCTATTCTGATGCATAGCCTGTTGTTGATACTGCTTTCATACCTTACATGTTTATACTAAACTGCTTAGTATAGGCTAGTTAGAGATCCACCAGTGACCCCCTACCTTGTCCTGACCGCCCCACTGGATTATCAGAAGACCCGATCAACGGGATCGAAGACCAGGCCCCGGCACCGCACATCACTTTCCCCTTAGTTGTTCGACACTATTGGGTTACTATCGAGTGCCGAGGGCGAGACCTCATCAGCACTTCTGATGTTAACCTTGTAGGTTAGTTCATCGGTTGTGGTCATCGAGGGTGATTCCTCTTTCTCCACCTCCGATAACGACACTGTCATGCAACTCCTCAAGAGTGGACCTCGAGGGTGAATCCTCTTTCGTTCACCATGACGATAAACATCAGGTGGAATTCCATCGAGGGTGATTTCCTCAGGTTTTCCTTTGGTGTTAGACACACAGTTACTATGTTTACTATGACTTTACACTGAACCTGGTTACTAAAGACGGGTCGACCCTGAGGGGTACCCGTGCGAGCTTAATTGCGAGTGATGTTTAGTCGGGTTGACTTGGAAGGTGCCCGTGAGATAAATACGAGGCGTGGCCGGGCACTCGCCTTTGCCGCAAGTCCTCGAGATGGGGTGATGGGGTCACATGTTCGTGAGTCTCTGCTCGTTACCGCGCATTCCCTAGACACTAAACGGTTTGGATATTTGATCCGAGGGGCCTCTGGCCTGATAGCACTAACCATCACGTGGGCATTGTATGGGCGTTCTGCGTCGTATGCATCAGCCGAAGCTTAACTGACGTCATTGCGACTGAGCGGCGCGCGCCGGGTTGGACTGGTTAGGCTCCTACCTTTTTGAAGGAGGATGCTAGGTCTGCTCACCGGCCGCGTACGCAACGTGCAGGAGTTCCCGAGGCGATTGGCCCATGACCCCTGGGGGCATAGGGTTTAGTCTGGCGTGCATGACCTCTCTATTAAACCTAGGTCGGGTTGCGGTGTATTGTTTGGCCGAGGGCGGGCATGACTTGATGGTGTGTCCGGCCGGAGTTAAGAAAGTGTGTTGGGTAAGTTGGTGCACCCCTACAGGGAAGAAAACATCTGTCGATAGCCTGTCCTACGGTAACGGACACTTGGAGTTGTATCCCGATCGCTACAACTAGAACTGGATGCTGAGGCATAGTTTGGATATGTTGCTTCGGGAGTCGAGAAAGGATCCCGGAGCGTTGGAACAACAACATAAATATGACTTATGTTATACTACTCTACTTCCCCCTCTTGCTGCAAGACGGTGGTTTACAGAAGATGCTAGTCTTCGATAGGACTAGCTTCACCCCCTCTTATTCTGGCATTCTGCAGCTTAGTCCACAGATACTACCCTTTTCATTGATATCGATGCATATGTAGTGTAGATCCTTGCTTGCGAGTACTTTGGATGAGTACTCACGGTTGCTTTGCTCCCCCTTTTCCCCCTTCTTTCTTCTTGCTGGTTGATGCAACCAGATGGTGGAGTCCAGGAGCCAGATGCCAAACTTGACGACTGCTACTACCCCGACAGATCCTACTACTACGTGGGGACAGATGATGACCAGGAGTAGTTAGGAGGTCCCATGCAGGAGGCCTTGCCTTTTCGATCGTGTTGTTTTTGTGCTAGCCTTCTTAAGGCAAACTTGTTTAACTTATGTCTGTACTCAGATATTATTGCTTCCGCTGACTCTTGTGTTTTCGAGCTTATGTATTCGAGCCCTCGAGGCCCCTGGCTTGTAATATAAAGCTTGTATTATTTTAATTTGTGTCTAGAGTTGTGTTGTGATATCTTCCAGTGAGTCCTTTATCTTGGTCGTACACATTTGCGTGCATGATTAGTGTACGGTCAAATCGGGGGCGTCACAGAAGCCCATCGTTGGAATATACAAGCCAAGTTCTATAATGAAAATTCCTACTAGTAAATGAAAGTGATTAAACATGAGACTCTCTATCATGAAGAACATGGTGCTACTTTGGAGCACAAGTGTGGAAAAAGATAGTAGCAATTGTCCCTTTTTTTTCTTTTTTTTTTCTTTTTTTTTCTTTTTTTGGGCCTTTTTTTCTTTGGCCTTTCTTTTTTTTGGAGGGGCCTTTCCTCACATGGGACAATACTCTAATAATGATGATCATCACACTTATATTACTTTACAACTCAATATTACAACTCGATACTAGAACAAAGTATGACTCTATATGAATGCCTCCGGCAGTGTACCGGGATGTGCAATGAATCAAGAGTGACATGTATGAAAAATTATGCATGGTAGCTTTGCCACAAATACGATGTCAACTACATGATCATGCATGGCAATATGACAATATGAAGCGTGTCATAACAAAGGGAACGGTGGAAAGTTGCATGTCAATATATCTCGGAATGGCTATGGAAATGCCATGATAGGTAGGTATGGTGGCTATTTTGAGGAAGATATATGGTGGCTGTTTTGAGGAAGGTATATAGTGAGTGTATGGTACCGACGAAAGTTGCGCAGTACAAGAGAGGCTAGCAATGGTGTAAGGGTGAGAGTGCGTATAATCCATGGACTCAATATTAGTCAAAAGAACTCATATACTTATTGCAAAAATTTACGAGTCATCAAAACAAAGCAATCAATGCATTCTCCTAGGGGGGAGGTTGGTAGGAGTTAACCATCGCGCGCCCACGACCTCCACACAAAGGATGAACTACAAATACCTCATGCTCTAACTTCGTCACATCGCGGTTCACCATACGTGCATGCTATGGGAATCACTAACTTTAACACAAGTATTTCTAAATTTCATAATAACTCCACTAGCATGACTTTAATATCACTATCCTCATATCTCAAAAAAATTATCAAGCATCCAACTTCTCATCATATTCAATGCACTTAGTATGAAAGTTCTTACTACATTGATCTTGGATGCCTATCATGTGAAGGATAGTTATATAGACAAAGAACATTGCCATGATGTTCTAATAGACTCTCAAAAGGATATAAGTGAAGCATGAGAGTTTATCTATTTCTTCAAAATAAAACCACCGCCGTGCTCTAAAAGATTTAATTGAAGCACTAGAGCAACAACAAACTACTCCGAAAGATATAAGTGAAGATAAATGAGTAGTTGAATAATTATGTAACTATGTGAAGACTCTCTAACATTTAATAATTTCTGATCTTGGGACATTATTCAAACAGCAAGCAAAACAAAACAAATTGATGCTCCAAGCAAAACACATATCATGTGGTGAATAAAAATCTAGCCTCAAGTAAAGTTACCGATGAACGAAGACGAAAGAGGGGTTGCCTTCCCGGGGCATCCCCAAGCTTAGGATCTTGGTTGTCCTTGAATTTTACCTTGGGGTGCCTTGGGAATTCCCAAGCTTAGGCTCTTACCACTCCTTAATCTATAGTCCATCAAATCTTTACCCAAAACTTGAAAACTTCACAACACAAAACTTAACAGAAAACTCGTAAGCTCTGTTAGTATAAGAAAATAAAACCACCACTTAGGTACTGTAATGAAATCATTCTTAATTCATGTTGGTGTTAAACCTACTGTATTCCAACTTCTCTATGATTCATACTTCCCAATACTACTCATTGATGCATTGCAATAAGCAAACAACACACGAACAACAGAATCTGTCAAAAACAGAACAGTCTGTAGTAATCAGTAACTTTCGCATACTTCTGTAACTCCAAAAAATGAAATAAATTGGTAAACGTGAGGAATTTGTCTATACATCATCTGCAAAATGAATCAACTAAATAGTACACTCCAGTAAAATCTGGTGACCATTCTAGCGAGCGCTAACGATTCTGTTTTTCAGAGCAAGATCATATAAACTTCACACAAGTCTTCCCAAAGGTTCTACTTGGCACAAACACAAATTAAAACATAAAACCACATCTAAACAGAAGCTAGATGCAATATTTATTCCTAAACAGAAGCAAAAACAAAGAAAATAAAATTGGGTTGCCTCCCAACAAGCGCTTTTCTTTAATGCCTTTTAGCTAGTTATGATGATGACAATGATGCTCGCATAAAAGATAGGAATTGAAACATAAAGAGAGCATCATGTAGAATATTACTAACACATTTAAATCTAACCTACTTCCTATGCATAGGGATTTTGTGAGCAAACAACTTATGCGAACAATAATCAACTAGCATAGGAAGGGAAAACAAGCATAGCATCAAGATTTTCAACACATAGAGAGGAAACTTGATATTATTGCAATTCCTATAAGCATATATTCCCCCCTCATAATAATTTTCAGTAGCATCATGAATGAATGAAACAATATAACTATCACATAAAGCATTCTTGTCATAATCCTGAAGCATATAAATTTTATTACTCTCCACATAAGCAAAATTCTTCTCATTCAGAATAGTAGTGGGAGCAAACTCAACAAAATAATTTTCAAGTGAGGCAAAATCCAATTGAAAACTAAAATCATGATGACAAGTTTCATGGTTATCATTATTCTTAATAGCATACAAGTCATCACAATAATCATCATAGATAGCAACTTTGTTTTCATAATCAATTGGAACCTCTTCTGAAATAGTTATTTCATCACTAAATAAAGTCATGACCTCTCCAAATCCACTCTCATCAATATAATCATCATAAATAGGAGGCATGCTTTCATCATAAAAAATTTGCTCATCAAAACTTGGGGGACTAAACATATCATCTTCATCAAACATAGCATCCCCAAGCTTGTGGCTTTGCATATCATTAGCATCATGGGTATTCAAGGAATTCATACTAACAACATTGCAATCATGCTCATCATGCACATATTTTATGCCAAGCATTCTATGTAATTCTTCATCTAGTACTTGAGCACAATTTTCCTTCCCATCATTTTCACGAAAGATATTAAAAAGATGAAGCATATGAGGTAACCTTAATTCCATTTTTTGTAGTTTTCTTTTTATAAACTAAACTAGTGATAAAACAAGAAACTAAAAGATTCGATTGCAGGATCTAAAGATATACCTTCAAGCACTCACCTCCCCGGCAACGGTGCCAGAAAAGAGCTTGATGTCTACTACACAACCTTCTTCTTGTAGACGTTGTTGGGCCTCCATGTGCAGAGGTTTGTAGGACAGTAGCAAATTTCCCTCAAGTGGATGACCTAAGGTTTATCAATCCATGGGAGGTGTAGGATGAAGATGGTCTCTCTCAAACAACCCTGCAACCAAATAACAAAGAGCCTCTTGGGTCCCCAACACACCCAATACAATGGTAAATTGTATAGGTGCACAAGTTCGGCGAAGAGATGGTGATACAAGTGCAATATGGATGGTAGATATAGGTTTTTGTAATAAGAAAATATAAAAACAACAAGGTAGCAAGTGGTAAACATGAGCATAAATGGTGTTGCAATGATAGGAAACAAGGCCTAGGGTTCATACTTTCACTAGTGCAAGTTCTCTCAGCAAGGATACCATAATTGGATCATATTACTAGCCCTCAACATGCAACAAAGAGTCACTCCAAAGTCACTAATAGCGGAGAACAAACGAAGAGATTATGGCAGCGTACGAAACCACCTCAAAGTTATTCTTTTTGATCGATCTATTCTAGAGTCCATAGTAACGTTCATTCTATAATAGAGTTTGTACTAGAATAACACCTTAAGACACAAATCAACCAAAACCCTAATGTCACCTAGATACTCCATTGTCACCTCAAGTATCTGTGGGCATGATTATATGATATGCATCACACAATCTCAGATTCATCTATTCAACCAACACATAGAACTTCAAAGAGTGCCCCAAAGTTTATACCGAAGAGTCAAGACAAAAATGTGTGCCAACCCCTATGCATAGATTCCCAAGGTAACGGAACACACAAGTTGATCACCAAAACATACATCTAGTAGATCACATGATATCCCATTGTCACCACAGATAAGCACGTGCAAGACATACATCAAGTGTTCTAAAATCCTTAAAGACTCAATCCGATAAGATAACTTCAAAGGAAAAACTCAATCCATTACAAGAGAGTAGAGGGGGATAAGCATCATAAGATCCAACTATAATAGCAAAGCTCGCGATACATCAAGATCGTGCCATCTCAAGAACAAGAGGGAGAGATCAAACACATAGCTACTGGTAGATACCTCCAGCACCGAGGGTGGACTACTCCCTCCTCGTCATGGAGAGCGCCAGGATGATGAAGATAGCCATTGGAGAGGGATTCCCCCCTCCGGCAGGGTGCCGGAACGGGTCTAGATTGGTTTTCGGTGGCAACAGAGGCTTTCGGTGGCGGAACTCCCGATCTTGATTATTTTCTGGAGGTTTCTGTATTTATACGATTTTTGGCATAGGGCACAAGTCAAGGGGGTCTCCGGGCTGTCCACGAGACAGGGGCACACCACCACTTGGGGTGGGCGCGCCCCCACCCTCGTGGGCAGCCCGTGTCTCTCCTGGCCCAACTCTTTTACTTCAGGGGCTTCTTTTGGTCCAGAAAAAATCATCAAACATTGGCATGTCAATTGGACTCTGTTTGGTATTCTTTTTATGTAAAACTCAAAAACAAGGAAAAAACAAAAACTTGCACTGGCCATTAGGTTAATAGGTTAGTCCCAAAAATCATATAAAAGTGTATATTAAAGCCCATAAAACATCCTAGAAGGATAATATAATAGCATGGAACAATAAAAAATTATAGATATGTTGGAGACGTATGAGTGCCCACCGTTGGGCTAGGGCACGGTGGTTTCGAGTTCTTGAAGGGCACTTTCCGAGGGCTCGAGGGATACGCCGTCGGCAGGGTGACCAATAGTCGTCGCGGCAAGATCTACATCGATGACGATTTCTGGGGCCCCGAGGCCGACTCAATCGAGTACCAGTACCAGGTCCCCTTCAACGGAATACACGTCTGAATTGGCAAGGTCGGTGACTCCATGCTCAGGCCAGACATCTTCCCCGATCTCTTTGAGTCGGGTCGGCACACGCAACCCGCCCAACATCAACCCGGTTGGAAGCTTGCTTTCGTCGGCTTCATGCAAGGCTTGGAGCTTGCGGAAAATTCTACAGCTGGTAAGGCGACTCTCGTTTATTCAGATGACGAGGCCACTAGAGAGACATAATCAATCCATCGGCTCCAAGACGGCAGGCTCAGGGGCTATTCTGATGGTTGAAGGACTCCGGGCCTTTATGAGCTGCCGAGAAGGGCCGCTATTTTTATGACTGGCACGCAACAGCTGCTGCTATGATGTCCAGTTCAACTGTTGTGGCGACAACGGGGGCGAGCGGGTCAGCATGGCCGCCGGCTCAAGTCATGTTCGAACTATTGAGCACACTGACAACTCATTTAATAGCAGGGGTGACTCCGGCTAATCAAGTACAACATAATGTAGAGATTGCAAAGGTGCAAGACGAGGTAGCCATGGCTCAAGAGGATATTAATGGAGAGAATGACATGGTGGCGATAGAGCAAGCTGCGCTGGATGCCGAGTCACGGCGGATAAGAGCGGAAGCCTTTCGCTTAAATCTGGACCAGAATGCATCCAACGATGTTCTTCGAAGGAGAAGTCAGAGTCGCCTGCCTTCGTAGCTCGAGGGACGAAATCTCTTTAATACACCCGGGGCAAGGACAAGTAACTTGCCCGGTGTGATCTCTGTTGCTGAGGCGCTAGGGACCGGGGCGATGGTCCAGCCTCATTTGCCTAACCTGCCTCATAGGGACCCAACCCCGCCTTAGCGGGTTCCAACACCCGCTGGTCATTATTCTAACCAAGTGGATAATATGATAGCAGTGGCTACACGGTTGGCTGCTATTCCGATTGAAGGCGAGTCCCCGGTTGTGATAGAAACCCAGAATGCGGTGGAGCTTCTTCAGACGGTGGTTGCACAGCAGGCGGCTTATTCGTATAGTCATGATCATGTTCATTCAACCCTGCACCTAAGTCCAAGTTACATCAGGCATGTTGAGTCACCCGCGTCTCCAACAGTGAGCAGCATCGTAACCCGCCGCGCAATGATAACCCGCCCCCCTTGGTCATGATCTGCTAGTCAATGCACATGCGATTGTGGATAATGGCAGGGCTCGACGAGAGATGGAGGCGGCGGCTCAGCAGGGGGCTTATCAGCAGCCCTCAATGACTCCTTTGGTTTCAATTGAAGCCGGGATGACCTCAAGAATAGTGGGGGTACCATGTTTAGCTCCGACTTTGCCCAATGAGCGTCTGCCCAAGGACTTTAAAGGCCCTCGTAAGGTGCCTAATTATACAACTGATCCCCCCAGGCTTGGATTGAGAGTTATGAATTAGCCATGGAGATGTTGGTTGTCAATGATGCGGTGTGTGCTAAATACTTCACTATAATGTTGGATGTGCCAACACGTACGTGGTAAAAGGTTTGCCTATGAACTCAATCAACTCATGGGCGGAGTTGAAAGCACGGCTTATCCAAAAATTTCATGGGACTTGCAAGCAGCCCCTCACGATCAAAGACCTGGCCAACTGTGTGCAACTGGAGGATGAGTTGGCCCACCATTGCCTTCGCCATGTGTCAGCCATTATCCACTCATTTGATAGCATTGCAGCGGGTTCAGCTGTCCTTGTCCTGGAGAAGAATTGCCATTTCGAACCCCTTAAGTTGAAGCTTGGGCGACTTAAGAGATACTGCAATGATATGGGAGTGCTCATGGCGGCTCTCATCATGTATGTCGACTCTGATTCCACTAAGGATCCTGGATCTGATGATGAAAAATATAAAAAGGGAAGGAAGAGTAATAATGGTAAAGCGCAACAACAGCATACAGTAGGAAACAATGGCAATGGCCAGGGCAACAATGGAAAGCTTAGACGTATACTTACAGCTCAAGATTCCAAGGCGTAAAGGGGTGATCATGATCCATGGTAATTTAAAAATCTCTTTGGAATGCGAGAAAGGAAATGCATCTTATGCAGAGTCAACCTGTGCTTCTGAGGAGTTAAAATTTTATAAGGATAATGTTGACCCGACTGACATGACCCCTCTAACGAAGCTTAGCGTCTAGCAAGAGCCATTGTTGAAATTTAAGTCTGCTGACGACACTAAGAAGGTGGATTTTGTTCCTCACGACTCATCTCAGCAGTTTTCGATCAGTGCTACTATGTATCCCTAATTGGAAAGCATGCTCATCGAGTTCATGTATGAGAATCAAGACATCTTTGCATGGAAGCCTCCAGACATGCCGGGTGTACAGAGAGAACTCGGTGGGCATAGTCTTAATATAGATTCTAAGTTTAATACGGTTAAGCAGTTCCTCCGCCATTTCAATGAAGAGCGGCACAAAGCTATTGGAGAAGAGGTGGCCCGACTGTTAGCAACTGGGTTCATTATGGAAGTTTTTCACCCGAAGTGGCTGGCTAACCCAGTGCTGGTCCTTAAGAAAAATGGCATGTGGTGTATGTGTATTGATTATACAGACCTTAACAAGGCGCGTCCAACAAATCCATTTTCTCTCCCCCGTATAGACAAAATTATTGATGAAATGACAGGTTGTGAGAGTTTGTGCTTCCTGGATGCATATTCTCACTAGTAGAAAACATGGCTTTGATTCGGGCCTAGCGAGCCCATTAGTCCCGGTTCATCCACGAACCGGGACCCATGGGTGCATACGTCCCGGTTCATGCGGCCAGGGGGCCGGCCGGGCCTCGTTGGGCATCTGTCCCGGTTGGTCTGGACCCATTTGTCCCGGTTCCAGGCACAAACCGGGACCAATGGGCCTCGCACCTGGCCAGACCCATTGGTCCCGGTTCTTGTCTAGAACCGGGACAAATGGGTGGCCTTTAGACCCGGTTCCTGGTACGAACCGGGACCAATGAGTTGCCTATATATATAACCCCTCGCCCACCACTTCCTCTGCTCTATTTTTTCTAGCCGACCAGGGGAGCTGTGGTGCTCTAGCTAGCTAGCTCACCTCCTATGTACATGAGGTGTTCGATGAAATGCCCAAGTCACACTAGTTAAGCTTTTCTCCTATCGAAGCTCGAACTCCAAGCTCCATTTTCTCCGAGATTTGTCTAGGTTTAGCGGTCCATCACGTCACGTCCCCGTCTTCACCGCCGTCGGTCGCCCCCGCCGATCTCGTCACCGGCACCACCGTGGTGAGCCTCTTGTTCTGTCCATGCTTTTCTTACTTTTATTGTTGCTTGTTATTATTGCTTTAGACATATATTTGTCTAATTTTCTTACGTTTATTATTGCTTGTTAATATATAGTGCGATGGTTTTGATATCTGCCCACGTTGGCCCTCGTCCTGTCTACTATTTGGATGTGGTATATTATCTTTAATTTATAACTATTTGTTTTTGTGTTTATGAAAATTATGCCGACCAACCTGACATAGATGTTTTTATATGTCTAGGAGGTAGTTGAACCAGAAATTCCAACCGACCCTCTTGTGGAGAGGTTAAATTTAGTCGAAGAGGAAAACATTTCCTTGAAGAAAAAATTGGAAAAAACGGAGGAGGAGAAGATGGAATTGGAGTTGCATGTTGCGGAAGTCGTCGATGATCACAAGATCAAGATGGACCCTATTGTCAAGAGGTTAAATTTAGTTGAAGAAGAAAACAAGTACTTGAAGGAAAAGCTAAAAAAATTGACGATGAGAAGATGATATTGGAGTTGCATGTTGCGGATATCGTTGATGATCACAAGATCAAGATGGATGCCATGCGCTCGAAGATTAGAAAGATTAGAAAATATGCCATTCATACAGAGGCGTGGTATCATTATGCCGTTGGATCAATTGTTACCTTGGTAGCGATTATGATCGCATTTGTTGTCGCGTTCAAATGTTCTACATAGTTGCAATGTATGGTTTAATTAGATGCTCTAGAGATATGCATGTACTTTGAATGGCATGTGATGATGAACTTATATTAATTTCATCACTTATCTATCCATGTTGTTCTGTAATGGTTTTGTACACGAAGTGCATCCAGTTTTTACCGTAACCCTCTCTACTTTTTTGCACATGTTATGTGGGTGAAATGATGATACCATGCGAACTGTCAACCTTTTCAGAGTTCATTTGAAATGCTTTTCAATTTCAGGCTCATTTTAGCTATTAAAAAAATCAGTAAATGCATGAAAAATAGCAAATGACGTCAGAAATGGTTGAAAATTGATGATGTTGCTTTGAATGGTGCATTTTGAACACACAAAAAGACTGTAGTTCAAATAAGTTCAAAAAAATGAAATCCCTTTGTAACAGACGAGTTCTCATCTGAAATCCTGGTACCTCGAAAGAGATTGTCCGTTTTGTACACGAAGTGCATCCACTTTTTGTTGTAACCCTCTCTACTTTTTTGCACGTGTTATGTGGGTGAAATGATGATACCATGCCAACTTTCAACCTTTTCAGAGTTCATTTGAAATGCTTTTAAATTTCAGGGTAATTTAGCTCAAAAAAATTAGTAAATGCATGAAAAATAGCAAATGAGGTCAAAAATGGTTGAAAATTGATGATGTTGCTTTGAATGGTGCATTTTGAACACAGAAAAAGACTGTAGTTCAAAAAAATAAATAAAAAAGCAAAAAATAAAAATTAAATAAATAAGTAAAAACAAAATAAACCTTAGTAAAGTAAAATAAACAAAATCTAATAAAATAAACAAAACTAGCAACAGTAAAGTAAAATAAACAAACTTTAATAAAATAGACAATAATAGCAACAGTAAGTATTTTGAAGAAAGTAGAAACAAAACTAAAAAAATAAAGCAGCAAAGAAAAAAATGATAAAAGCCACCTACTGGGCCGCCACGGCTTGAATACGACTAGAAACCCAATAGTGGCCCAGGATTCAGGCCCGTAGAAGGCCCAGTAGGCCCACAGGCATAACAGTGTCAAATTAGGCCCGTAAGCCTGCAATGGAGAGGAGCTCAAGTGAGGTGCGGTAGTGTTTCTTATAAACCACTACGCGCCCCTCTCAACTAGCGAGGTGGGACTAAAAATTTTGGCCATCCACGGGCAGCACGGGGCCATTGGTCCCGGTTGGTGGCACCAACCGGGACTAAAGGGTCGCATTGGTACCGGTTCGTGGCACCAACCGGGACCAATGCCCCCCTTTATTCCCGGTTGGTAACACCAACCGAGACCAATGGCCTCTTTTTCCCGCCCTCTAGGCTGCTGAAAACTGGCCATTTGTCCCGGTTCTTGGCACCAACCGGGACTAAAGGAGGGAATTGGTCCCGGTTGGTGCCACGAACCGGGACCAATAATTCTGCTATATAAGTAGCCCTTGGAAGATTTGCAGATTGCCATCGTCCCAGAAGCCCGACGCCGGCAGGCTGCTCGTCGTCCCGCCACCGTCGCCCTGCCTCGTCGTCGCCGTCCCCACCGCCGTCGCCCTGCCTCTTCGTCGCCGTCCCCGCTGCCGTTGCCCTGCCTCGTCGTCGCCGTCCCCGCCGACCTCGCCGTCCCCGTCTCGCCGCCGGCCGTCTGGCCCCTCGTCGTCGCCGTCCCCGTCTCGCCGCCGACCGTCGCCTTCCCCGCCGCCCGTGCCCCGACGCCGTCGCCCTGTGAGCGCCGCCGGCCCCCGATCCCCTTCCTCTGTTAGATGAATTTTCTAAATGTTAGAAAATTATAGTAATTATACAAATGTTAGATGAATTTGTTAGCTGAATTTTCACATTTGTATATAGTAATTATACAAATGTTAGATGAATTTTAAAAATGTTACTTAGTTATATACACAAATGTTGGATGAATTTTCTGTTTTATAACTTTTTATAGTTTTAGTGATAGAATGTAGTTGAACTAGTTGAATTAAATAGAACTAGTTTGTTTTTTTAGTAAAACTACTTTATTTTTAGTAAGAACTAGCTAGTTCAGTTTATTTATAGTAAGTGCTTATTAGTTGAACTAGTTGAATTAATAGAACTAGTTTATTTTTAGTAAAACTTGTTTAATTTAAGTAAACCTAGTTTAGTTTTAGTAAGAAACTATAGTTCAGTTTATTTATAGTAAGTGCTTATTAGTTGAACTAGTTAATAAAACTAGTTTTTATTCTTAGTAAAACTAGTATAATTTTATAGAACTAGTTTATTCTTGTAGTTCAACTAGTTTGTAGAACTAATTCTTAGTCAAATTAGTAGAACTAGTTCATTTTTATTTATAGTAAGTGCTTAGTTGAACTAGTTGAATTAATAGAACTAGTCTATTCTTTTAGTTCAAGCAATTATTCCCACATCGACGTCGCCGATGCCTATCCCGCATCCTCTTCGTCGACTCAACGGAGGCATGCTTGATCAGAGGGGTCATGTTTGGGACTGGGCTCCGTCGGGCTGGTATTGGGAGGTGCTTCCTTCCGGTGGGTGCAACTTGATAAGGGGCCAACCCGTTGTTGACCCTAACATTCTTTGGTGGCGGGCGCGTGGGCCAGTGACAGTGCGGAGGCTTGAGGACCCCGCGGAGGTTGTATGTCACCGTGTCAGCGAGGAGGACGGACACGTCCGTCTCTACATGGTTGCGTTGGAGGGCAAGTTCGACAATACATGGCAGGTTCTTCAGGGATCTCACTAGAGCTATGATCCTGTGATGGTTCCTTCACTTTGGGTGTCCACCGCCCGCGCCGATACCCGTCGTTCACTAGGGTTTTAACTTTATTAATTAATTAGTGATGCTATATGTAAGATACTATTCGAGATGTATTAGTGATAATATTCGAGGATGTACGGACGCAAGAGATGATTTAGTTTTGCTTATTGAATGCTCAAACTAGAGTCCAACCAAATCTCCATGTCAATATATATGAGTCCTATAATTAAGATATTTTGATGTGTTTTTGTTTATATTTTCAACCATTGAATTTTGGCATGACTTGTGCTACAATATGTAGGAAATGTCGTCGTCTGACGATGACGATAGGATCCCAGCGTGCGACTGGTATGGCGAAGACCGGGGTCAGTGCGATAGGCCACACCGGGTAGACGATCGATGCTTTAGTGTTAAGCTCGATGAGGCCTTCTATTTTGAGACGGTATGCAACACGACAAGTCTTGTTTGGTAATTAAGCATGACTTATGCTTTCTTTTCAATGTGTAATTTTTGTCTTTTACAATTCGACTAGCTTATCCCATGCCATGAAAGACGCTATGTCTTGGAGCATCTGGATTTCGAAGATCATGAGAGTATGGAAACAAAGCAGATTCATCTCAGGACCCATCATGATTATGATTTTCTTGTAGAGCTATACAATTCGGAGAGTGTAACCCATTTTGGTTGCTCGAACTGGAGAGCACTGTGCAAGGCATATGATTTTCAGGAGGGTATGTATGTCACCTTTGACCTTGGTGATGATGACGATGGCATGCGGGTCCTTGTTGATACGCTTCCAGTTTGACCTCTATGTGAGTTTCTCAAACATATTTATTAAGTAATTTATGTTGCATTGTGTCTTTCAAAATAATTGACAGCTTATTTCCATTAACAACTTATTTCCATCCTTCAAGAAATATACGGAAGATGGTAGACAGAACCCACTACACCGATGGTGCGGAATTAACTTGTCAGATGAAAAATCATCTTGTCTTGTTACTTTCTGATTTTGAGAGTTACAATACCTATGCTAAAACTCCTGCACATTATTATCAATACGTGCCACTAGTGCATGTGTTGAGCTACGGTAACATCCATGGAGATGTCATGGTAAGATTTGTGGCCGATCATCTTTTGCATAAATTCTTCTAAAACTAAACTACATTACTAACTACGAAGTTATTACTATGTTTTTCAACAGAAAATCCCTTCGGATTGTGTGCATCATCTGATGTTTCAGAATGGTCACCTCAATGTTATGAGCTTATTCCCGTACTCGTCAGGTCATCATCCTACACATAACTGTCTATATAGGATTTCTAAATCCAATGAAGACTTGACAATCAAAGATTGGAAGAAATGTATGGTCAGTCGTAGGCAGCTATATGGAAGTGACATTGTGCGAAAGCCAAGAATTGGAGACATCATAATCTGCATTCTCCATAATGGAGAGTCAGGTCCTATCTTATTTTATGCTATTTGACCTTAGAGAGGGTGTACTTAATTAAGTCTGGCTACTTATGATCATGAGCTAAGAAGTTGTTAGATGACTATGACGATGATGATGAGGAGGACTTGTTATTATGACAACGAGTAGAAGTTGTGAGATGACGATGATGATGGGTACGACTTTTTTATTATGACGAGTTATTATTAATTATGATGATGCATTGTTATATGAGCATGCACGGTGACAAGAGAGGACACTTCTCTCTATTAGCTAGCTAACACAACATATGAAACCCCTAAATTAACCCTACAAAACCCCCCAAACCCCCTCCTCCCTTAAAAAAAACAAAAACCCGAGCCACTGAACTGCTGACGCGTGGAAGCTTATTTGTCCCGGTTGGTGATACCAACCGGGACAAAAGGGCCCCCTGCATAGGCAAGCCACAGTGGACACGTGGAACACCATCTGTCCCGGTTGGTATAAAAACCGAGACTAATGGTCTAGGGCATTTGTGTCGACCATTTAGTCCTGGTTCCCCAACCGAGACAAATGGCCCTGACGAACCGGGACAAATGGCCCTTTTTGCACTAGTGTCTAGATATCATCAGATCAAGATGGCAGTCAAAGACCAAGAGAAGATGTTGTTCATCACACCTTTTGCAGCTTTCTGCTATGTCTCTATGCCTTTGGGATCAAGAGTGCACAGGCGACTTACTAATGGTGTGTTCAAAATTGCCTCCACAGTTAGATAGGACGTAATGTGCATGCTTATGTAGATGATATTGTGGTCAGGTCTGGGAAGAAGGAGACTCTTCTAGACGACTTAAAAGAAACATTTGAGAATCTCCGGGTCTATAAGATGATGCTTAACCGGGCCATAAATGTAAATTTTTGGGTTTCCTAGTATCAGAGCGGGGCATCGAAGCTAACCCGGAGAAGATCAAGGCTATCACCTCATTATCTAAGCAGGCGTGTGTCAATGATGTTCAACGTCTGGCGGGTCATGTTGCGGCTTTAAGCCGGTTTATAAGTTGCCTGGGAGAAAAGGTTCTGCCTTTATATCAGATGATGAAGAAGTCAGACCACTTTGTCTGGAGTGAGGCAGCGGATCAAGCATTTGAAGCTCTCAAGAAACAGTTGGGTGAGCCGCCGGTCTTGGCTGCTCCAATTGACAAAGAGCCTTTGCTCTTGTACATGGAAGCTAATAATAAAGCTGTCGGTGTGGCAGTTGTTGTGGAGCGCAAGGAGATGGGTAAGGAGTATCCAGTCCAACGGCCGACTTATTATATCAGTGAGGTTTTATCTAAGTCCAAGCAAAGATACCCGCATTGGCAGAAGCTAGTATATGGGGTGTTCATGGCAAGTCGCAAATTGAAGCATTATTTTCTTGGACATCCTATTATTGTGGTTAGCTCTGCTCCTTTGGGGGATATTATTCAAAATAGAGAATCCACTGGCCGGCTTGCCAAATGGCAATTGATCTTGGGCCTCATGGTTTGAAGTATGTGCCTAGGATAGCTATCAAATATCAAGCTCTGGTGGATTTTATTAATGATTGGACAGAGTTGTGGGCGCCTGAGAAGCCTGATAACACATATTGGGTTATCCACTTTGATGGTTCTAGGTAGCTTCCCCACGAGGTGATAAAATTTGTTATGTTTTATGGTTGATGTTTCCTTGTACTAACAATGCTGCTGAGTATGAAGCTTTACTACATAGGCTTTGTATGGCTAAGGAGATGAATTTAAGCGGGGTTAGGTGCATGTGCGACTCGGATTTGGTGACTCAGATTCGGTGGCTCAGCAAGTCTGTAACACCCCATATGTGATACTTTCCAATAATGGCAATAAAGCAATTCTCAATTTGATCCTTGTCCTTATCCTTGGGGGTTCTTGTCATTTGAGCTCATTCTATTTTGCATTGTCATGTTATTTTATTTTATTTTTTGCATCCATGCATTGCTTCATCATCATGGCATCTTAGTCATCTTACTTTACTTTCTTGTTGTGGTTGTGATGTGAGGCACCTTGTGATGTGTGTGATTGTTGGTGCCTAGCCTTGCCCTTGCAACCCTAGACCCCCCTACTTCTGATTTTCCCTCTTCCTTCATCCTTCTCTTCCTTTCTTTATTTATTTTTGAAAGTCACCTAGCCTAGTCCTTTAATGTTCTTTCTTTACCAAAAAACCTTGCACCATGTCTACACCCTCTCTGCCAAATTTCATCATTTTTGGAATTGTCTTGGTTGGGTTCAAAAATGGCACAAGTTTGAATATTATTCAAACTTGTATTATTTGTCTGCCTCTAAAAATGTCCAAGCCAATTTTATGAATTTGGGCATAAATCAAGGAGCATGGAGATATTTTATTTATCCGCTAACTCTTTTCCTTTGAGCATGCACTTTCCTTCTCATTTTCTGTCTGAAGGAGAAATAGAAAAGAAAGGAGTTAGCAGCAGCAGTAGTGGCTTGGGCCACCTTCCTCCTCCGCCAGGCCCAGCCCTCCTCCGCAGCAGCCCCTCGACTCACTTCTTCTCTCCTGCAGCGGCCCAGCCAGCGCCAGCGTCGCGCGCAGTCGCGCCGTTCACTTTTTTCCCGGCGGACCCACACATCAGCCTCACACCCCGCTTCGTCGTCTTACTCCGTCACGCTGTTCCTGAGGCACAGCGCGAGCTCGCCGTCGCGCCGTGATCACGGACGTCGAGGCCTCGCGATCGGTGCCCCCCCCTTTTAAACACGAGAAGCCGCAGCCCTAGGCCTCCTCCTCCTCCTCCCTCTTTCCCTCACGCCGCCGCCCAAGTAAGCGCCCACGCGCACCCGCACCGCTCACCATGGCCGGCCCGATCCCGAGCTAGTCTCCGGCATAGAGTCATCGCCGGCCTCCTCGTCGTCGTCCATGAGCAAGCGCACGCCTCCTCGAGCCGTTCTGGAGCAGATCGAGGGCCCAGGACGACAAGCCCGACGCCCATGCCGTCTGCTTCCTCTCCGTCATCGACGAACCGCGGTCGCGCCAGGATTCAGAGTCATCTTCCTCCTCTTCGGTGCGTCTCCGTCGACATCTCCTTGTCCTAGGGTAAGGAGGTACTCCCTGCTCCTCCCTCCCTCTTCTGCATCGTCGTTAGTCTTCTGTACTCGTCGCCTTAGTTATGCCATCGTCATGCTCTCGGTGCCCCCGTCGTTCTAAACCTGCAGCTGTCGTGCGCTTCAGCTAGTCGCCATAGGCTTGCGTCTCGCCGCTCTGGATCCGCAGCAGCTCCGCCGCACGATCCCGCACGCCCGCCGCTCGTCGCCGACCTGCCTAGGCCCTGGCTTGTCACGTAGAGCTCCGCCGCCGCTGATCTGACGAGAGCTCATCGCCGTCATTGTAATGCGTGCTAGGTGCCGCAAGCGCTTCGAGTGGATGCGGTGTTCCCCCAGGAACTGCCCGCACCCCTCCGCCGTCCCTTAAGGTCGCCGGAGCAGCTCCGACGAGCCTCTGCTTTCACCTGCCCCTAGCGTCTTCAGTTATGTCTTCAGACTACGCGCCTGTGTTCTGTCGAGAACACTTGCCTAGCCCAGTGGCTAGCTCCTTCGTCAGTTAGTAGAGAGACGCGGGTTCGATTCCGTCCGGGGGTAGTGGGATTTAATCCCCCATTTTTGCCTCGCGAGAGACTGACAGGCAGGCCCCACCTGCCAGCCTCTCAACACACTTCCACCCACACGCGCACCCAGCCGCTGCCACATCAGCGCCCTGACCCCACTGGTCGCTGGCTGCGGCTAGTATAGGCCTGGGTCACTTTTGACCTTTTGCGCCTATTTTCTTTTCTGTTTTTGTTTTTCTTTTTCTTTTTCTACTTTTCCTTTGTTTATTTAATATCTGTTGATATATGCATCTGATGGATTTGAGTTATATATGAAAATTCTTAGTTTTTCATGTAGTTTATGAATATGCTGTTTGTTGCCATGTTTAAAAACATTTAAAATGTTGTTCGAATTATTCTTGTTTTAAATATGCTTAAACTTGGAAAAATCATAACTAAATAACTACAACTCCAAATGTAACAAACTTTATATGCATTTGGGGTGGAAAAATGTGTAGAATAATGTGGTTCTGTTGTTTTGCATTTTTAACAACTTTATAACAGAAGTTTCTAAGATCTGTCCCAAATGCACTTAATTAATTATGGGAGTTTCTGGAAATTGTTGTTTGTTATTTCCAGCCCATTTAAATATGCTAGCATGTTGCTGTAGTCATAGTTGCACCCTTCCCATGTTAGCCAACTCCTTTAAACTTGTTGGTTGATTGTTTGAATAAGCTACATAAACTTGTTAGTTTTGTTCTTTTGCTTGTTTCTTTCATGTGAGTGATCTTGTTGGCTATGATGCTATTGCACTCTTGTGTCCCTAGATCATGCATCATATCTATTCATGTGCATATGCATCATGATCATGCATCATGTGTTTGAGCATTGCGGTGTTGCTTGTTTTGTTGGTTAGAGCCCGGTGATTCGGAGTACGAGGTTCCTACCGAGGCTGAGTTTGAGAAGAAAGGTTACGATCCCTCCGTGGAATCAACAGGCAAGATGACCATATCCAGATATCACTACTATCTTTGCCTATGCTAGATGTCTCGCTCTTTAGATATTGCCTCGATTCCTATGTCTGTTTGTCATCCCTCCTATTGTTGCCATGAAACTCTTTAACCACCCTCCTAGCAAACCGTTGTTTATCCAAGTACACATCGCTCAACCCCTCTTATAGCGTTGTTAGTTGCAGGTGAAGTTTTAGAAGGTTCTTGCTTCGTGTTGAAGTTATTGTTGGGATATCACAATATATATAATTTGTTAAACTAAATCACCTATATATTAGTAATGGGTGGAAGGCTAAGCCTCTTGCTTGGTGTTTTGTTCCACTCATGCCACCCTAGGAACCGATAAACCGGTGTTATGTTCCTTGATTTTGCGTCCCTAACACGGTTGGGGTTGATGGGCCCCCCTCGATAACTCGCTCAGTGCTAAAGCTTTTCCACCAAGGCCCAACTTTGGTTTTACATTTGCCTTATAATTAGAATATGCATAGGGTGTTGCAAACCCGAGTTCTTAATTAACAACCCTGGGCCAGTGCTCCTCATGAGTGTTGGTCCAATCTGGGCAACCTGCGTGGCCACCTCGGGGAAACTCAAGGGCTGGTATACACATGTAGCTTGTCCCATCCGGTCGTGGCCTGAGACTAGATACGCGCGGCTACTGTCAGGGTGATGGCACGCCGGGAGGTCTTGCTGGTTTAGTTTTACCTTTGTCGGAATATCTTGAGCACAGGATTCCGAGAATACTTGGGTCTTCCCACCTTGGAGTTGCGACTCCGCAGATCGTGAGCTTGTGATGGGCTAAGTTGGGACACCCCTACAAGGTTTGATCTGTCGAAAGCCGTGCCCGCGGTTATGTGGCAGATGGGAATTTGTTAATATCCGGTTGTTGATAACTTGACACCATGTTCTTGAATACACTACCCGTGTGAGTAACCGTGATGGTTTCTTTCCGAAGGGGCTCGGGAAGTGAACACGGTGGGGTTATGTTTGATCGTGAGTAGTTAGGATCACTTCTTGATCAACTTGGCGATCGTTGGCACTTGTTCTCTTCTCGCTCTAAATTCGTAAGTTAGTTCTTAGTACTGCTACAACCTTGTTTTAAGCCTTTCCACACCTAAGGCTTTGATAGTCTTGTTACCCGAGAACGGGATTGCTGAGTCCTCTGTGGCTCACAGATTCTACACAACACCAGATGCAGGTACCATTGAGAACTACACAGGTGGTGGTTGAGAGCTGTATTGGGAGTTCGATGAAGAGCGTGGACGTTACTATTTGTCTTATCTCGATGATCAGTAGTGGCTCTTACTAGGATGATTCGGGCCTTGTGTTGTTTTATGGTATCTTTCGTTTGGATTTCGTCCGTAGCCGGACTCTGATGTTATTTGGATGATGTATGTTAATGTATTTCATTGTGTGACGTGGCGAGTGTAAGCCAACTACCATTTTACACTTTCATCCCTGCTTTTACATGAGTTGTGCAAAGATACCATACTTGAGATCATTCTAGTATGCGATTATGTCTTTAAGTCGTGCCTCGACACGTGGGAGACATAGTCGCATACTGGGCATTACAAAGTCTCAGGAAAGATGGATCTTTGGTATCTCCAGTATATTCACACATTAAGCCGGATCATCCTAAATGCATACTTCTCCACGAAAACATCTATGAACTAAATCAACTCTGGTTAAGCCGTTGGCAATTAAGGCTCAGATCTTTGAAAGAGTGGAAGCATAATGACCACATTCCGCGGCAGGCATTCGGCCTGGTAGTGGGCCGCTGGTGGGGAGACGGTATGGACGATAACTCGGCAAGGGTTTTTCTCCTTCTGGAGAGGTGTATTTGCAAGAGAACCAGGTAAAATTCCAGTCCATCGGATGAGTCCGCAGGGCGGCTGATGGGAAAGTCACATCCCTTCGTCTTTGAATTGAACCACCTCCTAGTTCAAGACTAAGCCCGTTGGACATCTCAGTTTGGCAGTTAGTATAGTAATAGTCTCTGAATAGTACGGAAGGCTCTTCGGCAAGGTATGCTTCGCAGAACACTTGGAAATTGCATATGGTGGAGACATAATTGGGACCAATGTCCATTGAATGAAGGTTATAAAAGTGCAAAATTTCAGTGAAGAATCTTGAGCTGGGCGGGGAAAAGCCACACTTGAAAACTATAACTTCATTCCTCTTGAGGTTTAGGAGGGCATTTAGAGCCTGGAACCTGCCAATGAATGACTTACTTAGTGGGTAAAACACCCATGGACACATAATAATTGAGTATATTCTCAGTCACTTTGGAAGGAATCCAGTCGCAAGTGGTGTGTGTTTTTGTCATGATGAGCCGGAAGCAATGAGCTGTGACCAGAAAATAAATATGGCGGTTTAAATACTATAGTACAGAGTCGCATGCAAGATTATAAGGGCATTATTAGGTAAAGGGACACTATGAGCCGTCTTATTTCAAAGGTTAAAGACGAGTTACAATAGTTTCAATGGTGGATAATTTAAACCGGTCAGAGGCTTGTGGGTTGCAAAAATTATGTAAGCCGTCACATACGATATGGCACGTTTGTTGGGGTATTGGATCGACACCTATGGGATCACAAGAATCCCTACTACGGTTGCGGGGCGCGGGGTTGAGAGAAGAGCGGATCCAACAGATAGCACACACGGTTCGTTTACCCAGGTTCGGGCCGCAAGGATGCGTAAAACCCTACTCCTACTTTGGTGGATTATATCTTTGTGTTCTTCATCTAGCTATGGGGCGTGAGGAGCTCCATAAAGCCGAATCGTGAGGAGTTCTGAAAAGCCGAATCCTTGTCCTGGTTGCCTCAGGCCTCCTTTTATAGGGAAAAAGGGTTGCCACAGTGGCACACAGGAGGTGGAAAGGGTACAGTGATGCGAGGTTGTCCCCCGCATTACATGACAAGGCGCATTTAATGCGCCTGGCTTAGGTGTCCTTGCTTTATCGGGGACGGGGGAGACATCCATCTTGTCCGTCGCCGCTCCTTCTTGCGTCGACACGCGCCCTGGCCAGCTATGCCTGAGACGCCATTTAGGCAGGCAGGCACCTGAGGTGGCGCAATGGTGGGTCTCCACAAAGATCTGCATGTCTCCATGCAGGTGCCTGCCCAGCTGGTTGGGTCGGTAGTTGCATGGGGCGGTGGAAGCTTAGTTGGCGTGGGCCTGATGGTGGCCCTGCGGATGTCCTCGGCAAGGGTCTTGCCGGGGCCCCGATAAGGGTCTTGCCGCGGCGCCTGCTGTCATCCCCGGCAAGGTGCTTGCCGGAGGTCTTGTGGTCTTCCTTGGCTGGGATCCCGCCAAGGGTCGTCGTCTTCTTAGCGTGTATCTGATCTTGAATGTCTTCACAAAGATCTGCATGCCACTACGGGGATGCCTCCCGAATCCTTGGCCCATGGGGGCAGTGGACTCAAGGGTGATCTGCTCCGTAGTCGTGGGGCGAATTGCCGCGGCAAGGGTCTTGCTAGGGCAGCTAAAGCCGGCCCCGGCAAGGATCTTGCCGGGACTGCTAAGACTGGCTCCCGACAAGGACCTTGCCGGGGGAAGCCGCTTCGTCCCTTTACTCCTTGTGGTCTTGGCTTTGGGCTTCAGTCTCCATCGAGCTTCGGTCTTACCCTGGCTCACCTCCCTTGCCATGCTTGGTGTGGTGGTGCCCGTGGCTCAGACTGCCCGTGCACAGTTATAGGGGTACAAAAAGTGTACCCCTCTTTTAGTACACCGACAGGAGCCCCCGTGACTGGGCCACACATAAGCGCGACGCGCTGTTGGGCCAGGCCCAGAACGGTGCGCGGGCAGGCCGGATGGTTTTTACCGTGTTAAGATTTTCCGCGCGCTTCGCCTCCCACGATCCGTGCGCGCAGCGCGGGGTGGAGGGGCGGGCGTGACGTGGGCGGCATGCGCGGGGCGGTTTCCGCAGGCATGCGTCACGTTGGAGTAAAGAGGCGGCTTCGCGCCTTCCCCATAACCGGGGGGAGGCGTGGAGACGCGGGCCATTTATTGAATGGGGTCGAGGCGCGATCCTCAAGGCGTCCACTCCCCACGATCACGGGGTGGGGAGAGGTTGCCTCACCCGTCCCCTCGGTTCAGCACGTCTTCCACGTGCCTCCCATGCGCTTGGGGTGGCAAATGGTGGAGGCGGGAAACCGGGCCGTCGCTGGTTGGGGCGGCGGGTCGGCCCCGGTTCCCTGCGCCTTATGTGTCTTGATTGGCCGAGCGGGGCGGTCGAGCCCTAGCCCCGCTCCTTTATAAAGAGCGGGAGGGGAGGGATGGCGCCCCGCACTCTTCCATCTTGTTTCTCCTTCAGCTTCTGCTCCTCTCTTCCGTTCGCCATGGAGAGAAGAAATCCCGGCCCTTCAAATGTGGCGACGAGGGTCGCCGCTCGACAACGCGTCCCTCCTTCTCCTGAACCCGCGGTGGCAGAGCCGGCCACGAGGGGAAGGGGGAGGGGGGCGAGGCCGTGGGCGAGGCCGAGGTGCTCGGGGAAGAGGAGGACGGGGCGGCCCGCCGGCCTCGCCCCCGCCAGCAGTTCCTCCTCTAGTGGAGGTCCATGTTGGGGATGACCCTTGCGAGTTCTTCGTCAGGTTGCAGCGGCTGCCGCGCCGTCGCCTTCGTCTCCCGACCCCATTTGTGCGGGAGATGGAGCTGGATCCGCCGGAGTCGCTGCGGCTGCAAATGAGGGGCTGCGGGATCAGTGGCACGCGGGTCCGCATCGACTTCCCTGCTCCTCATGTGATGTATCTTTGTCAGGGATGGAAGACGTTTGCTCGCATCCACAGCTTGATGGATGGGCTCACTCTCCATTTTAAGTTGATGGAGGGTGGCCTTCTGTCCGTCAAGGTCTTCGGGCACTTTGGGACTCGTGCAAGGTGCTGCGTGGAGAGCTCTTCCGATGACGAAGATTCCTCCTCGAGCGAGGGTGACGAATAGGACAGCAGCAGTGACGAAGAGGGCGGTGGGTGGCAGGATGACGGGTCCGACTAGGTGTCGGGCGCCGCTCCTGGTGCAACCGGTGACCCCATCATCCGCGTCGCCGGCTCCTTGAACTTCTCGGGGTCGTCCCCTTTGCGGCTGGCGTAGGGAGGCTGCAGAAGAGGAAGAGGAAGAGGGCGGGCGGCAAGTTCGTCATGTTGGAGTACGCGGGCACCGACGCCTTCGACGCGTACTGACGTCCTGCCGCCTCGTCTTCGAGCTCTGCTTCTAGCGCCACCATCACCATCCAGCCTTTGGGCGGCCACCAAGATGTCCTCTTGGTGTCTTCTGCCACCCGTAGCTCGCCTAGGCGCTCCTTTTGTCCTTCTCACCTCCTTGACCTACCTTCTGAGGAGAGGGACAAGAAAGGCATTACGGGCATCTTATCCCTTTTTAGTTTGTAAGCCTTCGGGCATCTGTTTAATTAAAAACTTGTAATCCTCTTGTTTTTCATTCCCTTCGGACTGTACCTGAATGGAATGTTTTTAATGAAAAAGGGATGTTTGCCGGGTCATTTGTTTGTGGGTGAAACCCACAACAATGAATAAATCCTTGATATCTTTTAAGACAAACATTTTCTCGCCTAGAAACAGGCCTTGCCGTCTCCCTACTTCGCTCGACCTTTCTCACGTCTCTGGCGGAGGCAGGGATGAAGTGGGCTTAGGCTCCTCGTTTCATCCTTTCGCTGCCGCGACTACGACCAAACTTAGTCCCAGGAACGAGCCCTAGGGCCTAGAGTTATGGGAGCACTGTAGCTTAAGGAAAAGAACGAGGTTTCACATACCTCAGTCCATAATGGAATGCATGATAAGGGATGAAGAACTTATCTGAAGCTACAGCCCCCGGCAACCTTGGTTCGTCGTGGGTGAATCTTTGCTCTTGTAGCCCCCGGCAACACTGCCTTGTCGGGGCCTAGGTGCTAGTCTGTTCTTCTTTCTTCTCCCCAAGTGGCTTCGGCAAGGATATCTGTGCGTCCTGTGAACCAAAGGAGATAGAGGAAAGACAAAGAGATGCAAACTCGACCTCTAAGCTAGGGGTTAGCCGCCGCTAAGCACTATCAACCCTAACCAAGGACGAGACTCGACTCAGCATGCATGGTATAACTTAGGGCGCCAGCGCTTCATTTATTTATGCTCAGGGTCTGCGCCTGGCTTTGTATAAAGGGTTACATGCCTTGCCGGCAAGGCTTGTACAAAAGGTGGCTTGCTGGGGGGCCCGGCAAGCCGTGCCTTATGGGTAAAACTTGCGAAGATGCTCAATATTCCAGGAATTGCTCACCGGAACGGCATTTTTGGTCTCCATGCAGACTGTGCCAGGCCTGGTGGCTCGTATTACCCGATAAGGGCCTTCCCACTTCGGCGTCAACTTTTTTGAATTCTTGGCCGATTGAACGCGCCGAAGAACAAGGTCGCCTTCCTCAAAGCTTCGGGCATGGACCTTGCGGCTATGGTAGCGGCGCAAGGCTTGCTGGTAGCGTGCTGCTCTCACAGCCGCCCGAAGACGATCTTCCTCAAGCAGCGTGGCGTCCTCTTGCCGCAGTTGCTCTTGCTCAAGCTCATCATAAGAGAGCACTCGAGGTGACCCGTATATGAGTTCAGTGGGGAGAACTGCTTCTGCCCCGTATACCACGGCAACAGGTGTCTGGCCGGTGGCTCGATTTGGCGTCATTCTGATCGACCAAAGAACCGTCGGCAATTCATCAATCCAGCGCCTTCTGCTCTTGTGCAGCCTGCCAAAGGTCTTTGTCCTTAAGCCTCGCACTACTTCAGCGTTCGCCCTCTCATCTTGACCATTTCTTCTTGGGTGAGCAGCGGAAGCGAAGCAGACCTTGCTGCCGAGGTCTTGGGTATATTGCATGAAGGTGCGGCTTGTGAACTGCGTGCCGTTGTCGGTGATGACCCTGTTGGGTACACCAAAACGGCACACTAGTCCCTTGAAGAACTTGACGTCTAACTGAGCTGTGACCTTCCTCACTGTCTCCACTTCTGGCCACTTTGTGAACTTGTCGATTGCGACGTACAAGTACTCAAAGCCCTCGATAGCGCGGGGGAAAGGGCTCAGGATGTCGAGCCCCCAGACCGAGAAGGGCCAGGAGAGAGGAATGGTTTGAAGGGCTTGAGCTGGTTGATGAAGTTTCTTTGAATGGAAATGACACGCTTCATACCTGGTGACCAGTGTCGTCGCATCCTGGAGGGCAGTGGACCAGAAGAAGCCTTGCCGAAATGCCTTGCCGGCAAGGGCTCTTGACCCTATGTGGGACCCACATATGCCTCCTTGAATCTCTGCCAACAGCCCCAGTCCTTCCTCTCGAGGGATACACTTCAATTTCACACCGTTCGGTCTCTTTCTGTACAGGGCGTCATCGACGAACTAGTACATAGCAGACCGACGGGCTACTTTTTCCTCTTCATCCTGCTCCTCAGGAAGTTCCCTAGTTTGGAGGAATCGGACGGTATGATGTGCCCACGCTGGAGCCTGGGGCTCGACAGCGAGGACTAAAGGCATTTACTCCGCTATAGGAGCGGCTGCCTCGATGGCAAGAGCTTGACGCTCCGCCGGAGCTAGCCGTCCAGTGGCGGGCTCAGTGTCTCCAGCAACATCCTTGCCGGTGGCTCCGGGGAGCTCGGCGGGAAAGTACTTGCCGGGTCCTGATTTCCTCCTCTTGTTTCTGCCGGTGGAGCTCTCTGGCACATCCTCGACGGGAGAGCAACACTCCGAAGAGGTGCGCTTGCCGGAGTGGGTGTCCGAGGCATCACCGGCCTTCTTCTTGTCGGTGGAGCTCTATGGCACGTCCTCGACGGGAGCACAACACTCCGAAGAGGTGCGCATGCCGGAGTGGGTGTCCGAGGTCTCACCGGTCTTCTTCTTCTTCCCTCCCGGGGCTCCAGTGGCAGGAGCAAGTGCCCTCATGGCGGCAGCTGCTGCAACTGCTTCCTGGTATAGTTGGTTAGTGCAAATCAGCGCATCTTTCTTATCGGAGGGGATGGTGATGATCGTCACAGGTCCTGGCATCTTCAGGGTGTTGTAGGCGTAGTGTGACGCTACTATGAACTTGTCCAGCGCTGGGCGACCAAGGATCCCGTTGTAAGGCAAGGGGATCTTGGCAACATCGAACACGATCCTTTTTGTCCTGTAGTTCATATCACTTCCAAAAGTCACGGGCTGCGTGACCTTTCCCCTTGGTTGACTTCTCCCGGGTTGACCCCCTGAAAGGTGCCCGTCTCTTCGAGGTCTCCGTCAGGAATTTGCAGCTTCTTGATCACGGTGGGTGAGAGTTGGTTCAGACCGGCCCCACCATCGAATAGCATCTTTGTCACCTTGAGGTTGCGTATTATCGGTGAAACCAACAATGGCAAGCACCCGACCGCAGTAGTGCGATCAGGGTGATCCTCAGTGTCAAAAATGATAGGCGTGCTGGACCATTTCTGCGGCTTTTGAGCGCCGGACGACGGCTACGCCGCTGTAATCTCACGCGCCCACTGTTAAAGTTGGCGGTGAGAAGTATGCAGCGAGGCGCCGCCATCAACGCACATGGCCTCCGTAGGTTTATGGAATTCTTGGTCGCAGGACTCGTCGTCCTCTTTGTGATCATCGTCTTCAGGTCTTCTGTCACGGCCCCGAGCGGGCCTCTCCAGCTGTTTATCCTTGCCGCGATGGCCTGCTTGGCCGTCACGCTTCTTGCCGGACCCTTCAGCACCGTCCTGGCCCTTCTCCTTGTCCCGCCTCTCATATTCAGCCCTCTTCTTCTCAGCAAGGAGCTCAACCTGTCGGCAGTCCTGGAGATCATGGCCTTTGGTGTGATGGATTGTGACGCCCGAAGACCAACGTCCCAGAAGATTCCAGAAGATTCCAGATGTTCTGGGTTCTCCCTTGTGTTTCAGTTGTGCTTGCTTTATTTATTTTGCATTGCATCATGTCATCCGCATCATGATAACAACATTAAATATGTGTAATTGTTGTTGCTTTAATAATTGCTAGATTGGTCATGGGGATTTTCCGGAATTTGTTGTTGTTATTTCCGGCCTCATTTAAAATGTCTAAATAGTGTAGTTTTATTATGCTTCACCTCTTGCTATGTTAAAAACATTTAACCTTGTCTTGTAAATAAATGAGAGTCAACTAAATAATAAATGTGGTGTTTCGTCAATATGCAACTCGTTGCATATTGAGCTCCACTTAACTTGTAGTACTTGTTTGTGCACTTTGCCATGCCATGCATAATTAAACCGGACATGCATCATACTTGGATGTGCATCGTATGCCATGTTTATGCTTGTGTGTTTACTGTGTTGTTTGCTTCTTTCCGGTTGCTTCTCTTGTTAGCTTCGGTTTCGTTCCGGAGTTGTGAGGATTCGCTCGACTGTTGCTCCGTCTACTTCATGGACTTGTTCTTCTCCCTCACGGAATCCCAGGCAAGATGATCATACCCTTGGATACCTTTACTACCATTGCCATGCTTAGTTGTCTCGATGCTATCGTTACATGTCGCGCTACCCATCTTTTATGTCAGCCTCTCCTTGTTGCCATGAAACCTCTAACCTTTGACACCTTCCTAGCAAAACCACCGTTTGGCTATGTTACCCGCTTGCTCAGCCCCTCTTATAGCGTTGTTAGTTGCAGGTGAAGATGAAGTTTGTTCCAGGAGGGAACTTGTTGTTGGAATATCACAATATATATAATTATTATTAACACACCTATATACTGGGCATGGGTGGAAGGCTTGGCCTTTTGCTCGGTGTTTTGTTCCACTCATGCCACCTTAGGCGCCGATAAACCGGCATTATGTTCCTTGATTTTGTGTTCCTTACACGATGGGTGGATGGGGACCCCTTGACAGTTCGACTTTGAATAAAACTCCTCCAGCAAGGCCCAACATTGGTTTTAATTTGCTCATAATAACAACTTAATTAATTAATTAAATTGCATAGGGAGTTAGAGCTACCCGAGGATTCTTTCTACATAGCAGGGGGGCCAGTGCTGATGGTGTTGGTCCCAAACGGGGGTCCTGCAGGGCCGCCTTGGGGAAACCCGAGGTATCTGGTATAACCTGTAGCATCGCCCATCCGGACGTGGCCTGAGACGAGATACGCGCGGCTACTATCAGGGTGTCGGCACGCCGGGAGGTCTTGCTGGACTTGTTTTACCATTGTCGAAATGTCTTGTGCTACCGGGATGCCGAGCCTGATCGGATTTTCCCTAAGATAAGGGGTGATGATATTATATTTATCACTTCAGCTAATCGTGAGAGCTTGTGATGGGCTAAGTTGGAACACCCCTGCAGGGTTATGATCTTTCGAAAGACGTGCCGCGGTTATGTGGCAGATTGGAATTTGTTAATGTCCGGTTGTAGAAAACTTGACAGAGGATCCGAAGTAAAACACACAACTGTGTGAGTAACCGTGACTGTCTCTTTTCACTTTGAGAAGAGAACACGGTGGGTTTATGTTTGACTCGTATGTAGTTCAGGATCTTCAACGATCACTATTTTTGCGACCGTTTGCGTAGATGCTCATCTTATTCTGGTACTCGTAAGTTAGCCACCATATGATGCTTAGCCGCTGCTGCAACCTCACCACTTTATCTCTTCCTACCCATAAAGCTTTGCTAGTCTTGATACCCATGGTTATGGGATTGCTGAGTCCTCTGTGGCTCACAGTTACTTCACCACACCAGATGCAGGTTCAGCCGAGTTTGATGCAGGAGATGGATCAGAACTTCAGAGAGCTCGATGAAGAGTGACCGTATGCTTGTGACGTTTTCGACGATTAGTAGTGGTTTCTACTAGGATTCGATCCTGACCTGTGGCTTTATGTTGTCTTGGTATCTTTCTTTTGGATCTTCACCCGTAGTCGGGTTGTGATGTTTTGAATGATGATTGCTTATGTAATGTATTGTGTGAAGTGGCGAGTGTAAGCCAACTATCTCCTTTTGCAATTTAATCCCTCTTTTACATGAGTCGTGCAAAGATACCAAACTTGAGATCATTCTAGGATGGGCTTATACCTTTAAGTCGTGCCTCGACACGTAGGAGGTATAGTCCCATTCTGGGCATTACAAGTTGGTATTCAGAGCCTTCTCCGACCTAGAAGCCCCCACTGATTGATCGAATCGTTGACGGTTGAGTCTAGGCACACACTAAAAATGTTTTGAGTCCTATATATATCGGAGAGTAGGAATTCTTTTGCTTCTCATCTCTTTTCACTCTGGTGAGGACTCCTGACGATTACTCTTATCTCTTCTATTCTCAAAAATGCACCAAATTTTTTTTAGGATCTCGCGAGTATTGTTTGGATTGTTCTGATGTCTTTGTGACGAGAACATTGTTTTCGATGCCTGCTGTCATTTAGGGGTTGTGGCAGTGTCCCGGGGAGTTGAGCTCCGAGGTGTTGTCGTCACAAATCCATCGTGGTAGTACTAGAATACTTAAGACGGCCAACATCGAAAACTCTCCTATGCGGTTAGTGGCAAGATAACCCCGACATCACCCAGTACCGGGGAGGTAGTTCGGGAGTATTGCCATAGCTTGTATAGTATATGCGTTTCGAACGTCCGAGGTAAACAGTTTCCGGAGATAACTGGTTATGTGTTGAAGGATGGATACAGCTGGATGTAGGTTTAGAGTTGATTGCGCGATGCTTCCCCTGTATCCCCAACACCTGATTGCATAACTGGAAACTTTCGGAAATTAATAGGTGGGTTCATCTAGTAGTTCTAGGCATTCTTCCAACGAGTGCATGATATGAAGTTCGAGGTTCTACATTGAGTGAAGTGGTTTTATGGTCTTGTTCCGATCGGGAGTTGCATCTTAAAGGGTCCTTGGCTATGCTGATCCGGGGATTGCAAAACCCTTTTGTAACACGTTCCATGAGCTTTCAGCACGAAGATGTGGAATGAAGATTCTATCTTGTATTTGTTCTATCTGATCCTTGTTGATTTTATTTTAACTTTTGTTCTCCCAAGTGGCTTCCCGTCAAGTTGATGTACCTGCGGAATTCATTAGTTCAATTCTCTGTTTGGATAGATATGTTGCAACATAATCTTCTTCATAAACATATCTATCCTTTGTTTTTGTCTTGATTCTGGTATTCGAGTTGCATCGATGTCAAATGTTGATTCCATACCTTTCCTAATCGGTGTTCTCATATTTCTATGGGAGTGCTAATTCCTCTTGACCATCAAGATGGTCATGTTAAATTCTTTTCAACCGGTGTCCATTTTGTTCGTCTCAAATTGTCTTTGTTTTTTCCCCAACCTCCCACCCTTCTTCTTCTTGGAGTCAGAAATTCTCAAATGAAGTATCCATTTTATTCATGTGATATTTCTTCATTCTTTTCCTTCAATGTTCTTATCCGGTGATTATCGTGAAGTTGCTCAAGAGCTTCAAGTTCATCATTCTTTTGTTCTCAATTCTGCCGGTGGATGTAATTCAAGTTTTCGGTGTTAATCTTATCCTTTTCCTCATTTCACAATGCTTTCTTATTCCGGTGCACCAATTAATCATTCTCCTCTTGCTATTCTTATCCGGAGTGCTGAAAATTCATAATTCCATTCTTAATCCGTTCAAACTATTTTGAGGTTTATCATCTTATTCAAGCCATTTAATTCAACCGGTGCAATATCTCTTAAGCAATCTTTTTCAACGGTGATTTCTTTGAGTGGGCCCTAACCCACAGGTCTTTCCCAGGATCTTACTTGACTCTTCTAATTTCCGGAGTTATTCTCAAATTCTTTTAAAGTGTGACGTGGGAATGATTTCCATCAGTCACATGCCTTCTCCAAGATCGCTTTCAAATTCTTTTCGTCATTGGTTCAACCTTTTTAATTCTTCATTCCGGAGTGCCTATACAATTCATGGTGGTGTATCTTATCGTCTTCTCAGATTTTGAAGACTCGAAGACGAGTTCCTCTTGAACCCTTATCCGTTCTCCCAAGATTCGTGGTTCTAGCTTCACGCCATCCTCATAATTGTTTTAGATTGTGAGGAATTCTTTCTAACCAGCCGAAGCATTTCATGAATTCTTTCCATTGTGATCCTCCGAAGGCCATCATTTCAGAAGATTTCTTTGTTCTGAGTTTTCAACTTCGTTCTCCAAATATTCTTCATTGATGCCTCTTCGTTCGTCTCCTTATTTTTTTACGGTGGTTCTTTCAAGATTACCCTTCCGTTGTTATCATTTTAATTCATTTGTTCTTTTCATAATCCTACCGGTGGTTCGTTGAAGTTTATTCTCAAGTTTGGCCATATCTCTCTCCAATCCTTTTTCAATAAGAATAAGTTGTATGCCAAATCCTTTGGTTGTCATCAATTTAATTTGATGAAGGATAAGCATACAGTAATTCTTATTCTTATTTATTCAAGGTGATTTAATTCTTTTTTTTGGAGCTTGTTCATCATACCATATCCTCGGTTCTAAGTTGTTCATCTTGTTTTCCGGAGTTCCAAGTTATTTAATTATATCATTTCAAAGCTCCATCTAATTCATCGCAGGCCTTGAATCTTATTCTTTTCATCTTTCACTTCTCATGCTTTCATTACCGGAGTTTTCATGGTGGTTCATCAAGATTTAATTCATCCTCGAAGTCTTCATCAAGATTCTTGCTGGAGCTCAAGCTTTCTTCATCATGCTGTCCAAGTGCAATCCTTTCTACCTTATCTTTTTAGATGGTGTTATGTCATTCTTGACAATTCCTTCATGTTTCATGATTCACGAGTTATCAAGAATGAGATATTCAAAACCATCATTTTTCCTTGTTCAGCAGATCTTTTCACTCTTCAATTATTCGGGAGTTATCTTGGGTTCTAAGTCACCTAAAGCTTTCCTTGAGAATTGTTGCTAATTATGGTGCTTATAAATGACCCAGTTTCTTCATTTATCTTCCCGCAGAAACAAGTTTTCATCTTGTCATTGATCTCAATCCAATCAAATGTTTTTGTTAGTGGCTGGTTGTCACCTCTTAATTTTAAGATGTTTTCCATAAGCCCACATCAAGCTTATTCGTTTTCGTTGTTGATTTTTTTCCAACAACTCCATTCAACCCTTCTTCGTAAGGATGCTCTTTCAAATTCAAATTTGAGAGAAGTTGTCATTTTTCTTCTCCATTCATTTCTTTCGTTGATTTATATGCTATTCTTTCGTTCCGGAGGCTTTGTGATGTCGCTCTCTACAAACCATCATATCGTTTTATCAAGATCATGTTCTTTTCTTTTCTAGTCCATTTAACCGGAGTGTTGTATTCTTCATTCAAGTTACGTCATTTTATCTAGTTTTGCCTATCTTTTCAACCGGAGTGCTGTCTGAATCCTTCTTACCCCTTGTGCCATTCTTTCAATTGTTTCAGAGGCAATATGTTGTTCATTTCATCAAGTATCATTCCATCTCCTCAAGTTCTTGTTCATTTCCTTCATTTTCAGACAGAGTGTTGTCCAAATTATTTCGTTCTTATTCCTTCTCAATCTTGGTTAACCGGAGTGGTTTTGGAATTCTTTTGTCATCCGTGAGCTCTTGTTTCATGTCTTTCGAACTGCAAGGTTCTCGTGATGTTCCTTGTTCCTCATTTTACCGGAGTGTTTTCATCTTCGTTCATCTCCGTTGCATTCTTTCTTTCAAGATTGTTCAACCTCTCATGGTTCGTGGTTTCACTCGTCTGTCAAAGAAGCAACTTTGTTTTACCTCTTCCTCTTCCGTTTTTATCCGGTGCTATCTCTAGGATCTCGGGACGAGATCCTCTGTTAGTGTGGGAGAGTTGTGACGCCCGAAGACCGACGTCCCAGAAGATTCCAGAAGATTCCAGATGTTCCGGGTTCTCCCTCGTGTTTCAGTTGTGCTTGCTTTATTTATTTTGCATTGCATCATGTTATCCGCATCATGATAACAACATTAAATATGTGTAATTGTTGTTGCTTTAATAATTGCTAAATTGGTCATGGGGATTTTCCGGAATTTGTTGTTGTTATTTCCGGCCTCATTTAAAATGTCTAAATAGCGTAGTTTTATTATGCTTCACCTCTTGCTATGTTAAAAACATTTAACCTTGTCTTGTAAATAAACGAGAGTCAACTAAATAATAAATGTGGTGTTTCGTCAATATGCAACTCGTTGCATATTGAGCTCCACTTAACTTGTAGTACTTGTTTGTGCACTTTGCCATGCCATGCATAATTAAACCGGACATGCATCATACTTGGATGTGCATCGTATGCCATGTTTATGCTTGTGTGTTTACCGTGTGTTTGCTTCTTTCCGGTTGCTTCTCTTGTTAGCTTCGGTTTCGTTCCGGAGTTGTGAGGATTCGCTCGACTGTTGCTCCGTCTACTTCATGGACTTGTTCTTCTCCCTCGCGGAATCCTAGGCAAGATGATCATACCCTTGGATACCTTTACTACCATTGCCATGCTTAGTTGTCTCGATGCTATCGTTACATGTCGCGCTACCCATCTTTTATGTCAGCCTCTCCTTGTTGCCATGAAACCTCTAACCTTTGACACCTTCCTGGCAAAACCACCGTTTGGCTATGTTACCCGCTTGCTCAGCCCCTCTTATAGCGTTATTAGTTGCAGGTGAAGATGAAGTTTGTTCCAGGAGGGAACTTGTTGTTGGAATATCACAATATCTATAATTATTATTAACACACCTATATACTGGGCATGGGTGGAAGGCTTGGCCTTTTGCTCGGTGTTTTGTTCCACTCATGCCACCTTAGGCGCCGATAAACCGGCATTATGTTCCTTGATTTTGCGTTCCTTACACGATGGGTGGATGGGGACCCCTTGACAGTTCGACTTTGAATAAAACTCCTCCAGCAAGGCCCAACATTGGTTTTAATTTGCTCATAATAACAACTTAATTAATTAATTAAATTGCATAGGGAGTTAGAGCTACCCGAGGATTCTTTCTACATAGCAGGGGGGCCAGTGCTGATGGTGTTGGTCCCAAACGGGGGTCCTGCAGGGCCGCCTTGGGGAAACCCGAGGTATCTGGTATAACCTGTAGCATCGCCCATCCGGACGTGGCCTGAGACGAGATACGCGCGGCTACTATCAGGGTGTTGGCACGCCGGGAGGTCTTGCTGGACTTGTTTTACCATTGTCGAAATGTCTTGTGCTACCGGGATGCCGAGCCTGATCGGATTTTCCCTAAGATAAGGGGTGATGATATTATATTTATCACTTTAGCTAATCGTGAGAGCTTGTGATGGGCTAAGTTGGAACACCCCTGCAGGGTTATGATCTTTCGAAAGCCGTGCCCGCGGTTATGTGGCAGATTGGAATTTGTTAATGTCCGGTTGTAGAAAACTTGACAGAGGATCCGAAGTAAAACACACAACTGTGTGAGTAACCGTGACTGTCTCTTTTCGCTTTGAGAAGAGAACACGGTGGGGTTAGGTTTGACTCGTATGTAGTTCAGGATCTTCAGCGATCACTACTTTTGCGACCGTTTGCGTAGATGCTCATCTTATTCTGGTACTCGTAAGTTAGCCACCATATGATGCTTAGCCGCTGCTGCAACCTCACCACTTTACCTCTTCCTACCCATAAAGCTTTGCTAGTCTTGATACCCATGGTTATGGGATTGCTGAGTCCTCTGTGGCTCACATTTACTTCACCGCACCAGATGCAGGTTCAGCCGAGTTTGATGCAGGAGATGGATCAGAACTTCAGAGAGCTCGATGAAGAGTGACCGTATGCTTGTGACGTTTTCGACGATCAGTAGTGGTTTCTACTAGGATTCGATCCTGACCTGTGGCTTTATGTTGTCTTGGTATCTTTCTTTTGGATCTTCACCCGTAGTCGGGTTGTGATGTTTTGAATGATGATTGCTTATGTAATGTATTGTGTGAAGTGGCGAGTGTAAGCCAACTATCTCCTTTTGCAATTTAATCCCTCTTTTACATGAGTCGTGCAAAGATACCAAACTTGAGATCATTCTAGGATGGGCTTATACCTTTAAGTCGTGCCTCGACACGTAGGAGGTATAGTCCCATTCTGGGCATTACATGGATCTTGCAGTATCGGTTGCCGGAGTTTCCTGGCTTCTCGGCAGCCGCCAAGGCCCGGCAGGCGAAACACCCGGCAATTTCCTTACCGGGGTCACCCGCCCTGGTTTTCTTGGCGGAGCCGGCGTCATCATATCCCTCGGCGGCAAGCACGGTTTTACCCTTGCGCTTCCTATTGCGGTGCCGGCATTTCTTCGCCGAAGAGGCAGTATCCTCATCTGAAGAGTCGGTTTCCACACCGGCATCTTCACCGGGTTACTTCCTTCCCTCCTCAACCCGGGCACATCTGTCAGCAAGAACATAGAGTTCCGCCACATCTTTCACCTTGGTCATCGCCAGTTCTTCACGCATCTTGCAGTTACGCACGTTCTGATGGAACACGCTAATGATGGCGGCAGGGTGAACATCAAAGATATTGTATTTTACCCGGCTGAAGCTCTGTATGTACTTGCGCAGACTCTCGCCTTCCATCTGGGGTATGACGTGCAGGTCACTTGCTTGGCCATGGGCTTTGTGACCTCTAGTAAAGGCGCCAACAAACTCATGGCACAAATCCGACCAGGAGGAAATAGAGTCTACCGGCAAGTGCATCAACCACGACATGGCGCTGGGCTTAAGAGCCAATGGAAAGTAATTCTCAAGCACCTTATCGTCGCGGGCTCCGGCAGCTTGCATCGCGATGGTATAGATGCTAAGGAACTCTGACGGGTGTGTCTTGCCATTGTACTTCTCGCCAACGTCAGGCTTGAAGGTGCAGTGAGTGGGCCACTGGAACTGCCGCAGCTCACGGGTAAAAGCCGGACATCCTACCTCATAAGGTAGACCTCCAGGGCTCTCCGGTGCTAGGCGGTCCACAGCAGGCCCTGCTCGCCTGTCTGACTGGTGGCGCGCTCCACGCTGGCGCTCGATGGTGGTCCGAGCGTCTTCATGAGCTCGCTCCTCTAGAACTTGACGCTGGTCGCCGTGGGTCCGTGGGTCGGACGACGCTATGGAGATGGCGTCACCCGCGATGTCCCGACGAGTCGACACACGCGGTACCGGGCGAGGAGGAGGCGAATGCACCGTGGCTACGGCGCTGCCGGTCCTCCCGCCACTGGTGCGTGGGACCCCATCGAAGCGTCGACCTGGGAGCTCCGCTGGACTAGGTTCATCCTTGTTGGCGACTGCGACAAGGCTTCGGATGGTGGCTCTCCATTCGTCAAGTTTTCCCGTAACAGGAGGAAAATCGAGGAGCAACTGCGCGTGCGCCAGGGCTTCGGCTGGGGTTAGCGGTAGCGAGACCTGCACGGACCGCGACGCGCTTTGACCCCTGACCGTGTCAGGAGGAGCTCCATCACGATCCCGCGGTCGCATGCCGTTTCCACCAGTGCTTCGGCGGGCAGGCAGGTCTTCTACGTCCCGGGAGTGGCACTCGGGGCTATTCCCGCGGCGACGCCCGGGATCTTCTGCGTCACGACGCCGTTCGTCACGCGCCGCTTGAGAGGAGCGCGCTGTTGGCACCAGCGTGGGAGTCCTGGAGGCCCTCGCGTCGCCTTCGGGTGATGCAGCAGCGATCTTGGAGGGCCCCACGCCACTCGCGGAGGGCCTGGCTCCGTCTTTGGATCCGGCGGTGCGTGGCCCGTTACCAGGCACACAAACATCACCACCTCCCAATCACCGGCTGCTGGGACGGTGTTGGTGTTCGCGAGCAGTCCCCCCGGGACCTTTCCACGACCGGTCCGCTGCTCGCCCGCGTCGGGACGGGTTGTCCGGCATCCGACTGGCCAACCGCCACCGTCGTCTTCTTCTTGGGCGCCATGATGATGAAGAAGCGTCGAACTAACTGCTAAAGCCGATTCTCACAACTGCACCCCCTACATGGCGCGCCAAAGATGTCGGGGTATTGGATCGACACCTATGGGATCACAAGAATCCCTACTACGGTTGCGGGGCGCGGGGTTGAGAGAAGAGCGGATCCAACAGATAGCACACACGATTCGTTTATCCAAGTTCGGGCCGCAAGGATGCGTAAAACCCTACTCCTGCTTTGGTCGATTATATCTTTGTGTTCTTCAGCTAGCTATGGGGCGTGAGGAGCTCCAAAAAGCCGAAACGTGAGGAGTTCTGAAAAGCCGAATCCTTCTCCTGGTCGCCTCGGGCCTCCTTTTATAGGGAAAAGGGGTTGCCACAGTGGCACACAGGAGGTGGAAAGGCTACAATGATGCGAGGTTATCCCCCACATTACATGATAAGGCGCATTATTGCGCCTTGCTTAGGTGTCCTTGCTATATTGGGGACGGGGGAAACATCCGTCTTGTCCGTCGCCGCTCCTTCTTGCGTCGACACGCGCCCTGGCCAGCGATGCCTGAGACGCCATGTAGGCAGGCAAGCAGCTGAGGTGGCGCAATGGTGGGTCTGCACGAAGATCTGCATGTCGCCACGCAGGTGCCTACCCAGCTGGTTGGGTCGGCAGCTGCATGGGGCGGTGGAAGCTTAGATGGCGTGGGCCTGATGGTGGCCATGCGGATGTCCTTGGCAAGGGTCTTGCCGGGGCCCCGGCAAGGGTATTGCCGCGGCGCGTGCTGTCATCCCCGGCAAGGTGCTTGCCGGAGGTCTTGTGGTCTTCCTTGGCTGGGATCCGCCAAGGGTCGTCGTCTTCTTAGCGTGTATCTGATCTTGAATGTCTTCACAAAGATCTGCATGCCACTACGGGGATGCCTCCCGAATCCTTGCCCCATGGGGGCAGTGGACTCAAGGGTGATCCGCTCCGTAGGCGTGGGGCGAATTGCCGCGGCAAGGGTCTTGGCGGGGCAGCTAAAGCCGGCCCCGGCAAGGATCTTGCCGGGACTGCTAAGACTGGCTCCCGGCAAGGACCTTGCCGGGGGAAGCCGCTTCATCCCTTTGCTCTTTGTGGTCTTGGCTTTGGGCTTCAGTCTCCATCGAGCTTCGGTCTTACCCTGGCTCACCTCCCTGGCCATGCTTGGTGTGGTGGGGCCGGGTTACACCGTTAGCGACTTAGCATGATGAAGGTCCAGGAGGCCCAAGAAGACAAAGTAAGAAGACAACGACTTACAGAAGCGGGCCTGGTGGTGGCCCAAGACCTGGACGCATGAACCACCATATGTGGCTTGCTTTCTAAGACAAGGCAAGATAGAAACCAGGCCGGTCACGTTCTGTGATCCGGCTCTGACACTTGTAATCCACTGGACCTTAGCCTGATTATATAAAGGCGAGACCCAGCGGCAGCTTAAGCCAAGAAACAATTGATTAAGAGCTAGGTTAAGCGATTCGCTCCATTGTAAACGATACTCTAGCAATATAGCAACAAAGCAAGAGTAGGCTTTTACCTTGTTGGTGAGGGGCCTGATAACCCACAAGTGTAGGGAATCGCAACAGTTTTCGAGGGTAAAGTATTCAACCCAAATTTGTTGATTCGACACAAGGGGAGCCAAAGAATACTCTTAAGTATTAGCAGCTGAGTTGTCAATACAACCACACCTGAAAACTTAATATCTCCAGCAGGATAGTTTAGTAGCAAAGTAATATGATAGTGGCGGTAGCAGCAATAAAAGTAACGATAGTGTTTTTGTAGTTTTTGTGATAATAGCAGCGGAAAAGTAAATAAGCAACAAGCAATATAGGAAAATCTCGTAGGCATTGGATCGGTGATGGGAAATTATGTCCGATGCAATTCATCATGTAGAAGTTATAACCTAGGGTGACATAGAACTAGCTCCAGTTCATCAATGCAATGTAGGCATGTATTCCGAATAGTCATACGTGCTTATGGGAAAGAACTTGCATGACATATTTTGTCCTACCCTCTCATGGCAGCGGGGTCCTATCGGAAACTAAGGGATATTAAGGCCTCCTTTTAATAGAGTACCGGACCAAAGTATTAACACATAGTGAATACATGAACTCCTCAAACTATGTTCATCACCGGGAGTGGTCGCGATTATTGTCACTTCGGGGTTGTCGGATCATAACACATAGTAGGTGACTATAGACTTGCAAGATAGGATCAAGAACACACATATATTCATGGAAACATAATAGGTTCAGATATGAAATCATGGCACTCGGGCCCTAGTGACAAGCATTAAGCATAGAAAAGTCATAGGAACATCAATCTCAGAACATAGTGGATACTAGGGATCAAACCCTAACAAAACTAACTCGATTACATGACAGATCCCATCCAACCCATCACCGTCGAGCAATCCTACGATGGAATTCCTCACGCACGGCGGTGAGCATCATGGAATTAGTGATGGAGGAAGGTTGATGATGACGATGGCGACGATCTCCACTCTTCGGAGCCCCGAACGGACTCCAGATCAGCCCTCCCGAGAGAGATTAGGGCTTGACGGCGGCTCCGTCTCGTGAAACGCGATAATTCCTTCTTCCTGATTTTTTTCTCCCCGAAAGTGAAGATATATGATCTGGGGGTATGTTGGTGGAGCACCAGGGGGCCCACGAGGCAGGGGGGCACGCCCCCCACCCTCGTGGACAGGCCCTAGGCCCCCTAGTGTGGATCTTCTTCCAGGTATTTTTTATATTTTCCAAAATAATTCTTCGTTGATTTTCAACCGATTCCGAGAACTTTTTATTCTGCACAAAAACAACACCATGGTAGTTCTGCTGAAAACATCGTTAGTCCGGGTTAGTTCCATTTAAACCATGCAAGTTAGAGTCCAAAACAAGGGCAAAAGGGTTTGGACAAGTAGATACGTTGGACACGTATCAACTCCCCCAAGCTTAAACCTTTGCTTGTCCTCAAGCAATTCAGTTGATAAACTGAAAGTGATAAAGAAAAACTTTGACAAACTCTGTTTGCTCGTGTTGTTGTAAATATGTAAGCTAGTATCCAGGTTTTCAACAAGATCATGAACTAACCACATTCACAATAACTTCTAGGTCTCAAGACTACTCACATCAATGGCATAATCAACTAGCGAGCAATAATAATAAACCTCGGATGACAACACTTTCTCAAAACAATCATGATATGATATAACAAGATGGTATCTCGCTAGCCCTTTCTGAGACCGCAAAACATAAATGCAGAGCAACTTTAAAGATCAAGGACTGACTAGACATTGTAATTCATGGTAAAAGAGATCCAGTCATGATCATACTCAGTGCAAATTAATATTAATACATGTAATGACAGAAGTGCTCTCCTACTGGTGCTCTTTAATAAGAGGATGACGGCTTTGCATAAAAGTAAATAGATAGGCCCTTCGAAGAGGGAAGCATGGATTTGTAGAGGTGCCAGGGCTCGATTTTTAAATAGAGATGAATAACATTTTGAGCGGTATACTTTCTTTGTCAACATAACAACCAAGAATCTCGATATCTCCCATGCTACGCACATTATAGGCGGTTCCCAAACAGAATGGTCAAGTTTATACTCCCCCAACCACCAACAAGCACACTCCACGGCTAGCCCGAAACAACGGGCACCGTCCAAACCAGCAACAACCCAGGGGGAGTTTTGTTTAATTATTATGATTTTGAGCATGGGACTGGGCGTCCCGATTACCAGCCATTTTCTCATGAATGATGAGCGGTGTCCACTCGTCGTGAGAATAACCCACCTAGCATGGAAGATATAAACAACCCTAGTTGATACATGAGTTGTTCGAGCATACAAAACAGAATTTCATTTGAAGGTTTAGAGCTTGGCACATACAAATTTACTTGGAATGGCAGGTAAATATCGCATATAGGAAGGTATGGTGGACTCATATGGAATAACTTTGGGGTTTATGGAAGTGGATGCACAAGCACTATTCCCGCTTAGTACAGGTGAAGGCTAGAAAGAGACTGGGAAGCGACCAGCTAGAGAGCAAGAACGGTCATGAACATGCATTAAAATTAATCAACAAATGAATGCAAGCATGAGTAGGATATAAATCACCATGAACATAAATATTGCGAAGGCTATGTTCATTTGCATCAACTACATGCGTGAACATGTGCCAAGTCAGATCACTTAAATCATTCAAAGGTGGATACTACCCATCATACCACATCACAACCATTTTAATATCATGTTGGCATGCAAGATAGACCATTATAAACTCTTAGCTAATTAAGCATGGCATAAGCAACTATGATCACTAATTGTCATTGCAAACATGTTTCATTCATAACAAGCTGAATCAGGAACGATGAGCCATCATATTTACAAAAACAAGAGAGGTTGAGTTCATACCAGCTTTTCTCATCTCAATTAGTTAATCATATATCATCCTTATTGCCTTTCACTCGCACGACCGAACGATGTGGATAATAATAATAGTGCACGTGCATTGGGAGTAAGCTGGAATCTGTAGACATTTAATAAAAGAGAGATGACAAGGTAATATGGCTCAAGGTTAAATCTACAACAAAGCATATGAGAGCCACTAAGCATTTTAATCATGGTATTCCACTCTTAACCCCTAAAGAAAAGAAAAGAAACTATTTACATGGGAAAGCTCCCAACAAGCAAAAGAAGAACATGAAATCTTTTTGGGTTTTCATTTAACTACTACTACAAGCAAAGAAAGTAAACTAGCTAGAAGCTACAACTAATATATTTTTTGTTTTTCCGGGTTTTTCTAGAACACAAGAAAAAGACTAAGAAAAAGAAATTGAAACTAAGCATGGATGGTACAGTGAAAGAGTGTGAGCACCGACAACTAGAATAAGTATGAACATGAATGTATGTCGGTGAGAAACACGTACTCCCCCAAGCATAGGCTTTTGGCCTAAGTTGGTCTACGGCCACTGATCGAAGCTACTCCCTCCAGTGTACTGAGATGTGTCTTCTAGGTTCCACTGGTTGGCGAGCTCATCCAGCTCCCACCCATAAACAGACTGACGAGGATCAAGTGGTGGCTCAGGCTCAGGCTCTGAAGCTTGTTCTTGGCCTTGGTACTTGTAGAAGGCATCTGATGTGATGAGGTATATGCCTGTAGACAGATCAAACAAAGATGTTGCAGGCAAGGTAACAATTTCACAGTATATTTCATCAAACCTCAATTTATAATTAAGCTGCCTATTCTTGTCTTTAACAATAAAATCATGGGCTACCATGCTCTTGTAGTCTAGATAAACAGGGGCAAGAAATTTGTCTTCCTTCTCATGATGCCTAATAGGTATTCTAAAATGTTCAGCAAGGCGAGAAGCAAAGATGCCTCCAAAGACGGGCCCCTTTGAGCGGTTCAGAGTCAGCCATTTAGCAACAACGATGCCCAAGCTAAAAGTTGTGTCTTGAAACAAAGCATGGCGTAAAATGATAATATCAGGGGAACTAAGATTCCCACTGTTCCCGCGACCAATTAAACATCTACTAGCAAATAAAGCAAAGTAGCGCAGAACAGGGAAGTGTATACTAGTGATTCTTGCCCCTGAGACTTGTCTAGTTTCCCCTACAGCTATCATGTCGATAAACCCTTAAATGTCTTCACGACGTGGTTCATCAAGTCTACCTCCAAAGGGTACCTTGCATATCTCACAAAAATCTAAGAGTGTTATCTCCTTAATCACATCATATAAATGAAACTCCACCGTAGGTGGTGTTTTCTTAGCATGAAAATGAAAACTTTGCGTGAAAATATTGGTGAGTAAGAGATATTGTTCTTTCTTTTCGTGGAGGAAGTCGGTGAGGCCTACATTATTTGCCAACCAATAAAAGTCTTCGTAAATCCTGGCAGACACCATGAAATCATTGCAAGGCCATTCACACGGTCGAACTTCCGCCATGTGAGGGAGATTATACTTGGGCTTCTAATTTTCTTCTTTCTTCTTCTCCTCTGAGCTCTTGCTGGAGGAGCCCCTCAACAATATTTTTAACATCTTCCTTTTCTGAAAATTTCTGAAATTTTTAGTGACTCACAATAAAAGTTAACCAAACTTACAAGATTGATAGCAACAACTCCTATAAGTGAATAGAGACTATGTCATGCATTAGAACTACTTGGGACCAAGAAAATTTGACATGCAAGCTCAAGAACAAGGTCACCACAGCAGCAAAAATTTGCAATAAATAGAGCACTTGAAAAAAAAACTAATTGGACCAATGGAGGAGTTACATACCAAGGAACAATCTCCCCAAACAGTTTGGTGAATGGTGCTTTGAGCAAGGAGATCGAAAATGGCAGCAACATGAGCTAGAACTCGGGTTTGAGCTGGTTGGTGATTTTTTTGGGAGGAAGAAGAAGAGCATGGGTGCAGGAATAAGTGGAGGGGGGCCATGTGGGGCCCACGAGGCAGGGGGCGTGCCCTGGACCCTCATGGCCAGGTGCTGGCTCCCCTCCCTGTGTGTTATGTGCCATATTTCCTAAAATAATCTAGAAAAAAAGCATATTTCATTTTCATGGCCTTTGGAGAACTTTTATTTTTTATTGCACGGATATGTCTGGAAACAGATAGAAAATACTATTTTTGCTTTATTTATCCTAATTAACAGAAAGTAAAAAGAGGGTATAGAAGGTTGTGCTATCTAGATTCACCTATCCCATGTTCATCAAAAGGAATCCATTAACAAGGTTGATCAGGTCTTGTTAATAAACTCATTCGGAGTAACATGAAACTGGAGAATTTTCGAATAACACTAGGTTACCTCAATGGGTATATGTATGTCCCCAACAATAAGGATGTCATATGTTTTCTTGATAGTAGGAAGAAGAAACTCAAAACCTCCAATAGTAATAGTTGAAATTTTTCCAATATAATTGATACTGTGGACCTGAGGTTGTTTCCTCGGAAAGTGAACCGTATGCTCATTACCATTGACACGAAAAGTGACATTGCCTTTATTGCAATCAATAACAGCCCCTGCAGTATTAAAAAAGGGTCTTCCAAGAATAATAGACATACTATCGTCCTCGGGAATATCAAGGATAACAAATTCCGTTAGAATAGTAACATTTGCAACTAGAAAAGGCACATCCTCACAAATACCGACAGGTATAGCAGTTGATTTATCAGCCATTTGCAAAGATATTTCAGTAGGTGTCAACTTACTCAAGTCAAATCTACGATATAAAGAGAGAGGCATAACACTAACACCGGCTCCAAGATCACACAAAGCACTTTTAACATAGTTTTTCTTAATGGAGCAAGGTATAGTAGGTACTCCAGGATCTCCTAATTTCTTAGGCATTCCACCTTTAAAAGTGTAATTGGCAAGCATGGTGGAAATTTCTACTTCAGGTATCTTTCTTTTGTTGGTAATAATATCTTTCATATACTTAGCATAAGGATTTGTTTTAAGCACATCGGTCAAACGCATACGCAAAAAGATAGGTCTAATCATTTCAGCAAAGCGCTCAAAATCCTCATCATCCTTTTTCTTGGATGGTTTTGGAGGAAAAGGCATGGGTTTCTGAACCCATGGTTCTCTTTCGCTACCGTGCTTCCTAGCAACAAAGTCTATCTTATCATAACGTTGATTCTCTGATTGTGGGTTATCAAGATCAACAAAAGGATCAACAAAAGGTTGAGCATCATCATGGACATCATCATTAATATTATCCCTAGGTTCATGTTCATTACTAGATTGTGTCTCAGCATCAGAAACAGATATATCATTAGGATTCTCAGGTGTGTCAGCTATAGGTTCACTAGGAGCATGCAAAGTCCTATCATTTTTCTTTTTCTTCTTATTAGAAGAACTAGGTGCATCTAAATTGGCTCTTTGAGAATGTTGCTCAATCCTCTTAGGGTGGCCTTCAGGATACAGAGGTTCCTGAGTCATTTTACCACCTCTAGTTGCAACTCTAACAACATAGTCCATTATTCTTACTATTATTTCATTGAGCAAATCATTCAGAGCCTTAAATACTTGTTCTACCTGACTGGTGACCATAGAAGCATGTATACTAATGAGTTTCAGTTCACCTTTAGCTCTAGACAGATAATCACTCAAGCGTTCAATCATACAAGCATTGTGTTGTAATTTTCTACCAACATAAGCATTGAATTTTCTTGTTTCACAATAAAATTGTCGAACTCATCTATGCATTGGCTAGCAGACTTATAACGACGAATATCACCTTCATCAAATCTATAAAGAGAATTTACCTTTACTACCTGTGTCGGGTTATCAAGACCATGTATATCTTCAATAGGAGGTAAATTCTTAACAACTTCAGCTTTAATACCTTTTTCTTTCATAGATTGCTTTGCCTCTTGCATATCTTCAGGACTGATAAATAGAACACCTATATTCTTCGGAGTTGGCTTAGGGGCTGGTTCAGGAAGTGTCCAATTATTTTCATTGGCCAGCATATTATTCAATAATAATTCAGCTTGTTCAACTGTTCTTTCCCTGAAAACACAACCAGCACAACTATCCAGGTGGTCTCCGGAAGCATTAGTTAGTCCATTATAAAAGACATCAAGTATATCATGCATCTCAAGGGGATGATCAGGCAAAGCATTAAGTAACTGGAGAAGCCTCCCCAAGCTTGTGGGAGACTCTCTTCTTCAATTTGCACAAAGTTATATATTTCCCATAAGGAAGCTTGTTTCTTATGAGTGGGAAAATATTTAGCAGAGAAGTAATACATCATATCCTGGGGACTATGCACACAACCAGGATCAAGAGAATTAAACCAAGTCTTAGCATCACCCTTTAACGAGAAAGGAAATAGCTTAAGGATATAGTAATAGCGAATCTTTTCATCATTGGTAAACAAGGTGGCTTTATCATTCAACTTAGTAAGATGTGCCACAACTGTTTCAGACTCATAGCCATGGAAAGGATCAGATTCAACCAAAGTAATTAACTCAGGATCAACAGAGAATTCATAATCCTTATCAGTAACACAGATAGGTGAAGTGGCAAAAGCAGGGTCATGTTTCATTCTAGCATTCAAGGACTTTTCTTTCAGGTTAGCTAATAACTTCTTAAGATCATATCTATCATTGCAAGAAAGAAAGTCTCTAGCAGTTTCTTCATCCATAACATAAACCTCAGGAACAACATGCAATTCATATCTATTGGGAGTAGTTTCATCATGAACTTTCAGAAATATCATCAGTTTCAACATTTGCACTCTCCCTAACCTTAGCAATTTTTTCATCTATAAATTCATCTAGTTGCACAATATCAGGCATAGAGGTAGTTTCATCATACATAGCAGAAGTGGCATCATCAAGAACATACGGCATATCAGATTCAATAGCAGGAGTAGGTGTCGCAAGTTTACTCATAACAGAAGGAGAATCAAGTGCGGAGCTAGATGGAAGTTCCTTACCTCCCCTCGTAGTTGAGGGTAAGATCTTGGTTTTTGAGTCCTTCAAATTCCTCATAGTGATCAACAGATATAAATCCCAAGTGACTTAAAGAATAGAGCTATGCTCCCCGGCAATGGCGCCAGAAAATAGTCTTGATAACCCACAAGTGTAGGGGATCGCAACAGTTTTCGAGGGTAAAGTATTCAACCCAAATTTGTTGATTCGACACAAGGGGAGACAAAGAATAATCTTAAGTATTAGCAGTTGAGTTGTCAATTCAACCACACCTGGAAACTTAATATCTGCAGCAGGATAGTTTAGTAGCAAAGTAATATGATAGTGGCGGTAGCAGCAATAAAATTAACGATAGTGTTTTTGTAGTTTTTGTGATAATAGCAGTGGAAAAGTAAATAAGCAACAAGCAATATAGGAAAATCTCGTAGGCATTGGATCGATGATGGGAAATTATGTCGGATGCAATTCATCATGTAGAAGTTATAACCTAGCGTGACACAGAACTAGCTCCAGTTCATCAATGCAATGTAGGCATGAATTCCGAATATAGTCATACGTGCTTATGGGAAAGAACTTGCATGACATCTTTTGTCCTACCCTCCCGTGACAGCGGGGTCCTATTGGAAACTAAGGGATATTAATGCCTCCTTTTAATAGAGTACCGGACCAAAGTATTAACACATAGTGAATACCTGAACTCCTCAAACTATGGTCATCACCGGGAGTGGTCCCGATTATTTTCACTTCAGGGTTGCCGGATCATAACACATTGTAGGTGACTATAGACTTGCAAGATAGGATCAAGAACACACATATATTCAGGGAAACATAATAGGTTCAGATCTTAAATCATGGCACTCAGACCCTAGTGATAATCACTAAGCATAGCAAAGTCATAGCAACATTAATCTCAGAACATAGTGGATACTAGGGATCAAACCCTAACAAAACTAACTCGATTACATGATAGATCCCATCCAACCCATCACCATCCAACAAGCCTATGATGGAATTACTCATGCACGGCAGTGAGCATCATGGAATTAGTGATGGAGGAAGGATGATGATGATGATGGCGATGATCTCCACTCTCCGGAGCCCCGAACGGACTCCAGATCAGCCCACCCGAGAGAGATTAGGGCTTGGCGGCGGCTCCGTCTCGTGAAATGAGATAATGACTTCTCCCTGATTTTTCTCTCCCCGAAAGTGAAGATATAGGATCTGGGGGTACGTCGGTGGAGCACCAGGGGGGCCCACAAGGCAGGGGGCACGCCCCCCGCCCTCGTGGACAGGCCCTGGGCCCCCTGGTGTGGATCTTCTTACAGGTATTTTTTATATTTTCCAAAATAATTCTCCGTTAATTTTCAGGTGATTCCGAGAACTTTTTATTCTGCACAAAAACAACACCATGGCAGTTCTGCTGAAAACAACATCAGTCTGGGTTAGTTCCATTCAAATCATGCAAGTTAGAGTCCAAAACAAGGGCAAAAGGGTTCGGGAAATTAGAGACTTTGGAGACGTATCAAGGCCGGACCTGGGTAAACTTGTTTCTCTCGTCCTTCTCAACCCCTTCAAGCTAATCACCATGACCATGGCCTCACACCTAAGTCCTTTCACAAGGGCATCTGCCATGACAAAACCATGACACCTCTCATCTTCCAGGTATTCCTACATTGGTAGTAACTAGGTAGAATGGCCAACGTAATCTAAAAGTAGTTGATTCATACGTTTACTTCCTGATTGGAGTGCAGGGATGAGCGAAAACAACTGCATCCTAGTCGGGAATGCACTTTCTCCCAGATAAGGATGGACAGAGGACTAGCTGGCACGGCTGCGCGGAGGTTTTTGGGACAGGCGCGCGGACAAGAGGTATTGTGGTCTAGTCGGCGTACTGGGAACCAGGGTACCCAGACTTGCCTGTCTGCGGGCCGCGACGTGCTCCTTCAAGCGGCCTGGTACGGCCCTGCTGATCGACCAGCTGCTTAAGACCCTCTCGAGGGGCCAGGACTCGTGAGGAGAACGACATCAAGACCTCCTCGGTAGCGGCCTCGGCAAGGCGTTCCGGAGGGGCGGAGAATCCAAGGCCAAGCCTGCCTCAGGACGAGGCAGTGATGTCAGCAGTGATGCACCGTGCCAGCGGGTGCCAGCGTCCGCCATAGGCGCAGTTACCATTTTGGTGCAAAGGGGACAGCGCAACCGCAAGTTCCAGAGGAGCGGGGCAAAGGTTTCCTCATTGGTGCAACGAGACCGAAGACCGCAAGGATGACAAGAAGGATGTCATCGTCGAGCCCACCGCCACATCATTGCCTGATCCTTTTGCAGGCGATGACTGCTTTTGCCAGTGTAGGAACGTCCTTGTGTTCCCGCTCAAAAATGGCCGTTGTGGGATCCCTTCCAACCTAAACATTTCGATGGCAGAGGACCGTGGCCGCCTATATAAGTGGATAGAGCTCCCACTACAAAAGGGATCAACACACACACTTGACCATCGCACAAGGAGCAAGAACACTAGCCTCCTGACCCCCCCTAAGCTCGCCTCCTGAGCTTAGGAACCCTTGTACCAGTTCATGTTCTAGCTCGCCCGGAGCCAATCCACCAAAGTAGGAATTAGGGTCTTACACCACACGGTGGCCCGAACCTAGATACACTCTTGTGTTCTTGTTCGTTGTTTCCTTTAATCTTTCCACTAAGACGAGAGCGAGGCGCTAGGTAGACGTGAGTGGGAGAGATCTTCGTTCACGCCCCTGTGTTTGAAGTTAACGGGTTTTGCGGAGCCCTGAATCCGACATTTGGCGTGCCAGGTAGGGGGCGTGTCGAAATCTCGCCTCTCCGACGACCTCGCTTCCCCTCTCTGGTGTGGCGCCTCTCCGATGGCTGCGGCCAGCCACAGCCGTGCGGGGGCTGGCTTCTCCCCCACAGGCCCAACAGCATCAGCGGACTGTGCCACCAATGTGCGACCCTCCTCCTTCTTCTACGATGCTCCTACCGGCCAGGCCACTGGAAGACGGCCTGCACCACCACTCCCGCTTCATGTGGCCTCGCCGGTCACGCTCTTGGTGGGGCGGTGGCGGGCCCAGTACCAGCCGCCCACCGAAACCCGTGCCACGCGAATGGCCCGCAGCTGCGAGCTGTGGGGCGTCAGCTGCGGGGGCGGCCTTGCCGCGGGGTCGCCTGCATCCTTGGTGGGTCCCAAGCACCGGCGTCTGCTCGGCACGCGAAGTCGCACTTTCGGCAGGTTGAAGCTGTCGCCCAGCCGCGAGAGGCCTTGCGGGCGCGGAACGGGCCGGGGCCCGCCATCACCTTTGGCCCGGTGACCTCGCCTCCGAAGCGGCCGGTACCGGCGGTCTCCCCACAGTATGCATGCCTACCATCTGCGGGGTGGCCGTGACAAGAACCCTCATCGATGCCGGCTCCAGCCTCAACATCGTCTCTCCCGAAGCCTTCAGACACCCGCCTCTGTCCTACATGCAGCTCCTTCCCACCAAGCCCTTCTCGGGGGTCACGGGCTCGGCCGTCCCGCTCGGCCAGATCCACCTCCCGGTCACCTTCGGTACACCGGCTAACTACCGAACTGAGCTCATCAATTTTGACGTTGCGCCCATCCGCCTACCGTACAACGCCGTCCTCGGCTTCCCAGCCCTGGCAAAGTTCATGGCGGCAACTCACCCGGGCTGCAACGCCGTCAAGATGCCCGGGAGCAGCGGCATCATCACCATCGAAGGGGACCCTAAAGCCGCCCTTCAGGTCCTTGGGCGCGCGTACAAGGCCGCCGCTGCCGCAGCTCACCCAACAGCGAAGGGGGCTCCGGAGCCTCCGGAGGCCGCGCCTGCCAAGAAGAAGTAGCTCTTTTCTCAGGACCCCGCCGAGATGAAGCAAGTGCCTGCCGACGAAGAAGGCTCAGGAGCCGCCTTCACCATCGGCACGGGCATGGATCCAGAACAAGAGGCGGCGCTGGTCGGCTTCCTCAGAGCCAACAAGGACATGTTCGCCTAGAAGGTCGCAGATTTGGTCGGGGTGCCAAGGCATGTCATTGAGCATCACCTCACGGTGTGCCCCAATGCGCGCCCTATCAAGTAGAAGGCGCGTAGACAAGCCCCGGAGAAGCAGGCCTTCATTGTCCAGGAGGTTAGGAAGATGGGGGAGGCTTGTGTCGTACGGGAGGTATGGCACCCAGAGTGGCTGGCCAACCCCGTCATCGTCCCGAAGAAAGGAGGCAAAGAACACATGTGCGTCGACTTCACGAGCCTCAACAAGTTCTGCCCTCAGGACCCCTTCCCTCTTCCACGCATCGACCAAATCGTGGACTCAACAGCTGAGTGCGACCTGCTCTGCTTCCTTGACACATTCTCGGGCGATCACCAAATCAAGATGGCGGTGGAAGACGTGGAGAAGACGACGTTCCTGACCCCATGCGGGGTCTACTGCTACACCTGCATGCCTTTCGGGCTGAGGAACGCGGGCGGTACCTTCCAGCGCCTGATGCACATCACCCTCGGCCCTCAGTTGGGGAGGAATGCAGAGGCCTACATCGACGACATAGTGGTAAGGACCAAAGAGGCCACGACCCTCATCTAGGACTTAGAAGAAACATTCGCCAACCCGCGCAAGGTGAAGCTGTGCCTCAACCCGGAGAAATGTGTGTTCGGCGTACCCTCCGACAAGTTGCTAGGGTTTCTGGTTTTGAATCGAGGCATTGAGGCCAACCCAGAGAAGATCAAGGCCATCAAGAAGATGAGGCCGCCCACAAACCTGAAGGAAATGCAGAAGCTCTCCGGGTGTGTGACATCCCTGGGGCGCTTCATCTCTAAGCTCGGGGAACGCGCCCTCCCGTTCTTCAAGCTCATGAAGAAGAAGGGGCCATGTGAGTGGACTCTGGAAGCCGACGCCGCCTTCCAGGACATCAAGAAGTACCTCACCAGCTCGCCGGTCATGGTAGCACCATGTCCCCAGGAGCCCATGATGCTCTACCTTGCTGCAAGCCCCCATTCCGCCAGTGCAGCACTGGTCGTGGATCATGAGGAAAAGCTCTGGATCCAAAGGCCACCAGGCGGCTCTGCACCCTCAAGGCCCGCGCCGGCCCCTGAGACGGCCTCAGAGGCAGACTCGACCACGGGCACCGACAGCCCTGCCGCTCAGCAAGAGGCTCCTGAGGCTCCTGATGCGCCAGCGGACCCTGCTGCGCCGACCCTCATGGAGCACCCGGTGTACTTCATCATCACAGTACTACGTGACGCGCGTTCGTGCTACCCGATGCCCCAGAACCTGCTTCTGGCGCTCCTCATCGCCTCCAGGAAGCTGTGCCACTACTTCCAAGGCCACCCCATCGAGGTCGAGAAGGTGCTACGGGGCCCGAATGTCGACGGGAGGGTCGCCGAGTGGGACATCGAGATTCATGCGTTCCAGCTAGAATTCAGCACCACGCGGGTGAACAAAGGAACAGCTCTAGCAAACTTCATGGCGGAATGGACTGATGCGCCCAAGCGGGGTGCCAACGAAGACCGTTCGCTAGCCCCCGGCGATGACGCCCCAGACGGATGGGTGGTGTACTTTGAGGGCGCCTTCTCACGTCTCGGAGTCTCCCACTCAGGATAAGTTGTACTATGTTGTGCAGCTCTGCTTCCAGCAGGGCGAGAAGGTCTCCAACGACATTGCCGAGTACGAGGGCCTGATTGCCGGGCTCAAGGTCGCCGCTGCGCTAGGGGTCAAGCGTCTCACCATCAGGGGCGATTCGGAACTCCTCGTTGACTTCTCCAACAAGAAGTACAAGCCCAAGGATGAGCACATGGGGGCATACCTGGAGGAAGTGTGCAAGATGGAGAATCGATTCCAAGGGCTGGAGGTGCAGCACGTACCGAGAGGCACCAACAAAGAAGCATATGACATCGCCAAGCGAGCCTCCAGACGGGAGCCCCAAAGGCCAGGCATCTTCGAGGAGCGACTACTCAAGCCATCAGCAGCACCATCGGTACCCGAGCCGGCCTCCCCTCGGTAGGGGCTACCAACAGCGCCCCCGGACGGTGCCCCGCCCTGCGGACCACCATCCGGAGCCCGCCTGTTGCTTGCTGCGGAGCCCGAGGAGGGGTGCTGGACCCAAGAATTCAAGATGTACCTGCAACACGATGCCCTACCAGACAAAGAAGAAGACGCTGAACGCGTGGTCCGACATGACTCAGCCTACTACATCCAAGACGGTGAACTCTACAGGAGGCGCCCCAACGACGTCTCACTAAGGTGCATCTCGAGAAAGCAAGGGCGTGAGCTGCTAGCTGATATGCACAGTGGGGACTGTGGTCATCACTCATCGTCCTACACCCTCGTGGGCAAGGCCTTCCGCAACGGCTTCTATTGGCCCACGGCGCTCAACGACGCCACAGAGCTCGTGCGAGCCTGCGAGGCGTGCCAGTTTCACGCCAAGCAGATCCACCAGCCGGCACAAGGCCTCCAGACGATTTCGCTCTCCTGGCCCTTCGCAGTCTGGTGATTGGACATCCTATGTGTCGGGGAAACTGATCGCCCACGAACACCTATGGGACCGGAGCCCCTTTTCGGTCCGGCAAGGGAGCGGAGGGAGCACAAAGAGCAGATCGAGGGGCACACGCGAGCAGTTTACCCAGGTTCGGGCCGCACGGATGCGTAAAACCCTACTCCTGCCTTGGTTATATTGAGTTCTTGGCTCGGGAGCAAGAAGATCTACAGTACTAGCTACACCGAGCGTGGGAGTGATCAAAGTTCTGGAATCGAACCCACTCTACGTTGTGCATGGGCCTCCTTTTATAGCTCAAAGGGGTCACCGACAGGTGTCAACGTAGATGAGGGTAAAAGTGTAAAATCGGTGGTAGTTGTAACAGTGCATGTACAGTGCATGTACAGTGGTCTATACCTAACCCTGACGGTGGGGGACAAGGGCATTGAATGCCCGTCGCCGTCACCCCAAAAGCGTCCGCCCGGGAGCCTCCGTTCGCCACGACGGAGGCCTCGTCATCGTGTCTTGCCACCGTGTACCCCAGGCTGCACAGCCATCCGCCACGTGCCCCAGGAAGGGCCCCAGGGCGACGCATGGCCAGGTGAGCTGGAGCGCAGGCACACAGTGAAAGCTTGCCGCGGCAAGCACCTTGCCGCGGTCGCTACCTTGCCGGGCCCGGAAGCTTGCCGCTCTCCGGGTCTTGCCGGGGCGCGCGATGCGCCACGACATGTCTTCTGGAATGCTGTTCTCTGGCCTTCCTGGCAAGCTCCTCTTGCCAGGCCTTGTGCAGAAGGGATGATCTCGAGCCTGGAGCGGCCTTCCCGGCAAGCTCCTCTTGCCGGGGTCTTGTTTCTTAACTTTAATACTTTGTTCTTGAATGGCTCAAAGGGGACTAGAGCGGGCTTTGGAGGGCACGTGGTGAGCCCGGCCACGGGACGCTGCTACTGCCCATGCACAAGTCGGGATACTAAGGTACCCCTACTTTAGTACACCGACAGGAGCCCCCGGGCCTAGGCCACACACGGTGCCGAGCGCTGTTGGACCAGGCCCAAAACAGTGCACGGGCACATGCGGCCCACGGCGCGCTGTATCCCGCTCCGTATCCGCCGCATCCCTCCCTAACGGCACGCGTCGATTGCGGCGTCATGGGAGAGATCGTGGCCTGTTTCTTTAATGGGAAAATGCGGAACGTCCCCCACTTCCCCCTTAAAAGCAGAGGAAGCAGGGGCAGTTTCCCCCCATCGCTTCATTGCGTCTTCAATCTCCAGAAACCCACGCCGCTCTCCGCCTCCCCAAAGGTAGACAGAGAGCTGAGCTCCACCCTTCCTCCGCCGTCTCCAGCATCCTCATCGCCGCCGACCCCTCTCGCCGTCCCTGCCATGGCCCCGAAGAGCGACAAGGCGAAGAGCGACAAGGCGAAGAAAGAGAAGTCCGATAAGGCGGCGAAGCTGGCAGCCATGCGGAAACGGATGGTGGTCTTCCCGCCGAGGCTCGGCGCGAGGGAGCTGCAGGACAAGTATTACTTGTTCTGGGCGAGGGAGACGAAGGCTCACCCTCGCACCAGAGTCCTCCCCGCTGAAGCCTGCGATATGTATCCGGGAGGTTACCATTTCTTCGCTCTGTTCTTCCACTGTGGTCTTTGTCCCACATATTCCGAGTTTTTCCGCGATGTGATGAACACATACGGATTCCACCTCCTAGATTTCACCCCGAATGCAGTCTTGACCTTGGCCGTTTTCTCACATTTGTGCGAAAACTTTGTCGGGGTCCACCCCAACGTAGCTCTCTTCCGCCACTTCTTCACACCTAGAGTAGAGTCTGGATCCCCACTCTCCAACTGCATCTCTTGGATCTTCAGGCTCAACAAGAAAGAGGCGTACTTGATTGGAGAGCTTCGCGGCAAGTGGGATGAGTGGAGGGCTGATTGGTGCTGGGTTATGGAAGAGGAACCCCAGCAGTTTACCTCCCCACGCCGAGCGGCAATAGTGCGCGACAAGGATTGGAGTGACTTGGCCCCGGAGGACGATAAGCTGCACATTGCCCTTACTAGGATCCTTCGCCTCCGGGCCGCCAACCTTACTGTAGGTGAGGTCGGGGCGGATTTCCTTCGCCGTCGCATTGCCCCCTTGCAGGACAGGAAGAGGCCTGCTTGGGAGTTCGGCAATGCGGCAGACTTCATGAGGCTGCGCCTCGGGCTGAATTACAACTTCACCGTCTTGGAGCTCAAGGGAATGGTCCGCTCGCTGTTTAAGCACGACCCCAAGCACAAGGAGTGGTTCACCCCGTCGAACGGAGTAGTTCCACTATGCAACAACTCTGCCCTTAGCGCCATCCGTGCGGCAATGCCTCAGTGCGACTCCCACGGGGTTGATCCTACTTGGCTGATGCCTTCAGAGGAGACCGTGTAGACTTTCTTCGACAATCTGGTTGAACGGACGCGCAACCCCGAAGAGAAGAAGGGCCTCACCCGTGCGACCATCGACCGTGACATGGCGTATATCGCCAGCAGGATGGAGGAGGCTGCCGCAGCGGCGGCCGCGGGTGAGTTTGGGTACACCGTGGAAGAAGCAGAAGCAGCGGATGCAGTGAGCCATGCCGAGAAGGAGGAGATCCTCAAACTGCTGAGGCCCGTCGGGAAGCCTGCCGGGGAGCCTGCCGGGACGAGCGAGGCTGCCGGGCAAGGCACTGAGTCCAGTGACCCCGCCGAGGAGGACGCCGAATCGGGCGATTCCGACGAAGACTCGGGCGGGTCACTGAACCTCGACGACGTTTCCTCATCCTCGGAGAACTCTCTGCCACCGCCGAGTCCTCCGCCACAGCCAAAGAAGCGCCTCCACAAGACCACTGAGACGGTGAAGCAGCCGGCGCCCCGATAGCAGCCGAAGCGTCGTGCGACGCGTGCCACCACGACGAGCAAGGTAATCAAGGAGGCGCCCCGTGTCCCAGCGGCAAGCGGAGGGGGATCTTCCCGAAGCGGTTCTGGTGCTCCTTCTGCCCCCCGGTCCTCGGTGATGACTGGCGCTGGGTCTTCTCAACCCACGGCTCCGGAGCCTGCCAAGCGCCCGAGGGAGCCTACTCCTCCAGCTCCTCGCGCTGGGACGCACGAGGCGGAATTTGACATCTCCGCCCTTAGTTCCGACGAGGAGGAGGAAGAGTAAGCATTCGTAACTTTCATTTCCTTTAATTCTTGTTGCTCTTGTCTTGAATACTCTTTGCCTAACTCTGATCTTGTTTGGCTTCCAGGACCCTGACCCAGAGGCTGGCGAAGAGGGCCAAGATCCCTGTGGTTGACCTTAAGGACGACGAGCCTGTCGCCGCGGCAGGGGATGCGCCCGCGACAGGCTTGCCGGACCAGCTGGCTGCTCCGGAGAGCAGCCCCCAGCGCAGCCCCCAGCGTAAGTTACTTGTTCACTTTTCTGCTTATCGGGCGCGCTTGAGCTTCTTATCCTTATTGATTTCTTGTTTGCTTGTTGTCTCGTGCAGAAGTGGAGCTGCAGCCGCAGGAGCGTCAAGAGACTGCTCCCGACGAGCCGCTTGTCCCACCATCCCCGCCAAGGAGGAGCTCCCCGGCAAGGGAGGGTGCTCCGCCAAGGGCGGGTACTCCGCCAAGGGCGCGTACCCCGCCAAGGGCGAGCACCCCGACAAGGGAGGGCACTCCGCCAAGGGAAGGCGCCAGCAGCCCTCCTCCGGCGGGGGCCACTACTACGCCGCCAAGGGAGAACTCCCCGGCGTGGGACCCCGTTACTGAAGAGGCCCGCGCAGGTAAACCCTTGTACTTTCCTTCTTTTGAACTCTTCTTTTTTGGATATTTGCTTGACGATTCTTCTTTTCTTTTTCTGTTGCCAGATCCGCCTGCCCCGGAGCCGATGGAGACGGAGACCATCGCCGAGGAGGAAGTGCGTGACAATGCTGGCGACGCCGCCACTGCTGACGATCCCGTCGCCGACGAGACCCCCGCGGCCACCGACGCGGCAGCTGGGGAGGAGGCCGACGACCGCACTGACGGCCCCGAGGCCGCAGGAGTGCCGGACGCTGCACCGGCCACCGACCCCTCCGCCGCCACGACTGGGCCGGGTATCTATCTGGAGGCCGCCAACGGGGTCTTCATCCAAGTCCCGTGGGCGCCCTCATCAAGGGAACCCGTGGAGGGGGAGAGCTTCGATGGAGAAGTCCTCGCCTCCGCCGGGCTGAAGGTTGTCGACGCGCCCGGCAGTAGCAGCGAGCCCGAAGAGGAGCAGCTCCTGCGCCGGCTTCTGGCCTTGTACCGAGCCAGGTAGGCCAAGCTGGAGTCCCGAGAGGCTCTGGCCGCCAAGGCTAGCATCAACTTGGAGAAGCGCGCCGCCGAGCTCCACGCCGCGCACCAAGCGGCCCTCCGGAACTTGGCGGAGGAGCGCGAGGAGCTCGCCGAGGCGCACCAGGCGTTCATCCTCGAGAAGGCCGAGGTTGAGGAGCAGCATCGACTGGCCGCCGAGGATCTGGCTCGGCGGGAAGGAGCGCTGAACCAGCGGAAGGTCGACCTCGATAGCCATGAGGACGGCCTTACCGCGCGCGAGCAGTCCATTGGCGGGGCTCTGCAGGAGGTGAGGGACGCCACTGCTGCCGCGGAGACCGCCAAGAGGGACCTGGAGGTGAGGGTGGCGCAGTTGGAGCTTAATCTGAAGACGAGCGGGGAGAAGGTTGCCGCGCTCAAACTTCAAAGGGAGAAGGACGCCCACAGCCACTCGGAGCTGCAGGTCCAACTCTCCGAGAAGGGCAAAGAGCTCAACGATGCCAAGGACTCCATCGCAGACTTGGAGCTAAAATTGTCCACCCTTACTGAGTCGCTTGACGGGGCCCGGAATAGGGAGTCCAAGTTGAAGGAAGATCTCCGGGCTGAAAGGGCGCTGCTAGATAGTGCCGCCCTAATGCAGAACAACTTCTAGCGGACGGTGGAGCAGTGGACCGAGGAGCTCGTCGCCTCCGCCGCCAACATCGACAAGGAGATGGTGGCGCTGAGGGCGGAGCACCTCGTGTACTCCCCCGATGAGAGGATCCCCCACAGCGCCAAGCTGAGCTTGTTCTTCAGAGGAGTGGCGCCGGCCCTCGCGCAGCTATGGGAGAGGGTCCCCACGCAGCTGGCTAACGAGGCGCGCCGGCTTTGCATGGGTACTATGGAGCGGGTGTTGACGAAGATCGTCTACCGCAACCCCGGGATTAATCTCGAGAACGTCCTCCGGACCTTGCCGCCCGAAGCTGACCTGGAAGCGTTGAAGGCACAAGTTGCCCACATCGTGGCCAAGGCGGGCAAGATCAAGAGGGTTGACGGAGACCGTATAGACTAGGCTCCCTTCTTTCTGCTTCCCTTGCCGCTGTCGATTAAGTCATGGATAGTAGTTGGTTAGAACAGCGGCAAGTTATCTTGTGATATAACTTTATTTTGGATAGTCAATGCAGTGTTATCTCTCTTGCTTGATCCCTTCACTTTGTATGCTTTCCACCTTACGCTTTTAGGGAACTTGCCGGCAAAGGGACCCTTGCCGCGAGTGCTGAGTGCGGGACTCTTAGCAGCCTGCTAGCAATGCCCTCGCCGGCAAGAAACCTTGCCGCAGCTAGTCGCAGCACACTTAGGTTGCTGAGCGAACTCGGAAACGAAATAAGGGCGCGACACTTGTCGCAGCTCACTTAAGCCGTTGAGCATGCTCGAAACAAAGTAACGGCGCGGCTAGCCACGGGTAAGTTCCTCTGCGCACATGTTTTCCATACAAAGTGTGGTCGTTCAAGGAAGATAACTAAGAATTTTAAAATTTTGAATGCTCAAACTTTGGCAACTTAGCTTTTGTGTTTTGTTTGCTTCTCGGCAAGGCTTTCCTTCCTTGAACAGCACTTGGTCCATACCACTGTCTCCTTCCCCCCGGCAAACTTGTGTGCGAGGAACACTCCTTCTGCTTGAGAGAAAAAGGAAGAGGGGAGGAAACATAGATATGGAGCCTTGCGGCTTGTTATCGCTTACCGGGATCGTGTGCTGCACAAAGTGTCAGATAATACATGCAATGAAAACAAGAATGCATGAAACGACAAGTTGTGCGAAGCACAAAAGTTTTACTGATGCACGGGGTCTGCGCCCAGCTTTGTACAAAGGTTTACATGCAACAGCGGCAAGACTTGTACAAAAGGTGGTTGCCGGAGCGGATCACGGCAACCGCGCCTCATGGGTGAAACTTGCGAAGATGCTCAATGTTCCAGGAGTTGCTCACCCGTAAGCCTTCTTCGGTCTCAAGGCGGACATCGCCGGGCCTTGTGACTTGTCTCACCCGATAAGGGCCTTCCCACTTCGGCGTCAACTTGTTGGAGTTCTTGGCGGACTGAACGCGCCGAAGAACAAGGTCGCCTTCCTCGAGGCTCCTGGCCTTGACTTTACGGCTATGATAGCGACGCAAAGCTTGCTGATATCGAGCAGCTCGTACAGCAGCCTGGAGACTGTCTTCCTCGAGGAGCAATGCATCATCTTGCCGCAGCTGATCCTGCTCAAACTCATCGTAAGCGAGTACTCGAGGAGACCCGTATAGGAGTTCCATGGGGAGAACTGCCTCTGCTCCATAGACAAGAGCAAAGGGTGTATGTCCGGTGGCTCGATTTGGTGTCGTCCTGATTGACCAAAGAGCCGCCGGCAACTCCTCGATCCAGTTTCTTCCGCACTTGTGCAGCCTGTCGAAGGTCCTTGTCTTGAGTCCGTGCAGCACTTCTGCATTTGCCCTCTCCGCTTGACCATTTCTCCTCGGGTGAGCAACAGAAGCGAAGCAGACCTTGGCGCCAAGGTCTTGGACGTATTTTGTGAAGGTGCGACTTGTGAACTGTGTGCCATTGTCGGTTATGATCCTGTTAGGGATTCCGAAATGGCAAACGATCGATCTGAAGAACCTGACTGTCGACTACGCGGTCACCTTTCTCACCGGCTCCACTTCCGGCCACTTTGTGAACTTGTCGATAGCAACGTACAAGTACTCAAATCCCCCTACGGCGCGGGGAAAGGGGCCGAGGATGTCGAGCCCCCAGACCGAAAAGGGCCAGGACAAAGGGATCGTCTGGAGAGCTTGAGCTGGCTGGTGTATTTGCTTGGCATGGAACTGGCACGCTTCACACTTGGTTACTTGTGCAGTTGCATCTTGGACGGCTTCTGGCCAAAAGAAACCTTGCCGGAACGCCTTCCCGGCATGTGCTCTTGCGCCAATGTGGTGTCCACATATGCCTCTTTGGATCTCTGCCAACAGCTTCTGTCCATCTTCCCGGGAAATGCACTTCAATCTGACACCATTGAGTCTTCTTCTGTACAGTTCATTGCCGACGAACTGGTACATACTTGACTGCCTGGTTATGCTCTCTATCTCTTCTGGTTCTTCGGGAAGTTCTCCAGTTTGAAGGAAGCGGACAATTTGCTGTGCCCAGGTTGGAGCTTGAGGCTCAACAACAAGGACTAAAGGCATCAGTGCTGCTGCGGGAACGTCAGCTTCCACGGCAAGAACCTGCGGCTCTGCCGGAGCTGAGCGTTCCCCGGCAAGCATGCCGGGGCAAGACTTGTCGGGAACGCCTGCTTCAACTGTATGAACCCTAGGGTCCACAGGAGTAGACTGTTCCTCAGCAACTTGGTCGTCGATCTTGGGGACCTTGGCGGCGGCTTCAGGAAGATCCGCCGGCAAGTAGTCACCGGAGACCAACTTTCTTTTCTTGCTCTGCCCTACTGATGGTGTAACAGATGGTTGAGTTAACTTGAGCAGGAAGGTCCCTGGTTCCACAGGTAACTTCATTGCAGCACACTTTGAGAGGCCATCTGCGATATCATTTTGAGCTATCGGAAGGTGCTCCATCTGTAGGCCTTCAAAGTGTTCTTCAAGCTTCCTCACTTCATCGACATAAGCTTCCATCAAAGGACTCTGGTAGCTCTTGTTTACTTGTCGGACCACCAACTGTGAATCTCCCCGCACAATCAGCTTCTTGATCCCAAGTTCGGCTGCAATTCTGAGGCTGGCAAGCAAACCTTCATACTCTGCAGTATTGTTTGTCGCTTGCTCCTTGGGAAAGTGCATTTGAACAACGTACTTGAGGTGCTCCCCGGTGGGCGCTACGAGTAACACACCAGCACCGGCACCTTGCAGCGAGAAGGCACCATCGAAGTACATTATCCATTCCTTGCTTGCTTCCTTGACGGGGATGCTTGTCTCTGGAACTTCTTCGTCTGGTGTTGGCGTCCATTCCGCTATGAACTCTGCCAAAGCTCTGCTCTGTATAGTTGATGTGCTTTCAAACTTAAGACCAAAGCTTGACAGCTCTAGTGCCCACTCGACAATCCTACCTGTTGCTTCTGGGTTTTGCAATATCCTCTTCAGCGGGAAGCGAGTGACCACTGTTATCTCATGTGCTTGGAAGTAGTGGCGCAGCTTTCTCGAGGCCATGAGGAGGCCGAAAAGCAGCTTCTGCACCCCAGAGTATCTTGATCTAGCCCCTGCAAGAGGGAACTTACAAAATAAACTGGGCGCTGCACCATCCTCTTTCGCACTTCTCCTTGTTCCTGCGCAGTCTTGTCCTTGTCGGGTTCAGAGCTTGTCGGGGAAGCCCCCTGCTTGTCGCCGGATGTGCTTGCCGAGGTTGTGGGCTCCTCCTCTGCCTCCCTCTCCGCTATCAACGCAGCACTAACCACTTGATTGGTTGCTGCTAAGTATAGCAGCAACTTCTCTTGCGGCTTAGGTGCGACAAGTATAGGAGTGGAGGATATGTATCCTTTCAAGTCCGGCAGCGCTGCCTCCGCTTCCGGAGTCCATTTCATTGGACCTGCCTTTTTCAAGATTTTGAAGAAAGGCAGGGCGCGTTCTATAGACTTTGAAATGAACCTGCTGAGGGCAGCCACACAACCAGCAAGTCTTCGTACATCCTTGACGCGCCTTGGAGCTTCGATCTGCTCGATGGCCTTGATCTTGTCGGGATTGGCTTCAATCCCCCTTTGGGACACAAAGAACCCGAGAAGCTTGCCGAAGGGGACTCCGAAGACGCACTTCTCGGGGTTCAGCTTCAGTTGTATCTTGCGCAGATTTGCAAAAGTCTCATCCAGGTCTTGGATCAGGGTATCCTTGTCCTTGCTCTTGACCACTATGTCATCCATGTAGGCTTCTACATTCCTGTGTATCTGTGGCTCAAAAGCAGTGTGGACCACCCTTGCAAATGTTGAGCCCACATTCTTCAGTCCAAAGGGCATACGTATGAAACAGTAAGTGCCACATGGAGTAATGAATGCGGTCTTCTCTTCGTCTTCCTCAGCCATGAATATCTGGTGATACCCGGAGTATGCGTCAAGAAATGAAAGCAACTCACATCCAGCCGTGGAGTCAACGATCTGGTCAATGCGTGGCAAGGGAAATGGATCCTTGGGACAAGCTTTATTCACATCAGTGAAGTCTATACAAAGTCTCCACTTCCCATTAGCTTTGCGCACGACAACTGGATTTGCCAACCACGTAGGATGAAGTACACCTCTAACAAGGCCTGCTGCTTCCAACTTCTTGATCTCTTCGGCAATGAACTCTTGGCGCTCCACCGCTTGCTTCCTGGCCTTCTGCTTGACGGGCCGCGCGTGAGGAAAAACAACAAGCTTGTGCTCAATTACCTTCCTGGGAACGTCGGGGATGTCAGATGGTTGCCATGCAAACACGTCGACATTCGCCCACAGGAAGGCAACGAGCGCGCTTTCCTATTTGGGATCGAGCGTAGCACTGATGGTGAAGGTACCACCAGTGTCGTCCTCCTTGGTGGACACCTTCTTGGTTGCGGGTGGAGCTGCCATTCCTTTCTTGCACTTGCCGGTGGAGCTCGATGGTGCGTCCTCGACGGCAGCGCAGCACTCCGAAGAGGTGCGTTTGCCGGAGTGGGCCCCAGAGCTCTTGCCGGGCTTGGTCTTGGTCTTCCCCCCGGGAGCTTCAGCGGCAAGTGTCTTGCTGTCTGCCACGGCTGCTGCATCCCGGTAGATCTTGTCGGCGCAGATAAGCGCGTCCTTCTTGTCCCGGGGACAAAGATGACGCTTATCGGGCCGGGCATCTTGAGCATGTTATATGCATAGTGAGAGGCTGCCATGAACTTGGCGAGCGCTGGACGGCCGAGTATTCCATTGTATGGCAATGGAATATCGGCGACGTCGAAGGTGATCCTCTCAGTCCTGAAGTTTAGCTCTCGCCAAAGGTCACCGGTAGTGTTATCTTCCCCTTCGACTTGCTCCTTCCCGGGTTGATCCCTTGGAAAGTTCCGGTTTCTTCGAGCTCGCTGTCGGGGATCTGCAGCTTCCGGATTACAGCAGAGGAGATCAAGTTTAGGCCGGCCCCGCCGTCAACCAGCATCTTGGTGACCTTGAGGTTGCGGATGGTTGGTGAAACCAACATCGGCAAGCACCCGACCGCAGTGGTGCGGTCAGGGTGGTCCTCAAGGTCGAAGATGATGGGCGTGCTGGACCACTTCAGTAGCTTGCGCGATTCTACGGGTGGTTCTGCCGCATTCACTTCCCGCACCCATTGCTTGAGTTGGCGGTGGGAAGTGTGCAGAGAGGCACCTCCATCGACGCACAGAACTTCTGTGGCCTTTTGAAACTCCTGCTCGCTGTTGTCTCCGTCGTCCATGTCCTCGTCGTCGTCTTCGTCTTCATCCTTGTCGCGGCCCCGGGGAGGTCTATCTCCTTGCCGCTGCTTGGCCTTGCCGCGGCGTACTCCCCGGCCGTTGAATGGCCGCTTCTTGCCGGACTCACCTCCGCCTCCCTGGGCCTTCTCCTTGTCGCGTCGCTCGTATTCAGCCTTCTGCTGCTCTACGAGGTATTCGACCCTCTTGTAGTTCTAGAGATCGTGGCCCTTGGTGCGGTGGATCTTGCAGTACTGCTTGTCGGAGCCGTCCTGCTTGTCGGCGGCGGCTACAGTGGCAGGCTCCTTGCCGGAGCCACCAGCCTGAGTTTTCTTGTTGCCAGCCTCCTTGCCGGACTTCTCCACAGCCTGTACTTCCTTGTTCTTCTTCTTCTTGTTGTTCCGCCGCCGGTTTTTCCTTGCCGGGGCGGCATCCTCGCTGTCCGTTCCTCCTGCTCTAGTATCCTCTCCGGGGAGTCTCCTCCCTTCCTTAGCGCGCGCACACTTGTCAGCCAGGGCGTAAAGCTCGCTGACGTCCCGGATCTTGTTCATCGCCATTTCCTCCCTCATCCGGCGGTTACGCACGTTCTGGTGGAACGCGCGGATAACCGCGGCGGGGTGGACATCCGGGATGTTGTGTTGAACGCGGCTGAACCTCTGGATGTACTTTCGCAGGGACTCTCCCTCCTTCTGGGTAAGAATGTGGAGATCGCTCTCCTGGCCGTGGGGTTTGTGGCCGCCCGTGAAGGCGCCGACAAACTGGTGGCACAGGTCTGCCCACGAAGAGATGGAGTTCTCCGGCAAGTGCATAAGCCAAGATCTGACGTTTGGCTTAAGCACGAGCGGGAAGTAATTCGCTAGAATCCTCTCGTCGCGTCCCCCGGCAGCCTGCACCGCGATGGTGTAGATGCTAAGGAACTCCGAGGGATGGGTCTTGCCGTCGTACTTCTCGGGTACGTCGGGCTTGAAGTTCTTCATGCTGGGCCACTGGACTTGCCGCAGCTCTCGGGTGAACGCAGGGCAACCTTCCGCATACGGCAAGTCGCCTGGTTCACCGGGCACGTGCAAGTCGACAGTAGTCCCAGCGCGCTGGTCGGACTGTCGCCGTGCTTCTCTTCGACGCTCGATGCGAGTTCGAGCGTCCTCTTGTCGCCTGTCGTCGAGGACTTGGCGCTGATCGCGGCGAGCTCGCGGATCACACGACGCCGTGGAGTCGTCGTCGACGTTGATCCGACGAGCTGGCGATTTTTGCTTCTACGGCGGGGAGTGCATGGTAGTTGCACCCCCGGCGGTCTTGTCTCCATCAGCCTTCGCTTGGCTGACTTGCCGCGGCCATGATGTTGCCGGCTGCTGCGGCGTGTCGTTGTTGGCGAAGGCGATGAGGCTTTGGATTGTAGCATTCCAATCTTCGGCCTTGTCCGCCGCTGGAGGGAAGTCGAGGAGCAGCTGAGCTCTAGCTAGAGCTTGTGCTGGAGAGGAGGGAAGCGGAGGCGAGCGGTGCGAGGAGCGAGATATGCTCGGACTTCTAACAGCGTTAGAAGGAGCAGGGTCTCGCCCCGGCGACCGCGCCTTGCTCGTACCGACGCGTTGGCCTTGAGCATCCCGCGACCCGCCGGCTTGGCCACGTCCCAGCAAGCGTATGGTACCCTGGGTACCACGCCGCTGCTGGTCCGTCACCTCCTGAGAGGGGCGCGGTGCGTGCACGGACGCCGAAGCCTTGGAATGGGCTCGGTCGTCCGTCTTGTCCTTAGACTTGGCGGCGCCGTGAGTTACCTCGCCGGCGTCCACCTTTCCGCCAGCGTCTACCGCACCAACCGTTGGCTCTGGTGGTGGCGGCATCGACGCGGACGGGCCTCCGACCTCCGAAGCTTTCTTCTTCGGAGGCATGTTGGCGTAGTCGATGAAGCTGGCGAAGTTGGAGAAAGTTGCGCCCGCGTGAGCGCCGGGTCAGGTTCGCACAACCTCGACGCCCCCTACCTGGCGCGCCAAAGATGTCGGGGAAACTGATCGCCCATGAACACCTATGGGACCGGAGCCCCTTTTCAGTCCGGCAAGGGAGCGGAGGGAGCACAAAGAGCAGATCGAGGGGCACACGCGAGCAGTTTACCCAGGTTCGGGCCGCACGGATGCGTAAAACCCTACTCCTGCCTTGGTTATATTGAGTTCTTGGCTCGGGAGAAAGAAGATCAATAGTACTAGCTACACCGAGCGTGGGAGTGATCAAAGTTCTGGAACCGAACCCCCTCTACGTTGTGCATGGGCCTCCTTTTATAGCTCAAAGGGGTCACCGACAGGTGTCAACGTAGATGAGGGTAAAAGTGTAAAATCGGTGGTAGTTGTAACAGTGCATGTACAGTGGTCTATACCTAACCCTGACGGTGGGGGACAAGGGCATTGAATGCCCGTCGCCGTCACCCCAAAAGCGTCCGCCCGGGCGCCTCCGTTCGCCACGACGGAGGCCTCGTCATCGTGTCTTGCCACCGTGTACCCCAGGCTGCGCAGCCATCCGCCACGTGCCCCAGGAAGGGCCCCAGGGCGACGCGTGGCCAGGTGAGCTGGAGCGCAGGCACACAGTGAAAGCTTGCCGCGGCAAGCACCTTGCCGCGGTCGCTACCTTGCCGGGCCCGGAAGCTTGCCGCTCTCCGGGTCTTGCCGGGGCGCGCGATGCGCCACGGCATGTCTTCTGGAATGCTGTTCTCTGGCCTTCCTGGCAAGCTCCTCTTGCCAGGGCCTTGTGCAGAAGGGATGATCTCGAGCCTGGAGCGGCCTTCCCGGCAAGCTCCTCTTGCCGGGGTCTTGTTTCTTAACTTGAATACTTTGTTCTTGAATGGCTCAAAGGGGACAAGAGCGGGCTTTGGTGGGCACGTGGGGCGCCCGGCCACGGGAAGCTGCTACTGCCCGTGCACAAGTCAGGATACTAAGGTACCCCTACTTTAGTACACTGACACTATGTCCTTTCCCTCGGGCCGCAGGGGGCTACCGCTTCCTGTACGTTGCCATCGACAAATCCACCAAGTGGGCAGAAGTGGAGCCTGTTCGCGCAATCCTAGCCGGGTCAGCTATCAAGTTCATCCAAGGCCTCGTGAGGCGATTCGGGGTCCCCAACTGCATCATCACGGATAACGGTTCGCAGTTCACAAGAAATCTCTTCAGGTCACATTGTGCTAACCTTGGAACGCAGATTTGCTACGCTTCGATGGCCCACCCCAGGAGCAACGGCCAGGCCGAGCGTGACAATGTGGAAGTCTTGCGTGGCCTCAAGACGCGCAGCTTCAAGAAGAAGCTCGAGGCTTGCGGCAGGGGCTGGATCAACGAACTCCAGTCCGTGCTGTGGTCAGTCCGAACCACTGCCACCAAACCTATGGGGGAGACTCCCTTCTTTCTCGTTTATGGGGTGGAGGCGGTCCTCCCTCACGAGGTCAAGCATCGCTCCCCACGGGTCTTGGCCTTCGATGAGCAATGCTAGGACGCCGCCTGGCAGATGGACCTCATGCTCGCCGAGGATGGCCACCGTCGGGCTGCCCTCAGGGTGGTGCTTTACCAGCAGGCGCTGCGACGGTACCACTGCCGCAGCGGCCGCACAAGAACACTTGAAATTGGTGACTTGGTCCTGAGGCGGGTCCTCTCCAGTGAGGGGCTACACAAGCTCTCGCCCATGTGGGAGGGCCCGTTCAGAATTGCCCGTGTCTCTAGCCCTGGTGTTGTGTGCCTGGAGACATAGGATGGGATACCTATCCAGAATTCCTGGAACATCGAACACCTCAGGAGGTTCTATCCATAATCAAGGCTCCGTGCCCGTGAAGGTCTCCGCCCGTGACACTCTCACGTAATAATGAGTTGGGGCTGTACACGCCTCGGAGTCTCCTGTTCGTTGCCTACGGGCCCTCAGATAGGTCTCCCACCCACGCCCCAGTGGCAGTCCTTAGCTCCGCGCTGGGAAGAAGATGTAGTGTAGTGGTCGGACGCGACCTTTTTCCTTTTGGCTTGGTGTTTGGCTGTCAGCCTTTTCTACTTCCTTGGCTATCAGCCCTTCCTCTACCCCAAGCTATGGAGTTCTCGTGTTTCTCGCGCTTCTTGCGTTTCGTTGAGAGTTTTTGTGTTTGGATCTCTCTCACCGCCTTTAAGTTCAGCTATGCCACTCGCTCTCCTTCACGCGCCTCGCGCGTGGGGGCTGGGGCACGGTCGGTCACCGGCCCTCATCCGTCGTGGCCCCGTGACCTCGCCTGCCCAAGCCTGCTCAGGCTCTGGCACCGGGCTGATCAGTCCATGCAACCTATCTACCGAGCCTCTCATGCTTTGGTGCTCTAACCCGCGCTCGGAACTCTCAGCAGATCTCAGAGATTGACCCACGCTCGGGGGCTGTACGAGCCCATCGGACTCGGCCACCTCCTCATGACCCGAAGGGGCTCATGACGCCAGAGTCGAGAGGACTCTGCCTCAGGACGGCAGGACGCATGAAAGCTAAGTGACTTCATTCAAGCAACAAAAGTATGACGGCGAGTTCTTGCTTCTTACATACATCACAACCCATTACACGCCTCCTAAAGGCAACTTGAAACTTTGATTCAAAAAGACATGAAGGAAAACAAAGGAGAAGAAGCAGAAGCCGCCCCCGCTCAGTCGGAATCCTCCGGCTTCACTGAGCCACAGCGGCGCGACGATCCCCTCCCCAAGCCGTACCGAGCTCGGCGCCGTGGTGGTTCATCGCGGCTGCCACTACTGGAGGAGCTGCTGCTTCCACAGAGGTGGGCCTCACGGCGCCCCCTAGGACTGAGACCATCTCCGGAGGAGGAACCGCTCCTCTAGACGTCTTCGCGCTCCTCGGCGTCAGCCTCGGGACAGCACCCAAGGCGCCTCCCTTCCTCTGAGAAGACTCTGAAGAACAGCGTGGAGACGCCATCGTACCTGAAGTGGAGTGCACACCTCCCCTGCAGCCGGCGCGCGCGGGCAAACGATTGCCAGCCACGCTCCAAGAACACATCGCCCGAGGGAGCCACCTCGACCTCCACCCAGGATGCACCGCCGCAACAATGGTCGACCTGCAACCATATGCCCCCGAGGCCTCCGGCCGGGAGCACGTCGCAAAATGAGCGGGGAAGCCGGAGCCACGGGCCACCGGGCTTCTCCGCCCACACCATGAACTCTGACGAGACATCGAAGGAATGGAACTGTGGGCGTGGAGGGCGCGCGGCTAGCAAGCACCTTTGCGCGCCCCCTCTTCCTCCATGGCCGCGACCACCTTCGCCACGGGAGGACGCCCGGTGACGCCCACCGGCGGCCACGGCAGAGCTCAAAGGGCCGCGCCCGCCTCCCCGAGAAGACGCCGTGGGCGTAGCGGCATGCTTGCGGGGACGACCGTGACCCCTCTTCGACGGTAGTGGGACTAGATTCTTCGGGGTCTTCCCCTTCTCCGCGGCGGACGGCTTCCTCGGCGGCGCCATGAAGGTCTTGCGACGGGGAGGGAGAGCGAAGGACAAGCAAGGAGAAGACGGTGTTGACTTGAAAATGGGCTGGGGGCTTCCCCCCTAGCCCCATTTATAGGGCGGAGGAGCCCAACCGCCAGCCAATGGTGTCGCAGCCATTACTCCCTCGTCACCCGCGCCAAGGAGTTGTCAAGTCGCACGATCACTAAGGTTGCGCGGGAAGCAGAGCCGCCACGTCCCATCCAACAAATTGCACGCCGGCCTAGCCCGCAACCTTTTAGGGCCCACGGTGCATCGTCCTCGCCTAAGGCTTCGCCCCAAAGCCAACTCCGCGCGCGCCTTGGGCCTGCGGGCTACTATCAGCGTACTGGGAACCAGGGTACCCAGACTTGCCTGTCTGCTGGCCGTGACACGCTCCTTCAAGCGGCCTGGTAGGGCCCAGCTGATCGACCAGCTGCTCAAGACCCTAGCGAGGGGCCAGGCCTCGCGAGGAGAACGACGTCAAGACCTCCTCGGGAGCGGCCTCGACAAGGCGTTCCGGAGGGGCGGAGAATCCATGGCAAAGCCTTCCTCAAGAGGAGGCAGTGATGACAGCAATGATGAACCGCGCCAGCGGGTGCCAGCGTCCGCCAGCGGCGCAGTTACCATTTTTGTGCAAAGGGGAAAGCGCAGCCGCAAGTTCCCGAGGAGCGTGGCAAAGATTTCCTCATTGGTGCAACGAGACCGAAGACCGCAAGGACGACAAGAAGGATGTCATCGTCGAGCCCACCACCATGTCATTGCCTGATCCTTTTGCAGGCGAAGGCTGCTTTTGTCAGGGTAGGAACGTCCTTGTGTTCCCGCTCAAAAATGGCAGTTGTTGGATCCCTTCCCGCCTAAACATTTCGGGGGAAGAGGACCGTGGCTGCCTATATAATTAGATAGAGCTCCCACCGCAAAAGGGAACGACACACACACTTGACCACCGCACAAGGAGCAAGTACACTAGCCTCCTGAGCCCCCTGAGCTTAGGAACCCTTGTACCAGTTCATGTTCTAGCTCGCCCGGAGCCAATCCACCAAAGCAGGAAGTAGGGTCTTACACCACACGGTGGCCCGAACCTGGATAAACTCTTGTGTGCTTGTTCGTTGTTTGCTTGAATCTTTCCACTGGGACGAGAGCGAGGCGCTAGGTAGACGTAAGTGGGAGAGATCTTCGTTCACACCCCTGTGTTCGAACTTAACGGGTTTTGCGGAGCCCTGAATCTGACAGTCTGCTTATTTATGCAAATATTGGTGCTTAAATTTAGTGGAACTGCACAAGAAGTAAAGATGGTCCATACACTGCATGGTTCAGTTTAACGTTCCAACTGAGAACAAAATGCTAATTGATTATTCTGGAATGAGAGAACCTAACTCTCGATGGTGGCAACAAGAAAATCAGAGTGAACTCTAGGAAATTCAAGCCTGCCTAGGGAGGACCTTTACCTAGAGAAGCCTTGCTTGATTTTTCATGATTTGTAAACCTTCTCGTAACTTTGTCTTTTGACGTGAACTAGTAAATGTTGGTTATGTTCTATGAATCATTAATATGTATAAAAGTACCGAATTATGCTTTTTAAGTATTTTATGAAGCCAAATTTAATGTGAATGTTCCACATGAACGCCGGACTAGCGTGTGAACGTTTGGAATTTACATTGTGGCCTGAGTTAACTGCATGAAACAATGTAACAAGATACATCGTTTCTTATATGTTAGAAAATGGAGTATTGATTGTTAGCTGGCCGATAGCCAGCTTTTCTAGTATTGAAGCGAGCTGAGCCAATGTGCCCTATTTTGCACAACTACTTACATGTGGGGTAGCATCAATAGTGTTTACAAGTACTTAAACAGCCTTACATACCCTATGTATACGTCGGCGCACAGTTCTCGAACAAGTACTCTATTTCATCAAACACACACGGCTCGGATGATAAAGCATGAGAACTTATGTCTTATCATGCCATATTACATGAAAAAACTATTGAGGACGCATCTGTTTTGACAAAAATTATGATGATTCTCACATGATTTATGGTCACACAAAAGTAGCAGTAGTTCCCATAGAGGGATTCAAACAGAGTACTAGCCCAAGAGGGCTCGATAATAGGCAAGGTTCGAATAATTAGACACAATCCAAACTACTTTTAAACACTAGTTGGGCCAACTATTTCATGCCTCGACCTAATTTGGGTTGGACACAAGACGGACCTTGCCATGAACACTATCGAAGACGTCTGGCAGCAGCTCAATCCCGTCAACCTTCTTGAAGATAACCTTGTGGCCTTGCCACTCGTGAACTTGTCTGTCGAGGCATGCCACGTCATATTTTTGCGTAAGCTTGACAAGAACGGTATGCCTCACAAACGAAGGAGTAGCTTTGAACTTCTTGTGCTTCAGTACACTCTGGACAACACGCCTGACAACGGTGTGGCAGGAATACATCTCGATTTTGGTATAGGTGCAACTGGCTTCCAGGATCCAACCACCTTAGAACATCGTTTTCCCAGTGCGTATATTTTGGTCATCTGCCTCATAGCGAGTGCCATGTACAACCATGAAATCCTTTTATGCATCAGGGCTTTATTTGAAACAGAAAGGAAATCTGAATTACTTTCCAATATAAAAAACACAAGTTATTTAAACCACTATGTAGAGTCTAAAGTATGCATGACAGGGTAGATAGCATGGCATCGAAGCTAATAAAAATTTGCATCATTTATCACCACATACTTAGATGAAAAAACACAATCGGGATTGGAAAAGAAACAAATTACCTTCGTTTGCTCAGCGGGGTGGGAGGACACATCCTCGATGTGGGAAAACTTCTCCTGCAGGGCCACGGGGGCTGGAACCTCAAACGGTGCGTTGACCATCTCAGTAGTGTCCATGAGCGTATTTGGGGTCGGCTCGGTGGCGGCCTCCATCTTCTAGGAGCTCTATGTCTCGTGGGATTAGCCTCCCGTGTCTGCTCCAACATCAGGAGATCTTTGCCTGGTTCTCCTTGGTCCATCATGAAACTGAAGAATAGGATACTACTGAAAGGAAAACACAGTCGCAATGACAATGAAACAAAAAATAGTGAGGATCGGTTACTGCTTTGCAAAAGTTCTTTTTTCTAATAGAAAATATACCAACATCACGGTTTCGCTTACCTTCCCTTCGTTGGGAGAGAAGAACAATGGCAGATGCAAGTGTTGGCTTTCTTAAAGACAGTGAGGGAGAAGGGGATCCAGCGAAGAGTGACATGATGGTTGCTTTGTTTGTCAAACTTAGACTACGAGGAGGTGGGGTTTTGAGATATGATGGCTTGTTACTGCCACACTACGTCCGGGGTGACTCTTCTCCTACATACCACTTTCTAATTTGGTTGATGGCATTTGGGCCCACGCTCTGCATGGCCTACATGTTGGTGAACCAAAGTAAAACAACATTCAACAGCGGGAGACGTTTCGATGACCTTGGAGGAGCTTGAAGCGGTAGTGTATCCATTGTACTGGTAGTAATTTTTTTTTGGTAGCTATAGAGTGTCCCCATGGTACGTCTCCGTCGTATCTATAATTTTTTTATTGTTCCATGCCAATATAATACAACTTTCATATACTTTTTGCAACTTTTTGTATTATTTTTTGGAACTAACATATTGATCCAGTGCCCAGTGCCACTTCCTGTTTGTTGCAAGTTTTATGTTTCGCAGAAAACCCATATCAAACGGAGTCCAAACGAGATAAAAACGGACGGAGAATATTTTTGGAATATTTGTGATATTTGGGAAGAAGAACCAATGCGAGACGATGCCCGAGGGGGGCACGAGGCAGGGGCGCGCCCCAGCAAGGTGGGCGCGCCCCTGACCCACGTGTGCACCCCGTAACGCGGTTGCTTCTCTTCTTTGGCCATAATAAAGCTAATATTCGGAAAAAATGGGCGAAAGTTTCAATCCAATCGGATTTACGGATCTCCGGATATATAATAAACGGTGAAAGGGCAGAATTTGAGAACGCAGAAACAAAGAGAGACAGAGAGACAGATCCAATCTCGGAGGGGCTCTCGCCCCTCCCACGCCATGGAGACCATGGACCAGAGGGGAAACCCTTCTCCCATCTAGGGAGAATGTCAAGGAAGAAGAAGAAGGAGGGGGGCTCTCTCCCCCTCGCTTCCGGTGGCACTAGAGTGCCGCTGGGGCCATCATCGTCACCGCAATCTACACCAACAACTTCACCGCCGTCATCACCAACTCTTCCCCCCTCTATGCAGCGGTGTAACCCCTCTTCTACCCGCTGTAATCTCTACTTAAACATGGTGCTCAACGCTATATATTATTTCCCAATGATGTATGGCTATCCTATGATGTTTGAGTAGATTAGTTTTGTCCTATGGGTTAATTGATGATCATGATTGGTTTGAGTTGCATGTTTTATTATTGGTGCTGTCCTATGGTGCTCTCTGTGTTGCGCAAGTGTGAGGGATCCCCGCTGTAGGGTTTGCAATGTGTTCATGATTTCCTTATGGTGGGTGGCGTGAGTGGCAGAAGCACATACCCAAGTAAGTAGGTTGTTTGCGTATGGGAATAAAGAGGACTTGATACTTTAATGCTATGGTAGTGTTTTACCTTAATGATCTTTAGTAGTTGCGCATTCTTGCTAGAGTTCCAATCATAAGTGCATATGATCAAAGAAGAGAAAGTATGTTAGCTTATGCCTCTCCCTCAAATAAGATTGCAATAGTGATTACCGGTCTAGTTATCGATTGCCTAGGGACAAATAACTTTTTCGTGACAAAAAGCTCTCTACTAAAACTAATTTAGTTGTGTCTTTATCTTAACAACCCCTACATTTTATTTACGCGCTCTTTATTTTCTTGCAAACCTATCCCACAAAAACTACAAAGTACTTCTAGTTTCATACTTGTTCTAGGTAAAGTAAACGTCAAGCGTGCGTAGAGTTGTATCGGTGGTCGATAGAACTTGAGGGAATATTTGTTCTGCCTTTAGCTACTCGTTGGGTTAGACACTATTACTTATCGATAGAGGCTACAACTGATCCCCTACACTTGCGGGTTATCAAGACCTTTTTTCTGGAGCCGTTGCCGGGGAGCAATAGCGTGGGGTGAATATTCTCGTGTGTGCTTGTTTGCTCTATCACTAAGTAGATTTTATTTGTTGTCCTAAGTTGTTTTCTATCTTTAGTTATGGGTAGGAAACGCAAAATACCAAAAAAAATAGTGGTACCCACTGAACCAATGGTTGAAGAACCACTCAAATTCTATCACACTACTGAAGCTTATTACTTGGATCATCTTCGATCCCTATGTGCTCGGGCTGAAACCCCAACTAGCTTAGTTGAGGGAAAATCTTTAGATGAGCACGCTTGTCATGTGCGACACCGCATATATGAAAAAAGGAAACTTTTACTGGATCAAGTTCATCGTTTGCAATGCTATGTTTGGAATTTATGGGAAATTTATGATTTTACTTGTTGTTCTGAAGACTCTACGAAACACCTTCCCTACCAATGTGAGTTTAGTTATAATGGAATCGTATCTTCGTATGCTAAGGGTGTTTATAGTTACTATGATGTTCAAAAAATTGAAGAATTTTTGGATTTTAAGGGTGCTTATGAAATTGCTTCTTTGATTGAAAAGTATGATGTTACTCTTTACAAATCTGAAATTTTTGCCATATTTAAATATTGTTATGACAAGTATGCTTCTAATGCCTATGTTAAACCATATTGAGGACTCCTCCACTGCCCAAGAAGAGATTAAAATTTTGCAGGAGTCTATGGAAGAGGAAATTGATGACACTAAGAGTTGATTAGATGAAAAAGATGACGAGGAGAGCGAAGAACAGAAGAAGGAAGAGCGGATTAGCTACCCGTGCCTACCTTCTAATGAGAGTAACTCTTCAACTCATACAATGTTTAATTTCTCTTTGTGCTTACCGAAGGGTGAATGCTATGATGATTGCTATGATCCCTTGGATTCTTTTGAAATATCCTTTTTTGATGATGCTTGCTATGCTTGTGGCCAAGATGCCAATATGAATTATGCTTATGGAGATGAACTTGCTATAGTTCCTTATGTTAAACATGAGATTGTTGCTATTGCACCCACGCATGATCGTCCTATTATCTTTTTGAGTTCTCCAAAGTACACTATATTGGAGAAGTTTGCACTTATTAAGGATTATATTGATGGGTTGCCTTTTTTTATTACACATGATAATTTTGATGAATATAATATGCATGTGCTTGCTGCTCCTACTTGCAATTATTATGAGAGAGGAACTACATCTCCGCCTCTCTATGTTTCCAACACGATAAAATTGCAAGAAACTGCTTATACTATGCATTGGCCTTTACTTGATGTGCATGAATTGTTCTTGTATGACATGCCTATGCATAGGAAGAGAGTTAGACTTTGTTGTTTCATGACACATATCACTCTGTGCTCTTTACTAAACGCCAAATCATTGTTAATTAAAATTGGCTTTGATATACCTTGGGATCCGGGTGGATCCATTACTCGAGCACTATATGCCTAGCTTAATGGCTTTAAAGAAAGCGCTGCCAGGGAGACAACCCGGAGTTTTAGAGAGTCATTTATTTATGTTGTGTGATTTTATAAAGTTTAAAAACAAAAAAATAAAGCGGGGAACCTAAAACTTTTTCAAAAAGAAAAGCGAGAGTGAGAAAGACGAGCATTGTTAAAGTGGGAGCTAGCCTTGAACTTTGTTCATGCCCATGGAAACATTGTGAACCTTGATTACATAAACTTTTCAAGAAAAATAATTATCCCCTTGTACAATTCCATTGTATTATAAAAATAATGTGCCAACAGTTTACCTTAGGATGATTATACTGCTTGTTGGTTTGTGTGGTGCAAAAATAGAAACTTTGGCTATAGTGCGTGATTTTACATTTTTATTGGAACGTCGAAAGGATCTGAAACTTTTTGTGAAGCCTTTCTATACAAATTGTTGATTTTTCCTAAGTTTTCCAGAATTTTTAGTGTTACAAAAGTATGGTTAATGTTCAGATTACTATAGACTGTCCTGTTTTCACAGATTGCTGTTATAGCTTCATTATTTGCATATGTTCGAATTCTTGTTGATGCCTCCTTGACTTGGGGCCATAGAATTATGATAGAATATAGTAGGTAATGTTTGTTCATAATTATACAATAATGTTAGAGCAGTACATGATGGGATTTTATTGATCATATGCACTAACCCCGCCACTAAAAGTTCGGTTAAGTTCTGTGTGGATGAAGTGTTTGAAGATCGAGGAGGTCTCGATGCGAGGAGAAGGACGAGAGTCAAGAGCTAAATATTGGGGGTGCCTGAGGTACCCCAAGTAAATATTCAAGGAGCCTCAAGCGTCAAAGCTTGGGGATGCCCCGAAAGGCATCCCATCTTTCTTCAACAAGTATCGGTATGTTTTCGGATTCGTTTCATTCACATGATATGCGTAAACTCTTGGAGCATCATGTGCTTTTTTATTTTTTCATTTTAATAAATGCACCATGCTGGTATGAAATAGTCCTTAGTTGATCTATAGAATGGTCTTTGAACTTCACTTATATCCTTTGAGTATGGCTTTATAGGATGCTTCATGTGCTTCACTTATATCATTTGAAGTTTTGAGTGCCCGTTTCTCTTCACATAGAAAACTGCCATTTGTAGAATGCTCTTTTGCTTCACTTATATTTGTTAGAGCACGGGCATATCTTTTGTAGAAAGAATTAAAACTCTCTTGCTTCACTTATATCTATTTAGAGAGTTGACAAGAATTGGTCATTCACATGGTTAGTCTTAAAATTCTACATAAACTTGTAGATCGCTAAATATGATATGTTTGATTCCTTGCAATAGTTTTGCGATATAAAGATGGTGATATTAGAGTCATGCTACTGGGTAGTTGTGGATTGTAGAAATACTTGTGTTGAGGTTTGTGATTCCCGAAGCATGCACGTAAGGTGAACCGTTATGTGACGAAGTCGGAGCATGATTTATTTTTTTGATTGTCATCCTTTGTGTGGAGGTTGAGATCGCGCGATGGTTAACTCCTACCAACCCTTCCCCTAGGAGCATGCGTGTAGTACTTTGTTTCAATGGATAATAAATTTTTGCAATAAGTATGTGAGTTCTTTTTGACTAATGTTGAGTCCATGGATTATACGCACTCTCAACTTTCCACCATTGCTAGCCTCTCTTGTGCCATGCAACTTTCGCCGGTACCATACACCCACCATCAGTGGCGGAGCTAGCAACTGAGAACAGGGTGGTCCGCCCCCAACCCTCCCAATTTTTTTATAAGAAATACGACATGTGAACCGTTTTCAATTAAAGCTGTTTTGTCTTAGAAATAGATCAAAATTGCCTTAGAAAAACACTAAAATTTCTAAGATGTGCAAAATTTTAGTGCGTTCTAAGAACATATGGATCTTAGAATTTTTTTTATGTTCTATGTATTTACCAATATCACATAAAAATAGATCAATATTGTCTTGGAAACACAATAAAGTTTTCAATTCAAGCTATTTGGGACAAAAATGATGTGCAAATTTATACGTACATGTGTTTGGTTAATCTACTGGTAGCATAACACATAAAAAACCAAATCAGAAATTGGATAGTTCATACCTTAAATCAGAAATTGGGAAGTTCAAAAAATACTACTATGTTGTTGCCGCCGGACTTGGGCACTGGGGCACTGGGCGGCCGCCGCCGGCTTTGCAGGGGCGTCAAGCGGGCGGGGACAGGGGCGCAACGCCACAACCGTGCAGGGCAGGGCGCACGCGCATGCGCACGCAGCTCGCAGGTGGGGCGGGAAAGGAAGAAGGGATCCTCCTCGGCGGTTGGGCTCCGGCTGGTGACCGTTGAGGGCAGCGAGCTAGCGATGGCGAGGGCATCCGGCGTTGGGACTAGGGCGGAGGGCGGAGGCGGCTGGTTGCCTGGGTCTGCTCGATGCAGTCCTTGCTCGATCTGGTCTGCGTTCGGGCCAACACGCAAGTGTTATTGGGCCATTTTTTCTCTGGCCCAGTAAAAGATCCATAGATATATAGGCTGATTAAAAATCCCAGGGTGGGCCGCGGCCCACCTTGGCCACCCTGTAGCTCCGCCCCTGCCCACCATATACCTTCCTCAAAACAGCCACCATACCTACCTATCGTGGCATTTCCATAGCCATTCTGAGATATATTTCCATGTAACTCCGCCGTTCCGTTTATTATGACACGCCCCATAATTGTCATATTGCCTTGCATGATCGTAGGATAGCTAGCATGATGTTTCCATGGCTTGTCCGTTTTTTGATGTCATTGCTACGCTAGATCATTGCACATCCCGGTACACCGCTGGAGGCATTCACATAGAGTCATATTTTGTTCTAGCTTCTAGTTGTAATCTTTGAGTTGTAAGTAAATAAAAGTGTGATGATCTTCATTACTAGAGCATTGTCCAGTGTGCGGAAACAAAAAAACGAAACAAAAAGAGAGAAAGGCCAAATAAAAAAAAGAGATGGCCCCCAAAAAATATGGGGGCTAAAAAAATCCCCTCTAAAAAAATGAGAGAAAAAGAGAAAAGGGACAATGTTACTATCCTTTTACCACACTTGTGCCTCATCATAGCACCATGTTCTTGATGATAGAGAGTCTCCTATATTGTCACTTTCATATACTAGTGGGAATTTTCATTATGCCCTAAGTCTTCATGAGCAAGCAAGTTGATGCACACCAACTAGTTTTCTTTTGAGCTTTCATACACTTATAGCTCTAGTGCATCCGTTACATGGCAATCCCTACTCACTCACATTGATATCCATTGATGGACACCTCCATAGTTCATTGATTTGCCTAGTTGATGTGAGACTTTCTCCCTCCTTTTATAAATCACCACCTTCTATTCCACCCATAGTGCTATGTCCATGGCTCATGCTCATGTATTGCGTGAAAGTAGAAAAAGTTTGAGAATACTAAAGTATGAAACAATTGCTTGGCTAAAACTGGGGTTGTGCATGATTTAAATACTTTGTGTGCTGAAGATGAAGCATAGCCAGACCATATGATTTTGTAGGGATAACTTTCTTTGGCCATGTTATTTTGAATACACATGATTGCTTTATTAGTATGCTTGAAGTATTATTGTATTAATATCAAATGATAGACTATTGCTTTGAATCACTCATGTCTTAATATTCATGCCATGATTAGATTACATGATCAAGATTATGCTAGGCAGCATTCCACATCAAAACCTATCTTTTTTATCATTTACCTACTCGAGAACGAGCAGGAATTAAGCTTGGGGATGCTGATACGTCTCCGTCGTATCTATAATTTTTGATTGTTCCATGCCAATATAATACAACTTTCATATACTTTTGGCAACTTTTTATATTATTTTTTGGGACTAACATAATGATCCAGTGCCCAGTGCCAATTCCTGTTTGTTGCACGTTTTATGTTTCGCAGAAAATCCATATCAAACAGAGTCCAAATGGGATAAAAATGGACGAAGAATATTTTTGGATTATTTGTGATATTTGGGAAGAAGAACCAACGCGAGACGGTGCCCGAGGGGGCCACGAGGCAGGGAGCACGCCCCAGCCCCCAGGGGTTGGGCGCGCCCCTGACCCTCCTGGGCACCCCGTAAGGCGGTTGCTGCTTTTCTTTGGCCGCAAGAAAGCTAATTTTCGGAGAAAAAAAATCTGGGTGAAGGTTTCAATCCAATCGGAGTTACGGATCTCCGGATATATAACAAACGGTGAAAGGGTAGAATCTGATAGCGCAGAAACAAAGAGAGACAGAGAGACAAATCCAATCTCAGAGGGGCTCTCGCCCCTCCCACGCCATGGAGACCATGGACCAGAGGGGAAAACCTTCTCCCATCTAGGGAGAAGGTCAAGGAAAAAGAAGGAGGAGGGGGGTTCTCTCCCCCTCGCTTCCGGTAGCACCAGAGTGCCGCCGGGGCCATCATCGTCACCGCAATCTACACCAACAACTTCACCGCCGTCATCACCAACTCTTACCCCCTCTATGCAGCAGCGTAACCCCTCTTATACCCGCTGTAATCTCTACTTAAACATGGTGCTCAACGCTATATATTATTTCCCAATGATGTATGGCTATCCTATGATGTTTGAGTAGATCCATTTGTCCTATGGGTTAATTGATGAACGTGATTGGTTTGAGTTGCATGTTTTATTATTGGTGTTGTCCTATGGTGCTCTTTGTGTCGCGCAAGCGTGAGGGATCCCCGCTGTAGGGTTTGCAATATGTTCATGATTTTCTTATGGTGGGTGGCGTGAGTGACAGAAGCACAGACCCGAGTAAGTAGGTTGTTTGCATATGAGAATAAAGAGGACTTGATACTTTTATGCTATGGTTGGGTTTTACCTTAATGATCTTTAGTAGTTGAAGATGCTTGCTAGAGTTCCAATCATAAGTGCATATAATCCAAGAAGAGAAAGTATGTTAGCTTATGCATCTCCCTCAAATAAGATTTCAATAGTGATTACCGTTCTAGTTATCGATTGCCTAGGAACAAATAACTTTCTCGTGATAAAAAGCTCTCTACTAAAACTAATTTAGTTGTGTCATTATATTAACAGCCTCTAGTTTTTATTTACGCGCTCTTTATTTTCTTGCAAACCTATCCCACAAAAACTACAAAGTACTTCTAGTTTCATACTTGTTCTAGGTAAAGTAAACGTCAAGTGTGCGTAGAGTTGTATCGGTGGTCGATAGAACTTGAGGGAATATTTGTTCTGCCTTTAGCTCCTCGTTGGGTTCGACACTCTTACTTATCGAAAGAGGCTACAACTGATCCCCTACACTTGTGGGTTATCACTCCACTGTACTAGTAGCAATTATTTCTCTAGGCCCAAGAAAAAAGAGCCCATCCACCCTAGTAAATAATAAAATCAATTGAAAAGCCCATATATTTACTTAATGAGAGGCGCTTCCCAGGACACCGCCCCCAAAAACCCTGGGTGCTCTTCTTCTTCCTCACTCCCACCCACCTCACGTCAGGTCGCTCCACTCGTACCCCCATATTTCCTCACCTCACTCCTACAGAGAACCCCAGCTCCCATTCTTCCTCACTGCTACAGAAAACCCAGCTCCCCTTCTTCTTCACTCGCACTACAACTAGGCTCGTCATTCGTTACTCTGATCAAATCCGTGAGCTTGACGTGATGGCCTCGAGTAAAATGGAGTCGCTAACCCTAGCGCCAAGAAGATGAGGCTCCCACCAGCCGTGACGCCTGTTATAGATCCCGCCCCCGGCAGCGCGGGGAGAAGCCGCGAGGACCCTCCGCTGGATCTCAGGAACTCATAGAATCTCGGGTGGACTGCATCAACGATCTCCCGAATGCCATCCTTGGGGACATCATCTCGCTTCTCCCCACCAAGAATTACTGCCGCACCCAAGTCCTCTCAACTTGGTGGCGCCCTCTATGCGTGTCATGCCCTTTAATCTCGACTGTTGTCAGTTATCTCTCTTTAATGATGTTGAACTCCCTGGAGCCATCATCTCTTCCCACCATGGCTCCGTTCAAGGCCTATGCATCCCGGCATGCTACCCGAGCATGCCCTACATGGTGGACACCTGGCTAAAAATCCCCTGAATTCACAGAACTACGGCTGCTTGAGTTCTACTATTCCCCCAAAAATCACATACCACATACCAAACGCCATGTACTTGTGCCTTCTGCATCGATGTCCATCTTGCGGTTTTCCTCCTCTCTCCACACCTCCACCTTTGAGCTATGCTACCTACCAGACAATCTGGTACTAAACCTTCGACTCCCATTCCTTAGACAACTTTCACTTGTGCGGGTTCTTATGTCGGAGGCCTCATTGCACTCCAGTTGCCCTGCCGTGGAGTGCTTAGTGCTTGTTTTCACAGTTAGAATCGGTTGTCTCCAAATAAAGTCGCCTAACCTTTTAAGAACTGGAATTTCTTTTGATGGAAGGCACCTCATAATCGAAGATGCCTCTTCACATCAAAGGTTGATCCTTGATTCTTGTTATTCACCATCGCCAATAACTATCGTCTTTGTGCCTAAACTGGAGACCTTGGGTGTAATAGACGATCTTTGTGATCATTTCAAGATGGTATTTGTCTCCACAGTTCTTCAGGTACTATATATTATCATCTACACTTGTAATCATAAGCTGCATTTTAAATTTCTGCACATAACTTCTATATCATCCTGGAGTACACTTCTTGTACTAATATTATGTTCTATGCTCAATGAAGAGTTTGTCTATGGATAGCCTATCAATGGTGCTAGATTCTGTCAAGATCTTATATATCCATATGAATAGTTTTGATCTGAACAAGATTATTTGCTTGTTGCAATGCTTTCCATGGCTATAGAAGTTGTATATAAAGTTGATAATTTCACGCACATTGGAATCCCACATATAGTGTACTAGAATTAATCGTTCAACTGTTGCTCTTTTGACACTCTTTTTTTAGACCTTGACTATTTTCAATCTTCGTGTCTATTTAGGCAACATGATGGGGTAAGAAGTTATAACCAATCAGTGGATTTGTAAGCACCGGGGTTTTCTTAGTTCTCATGACATTCAATTGACGACAATAACATTGGAACGATATGTAATCAACCATGCAAACACTAGATTTGTCATATTCTTCCTGTTGAATGCGAGGTTACTATTGTCCATCAGGCTTCAGTTTATCAACAATATGGTTTTGACGGATGGGTATGTCAAAGAGCAAATACGGAGTTTCAGGTGGACAAAAGGGCTTCTATTCACAACGTCTTGTGGTCATAATGCAGTAAATTTTACGACTAAGGATGTTCATTCTATGGACATAACCAATCTATTTGATTGTGACTGCCGAAAGCATTGCTGGAGTTAGATGTTATTGCCCTTTTCAATCTGGGTTTGTCTAAACCTAAGAACAATTTACGTTCTTTTGTACAGTTTGTAAGCTGGAGTTAGATGTTGTTGCCCTTTTAAAATCGCGTGGGACTGTCATATTTTCTTTGATACAAGGTAAATGGTTTGCCATTTGTTTAATTAAGAGAGAAACACTGTAAAAAATCTCAACCAAGGGAAATAACATCACTCTCGTCGGCTGCTTGACCTCACTATGCATTACAGAACTCAAGTGATTAGCCCCCACCAGGACCCACAAACTTATTATTAACTAGCACACAAAATGGGCTGTAAATTTCATAAGAAAGGCTGCATGGCCATGATAGATTTGGATTCTGACATTTGGGACCCACAAGGAAAAATCCTATCCAAGGTGGTGTCGACTTACTAGTCAAAAAATAATTCTGCCTACCAACCGTTGGATTGACATCCAACATTAGTCGTGTATCTTATATCTCTTGTCTTCTTCCTCCAGCCACCCAAACCAAACCAACCCGTCGGTCCTGCCCGCTCCCGCCTCCCACAGCTAGTTGTGCCACCGCCACCCTAATGTACTCTCAAACGTTGACCGGTTGTCACATCCCTAGTCAGTGCTTGCATTAGGACTAGCTAGAGTGTGCATCATGTTTATCATTCAAAGAAACTTGCAATGGGAATGACAGAAACCCCAGCACCCCTCTTCTAACAACTAGGGTTTAATAAAATCTTTTTCAATGTACCCAAAATGCCCTTCAAAAATGTTCATCATTTCTGCCTTGGTCTTAAACCTCTGCCAAAAATGGTGCAGAATTTTCTAGGACATCCAAGGTCTCTGGATTAATTCATATGGTATTTGCATTTGGGCATTTAAATGCTATAAAATATTTTATGTGCCCAAATAATCATAAACTAAAATGTTCCATGCTGTTCATATTATATATAGTGGGCATGACTAGTTTTATGAGCTATAAAAATGTTCTGCCATTTTTAATAATTCAACAAAGTTGCAAAAGAAATGAAACAAAAAGAAATAGAAAAAAGAGAAGAGAGAGAGAGAACTTACCTCGCACCTAACAGGCCCACCTGCTGGCCCAGCCCAGCCACCGCTCCAGCGAGCTGCTTGGCTCGGCCAGGCAGGCAGGCAGGTGCTCGACGGCGGCCGCAGCGCGCCCCACGCAGCTGCCCGCCGCCCTGCTTCCTCCCCTCGCCGTTCTGGTGGGTGGGATCGACCACCCACTTCCTCCCCGAGCTCGCTGACACGCTCCACCCTCCCCAGCTCCTCTCCTTCGCCTTCCCCGCACCATGGCCGACGCCGCCGTGCTCGCGCCGTCGTGGTAGCCGCGTCCACCGCCGTCCCTGAGCTCCGTCGCCGTGTCCGACCGCTCCGTCGTCATCGACTATGTCGAGTAGGCTGAGCCCCGAGCGCTCGCCCGCTCTGGAGTCGCCCCCGACCCCGTCTTCCCCAACTCCGGCCGCAGAGATCCCCATCGCCGCCCCGCTCAGCTCCGACCGTCCCCGAGCCCGCCTCGACGTTCACTGCAACCGCTGTGAGCTCAGCTCCATCCTCCCCCTCTCCGTTTGCTCTCTCCTGCACTGAACGCACCGCACGAGGCTCACCTGCACGCGCCGCCGCGGAGCTCGTCGCCGACGAGGCTCCGGCCATCTAACGGCCCGGCCATCGTGCCCACCAGCTTCACCGTCACGTGTAGGTGTTGTAGGATCACTCCACGCACCTCTATGAGCATCGCACCGACGAATTAGACCTCGCCCAAACTCCAGCAGCCGCTGGACTCGTCGCCAGCATTGTTTCCGGCGACCCCGAGGCCAGCCACCACCACCACTCGACGCGGCTCACTCCCAGCTGGCCGTAGGCGTGCTCCGCCGTCGTTTTGGCAACCGGAGCACAAAACCCGCACCTCACCGCCGCGTTTGGCCTCGCCGGCGGCTAAACGCCGGCGAGTTAGCCCTGTTTGACCAAGGGTTTGACCCCCTTGGTTCACTGACATGTGGGCCCTGCCTGTTAGTCAAACCTAGATTAGTGTCTAATCTAGTTTTAATTAGTCAGTTAACTAACTGTGACACTGACCAGTGGGTCCCACAATTAGGTTTGACCTGGGCCGCCCTGTTGACTGGCTGACGTCAGCATGATGTCATGCTGACGCAGTAATGGATTTTCTGGGATTATTTGATTTAAAAACAATTCTGGAAATTCCAAAAAATGCTTTAAACTTCAAAAAATCATATAAATTCAACAGTAGCTCAGATGGAAAAGATTTACATATGAAAATTGATCAGAAAAATTCAATCTTTCCAATGACATTAGTTTCATGCATGTTTGAGCAAGTTAACCTTGTTGTTCACATTAAAACATGATAATGCACTTAATTAAATAATAGTTTGGGAGTCAATTTGAATCTTTGATTCAAATGGGCTCAAACCCTTCTGGTTATAGTTGCATTAGCCCAAAACACATGCATCTTGCCATATCATGCGCATGCATCATATTGTTGCATTTGTTTGCTTATTGATTGTATCGCTGATATTCTCCGTGTTAGGTCCTACTCCCGAGGATACTTCTGCGTATCCAACTGTAGAGCAGTACCCGACAACCACTCTGCCAGGCAAGCAATCATTGATCATTCTGATACAAACCCATCTTCTCGCTCCTGCTCTCTTTTACTGCATTAAGGCAACATCGTGTGAACTGCTACTTGCTGCGGTAGTTGAACCCTATTCCCTTGCATGACCTGTCATTGCAACAGTAAATAGTTGAAACCCACTAGCATGTGTAGGAGTTGTTTGAGCCATGTGATGTGTGATCCACCATGCTATTTGTTATGTTGCCTGCTATGCTTAGAGTTGTGTCAGGTCTGATTCATCTGGGCGATGGATCAGAGTGAAATGATCATACCGGTAAAGAGAAGGAAGTGTGGAACATGTTTGGTAAAGGTATCGATGAAAGGCCATGTAGGAGTACGTGGTGGGTTGTTTCATTGGAACTGTCCATAGGACTCGAGATCTGTATGTGTGGTTCAAGTTTCAGCTACTACCACACATTGGGATCCTTAATTGACCCTCTCGACTTATTAATTACCCTTGATCTCTGTCGAGGAGTTGCAACTAATTTCTGGTGTTTGTAGTTTACTGGTGGTCGTGCACAGCGCTGACCCTCGGGGTGGGTTGTGATGCGACAGGTACGTGGCACGGTGTACCGGTTGCCCGTTTGGTGACTCGGGAACCCTGTACACATCGTTTGGGGCCGTGAGCGGCACATCCCCACGGATGGAACCCAAATAGGCGATAAACCTGGACGAGAGACTCGTGTAGTTAGTCAGGTCGTGGCCGACACCCTGGCTGGGCTTCTGCTTGAAGGTTGCCGAGTACATGTCGAGTAAACGACAATAAGTGGTGGAAGCGTGTGTGAAGAAGTACACCCCTGCAGGGTTATCAATCTATTCTAATAGCCGTTGTTCGCGGTACGGACTACTTGATTACTCTTACAGTTCATAGACAAGTTGATGGATACTACTAAAAGCCTCAAGACAAGTGTGAGTGCCGTGGATGGCCCTTCTGTAGGATGACGGAAGAGGTTCCTCGGTGGTGTATTGTTGTGGTGAGTAGAGGACTCGTGTACGTAGTAATATCTTGCAATCTGTTGAGAGTTGTAGTATAGGTTAGCCAAGAGTCAAAGCTGGCTTTATGCTATGAACTCCACTACCCCCTGTTGATAATGTTGCATGTATGATAGGTTCTGTTGTAAGACTTGCTGAGTACCTTTGTACTCATGTTTGCTTAATAACTGTTGTAGAGGAAAACCCTGCCCCTTCTGATGGGCTCTACATAGACGTTGACGTCGACGAGTAGCTTGCTACCCAGATGGAGATCTGGTGCTTGTGAAGGGCCTTGTAGATAGTCAGGCTACACCAAGCCTGTTTTATTTTCTAAGTTGTCTGTACTCAGACATGTAGCTTCCGCTTGTGCTTGTATGACTGTATGACTTGAGTGTTGGGTCATGTGACCCCTACCTGTATGGATATGTTATGTATGGCTCTTGGAGCCTTTTAAATAAAGTACTTTCAGTCATAGAGTTCTGTTGTGATGCAATGTTGTATTTGCACATATTGAGCATATTGTGTGTATGATTGAAATGCTTGGTATGTGTGGGATCCGACACCTAGTTGTTTTCCTTTGGTAGCCTATTTTACAGGGAAATGCCTCCTAGTGCTTCCAATGAGCCTTGGTAGCTTGCTACTGCTCGGAACACGTAGGCTGGCCGGCATGTGTCCTTCTTCGTTCCTGTGTCTGTCCCTTAGGGGAAATGTCACGCATTGTTCCTTTAAGTCCATGTAGCTTGCTACGACTTGGGTTCATACGTTGATGATCGGCACATTCGTTGCTGGGTCATGGATGCCTGTCTCTATAATTTAGTGCCACTTTTGGTTTATAACTAGCCATGTCGGCCCGGGTTCTCTGTCATATGGATGCTAGCGAAACTATCATATATGTGTGCCAAAATGCGCAAACGGTCCCGGGCCAGGTAAGGTGGCACCCGTGGGGATACCGTGCATGAGGCCGCAAAGTGATATGACGTGTTACAGCTAGATCGGTGTGACTTAGGATCGGGGTCCTGACAGCGTTGGCATCAGAGCCGGACTGCCTGTAGGTTTCTCAAGCCAAACTGGTCGATGTTGAGTCTAGAAAAATTCTTAGTTATATGTAGGGGAATTGATTGTGGAAGGGAACGTAAGGCTATTTTTACTCCTTTACCTTATGCCCTTATGATCTGAGTTAGTCTATTCTTTCCACGGGGATTTAGGACTAGGCCTCTTATGCTTACTAGGTTCACGTGTTACTAATCCGTAGACTCTTAGGATTGTTGGTTTCAAGCCTGAGTTCAGTTTCTACCCTTTTAGTATGATGATTTGTTGGACCCGGAACCTTGATATGATATTGTTGAGTGGCTATGCTATCATTTTTATGATGTCTCAAAATCTTTTTTTGAGCATTTACAGTTGTTATGCTGCCCGATTTCTTCCAGAAACACTAATGCCTTTGCATTACTTCGTGTTTCAGATGTCTAGCCGCACACCTCACCAGGTGGTTCGTTTGACTCGGTGCATTAATGTGCCTGGTCACACAGCCATGCTAGTCCGTGTGATGACTGAGACCGGTTACCGCTGGTATCTTGAGTACACCGTGGAGGAACAGTACCGGGATTTTAATCAGATTCAGTATTTCTGTACAGTCCGGATATACCCCTCATATCCCAGAGCTAACGACCCCATCCATTGGTCTTATGGACTCGGGGTTACCATCGAGATGGCAGTGCAGGATGCCGCTTATTCGATGATGACCATCCTCCGGGCTAGGCATGCCCTGTTGCTGAACACTGAGTTCTGTTACATGCCAGCCTCACTTCCCGGAGAGGAAGGCTACTACACTGGTATGTATACTGATGCTGCTCATGAGGAGCCACTGCTTCAGACTACTGTTCAGATGCTGGAGGATAGGGACCGTGAGGTCCGTGCCCTCCGAATGGAGCTATATAACACTCGGGCCGCCCACTGGACTACTTTGACACGGCTTGCACCTGCGGTGCACGCCGGATATCTGGATATGCGGGATTTGTACCCCGTGCGGACTCGTCTGCCTGATCGTATGGATTGGCGTGACGTTGGGGGTATTACACCTCCACGTGGGCGTCGGTTACCACCAGCATCAGGCCCGAGGCCACATCCATGTCCCTATGGTCCATAGCCTTCAAGTGCTTGATAGTTTCAAGATCCATCTGTTCCACTTCCAGGCTATGGTGGTAATCTTTATGAAGATTACCACGGGAATGTCTGAGCTAGACCGTGTCAGTAGTAGTATCGTAGCAGTTGTATTTCCACAGTCCTGCGCGTCTTGTGGAATATGACTTAGTGTGTACTGAGTTCCAGAGGTGTAGTTAAATAATGTATAGGAGCTTGTAATGCCTCTGATGAGATGTATCGTCTTCACCGCAGTTCTACTTTAGACTTGGCTTGTACTAAACTATGTATGGTGTGTATGACCACTGGTGTATATATGGCAGTTTCTATATTACCATGTCGTACGGATGATCATCTCTGCATTCCCTGTCATCCGTTACATTCTTAACTCCTATGTCAATTTTTTGCCATCCTTGTCTAAACCGTTGTTTTGTTTTCCTAGGATGGTCAACACTCGCAGCACTCTTGCTGCTCAGGAGCAGGGTGAGTCTAGTGGGGCCAGAGATGAGAATCTGCCCCAGCCACCCTCCTTGGCTGAAGTTATGCTCGAGGCAGAACGGAACAAGAGGGAGACCAACCGTTTGCTGGAACGCATAGAGCAGAACACTGGGTCCCGTCAGAGGAATGGCATGGTGTCAATCAATGACTTTATCAAGATGTGCCCACCTAAGTTCCATCATTCCACTGAACCTCTGGATGCGAATGACTGGCTTCGTAGTATCACCCACAAGCTACACTCTGCCCGTGTGGCCGAAGCTGACAAGGTTACCTACGCCGCCTACCATCTTGAGGGCCCTACCAGTCTCTGGTGGGAGAACTTTGAGGCTATGCGTCCTGCTATCCAAATCACTACTTGGGCTGAGTTCAGTGAGGCATTCCGTGAACATCACATTCCGGAAGGTCTCATGGATCGCAAGCGGGAGGAATTCTGCAATTTCACCTAGGGCCGGTTAACCGTGGATGGCTATAGTCGCGAGTTTGGCAACTTGGCACGCTATGCACCTGAGGAAGTATCCACCGATGCCAAGAAGTAGGCGACGTTCCGCAAGGGACTCAGCCCCGAACTCCGTCGATATCTACGTCTGCACGATTGCACTTCCTTCCAGAAGTTGGTGAACAAAGCCATCAGTGCTGAGACGGGCCAGACTGATTTCGAAGCCACACGCAAGCATCCTCGTGACTTGGGTTCCTCATCCGGCTCTGGCTCTCACAAGCGCCGTGTGTGGGTTCCTAACACTGCTCTGCCACCCAAGTACACACCGAGGCCATCCTATGAGGCGCCTCGCCCAACTCAACAGTATGCACCTGCCAAGACTTATGGAGGACCACCTACCAACTTCGCTCCACGCACTGGCACTGTGACATGCTTCAAGTGTGGAGAACCGGGGCACTACATGCGTGACTGTCCCCAGAACCAGCCAGGAAAACCCGTTGGCCGTGGTAAGCCAACCGGCAAGGTGAATTATGTCAAGCCAATCCCCACTGCACGTGGTCATGTCAAATATGTCTCTGCTGAGGAAGCTTATGAGGATCCTAACGTCGTCCTTGGTACGCTTCTCGTTAACTGCCATCCGGCATCTGTTCTTTTCGATACTGGAGCATCCCATTAGTTCATATCTGAGAGCTATGCTCGAATGCACAACATGACTTTTTGTGACATGCCTACTTCCATGGTTATTCAAACAGCTGGTTCAAAGTGGCAAACCTCTAGGGTAAGCCATGGAAATGAAATCCTTGTCAATATACTTGTTTTCCTTGCATCACTAATCGCTCTCAAGTCCTCGGACATAAACATCATCTTGGGTATGGACTGGATGACAACTCATTACGCCAAGATTGATTGCTACAGTAGGACCGTTCAACTTACACACCCATCAGGCAAGACAGTCAATGTCTTGACCCGAATGGCTGAGCGTGAGCTCTACTCTCCTAATGCCAGCCCTCTCCCAGAACTCGAAGATATTCCGGTAGTCCATGACTTTCCGGATGTCTTTCCAGAAGAACTGCCAGGTGTTCCTCCTAACAGAGATGTCAAGTTCGTGATAGATCTTATTCCAGGAACTGTCCCAATCTCTAGGAGACCTTATAAGATGGCACCCCTAGAATTAGCTGAGCTTAAGAAACAACTCGATGAGTCCTTGAAAAAGGGTTTCATCCATCCTAGTTCTTCCCCTTGGGCTTGTCCCGTCCTCTTCGTCAAGAAGAAGGATGGAACGGAGTGGATGGTTGTAGATTACCGACCTGTCAATCTGGTCACCACAAAGAACAAGTATCCGCTCCCCAGGATCAATGATCTGTATGATCAGCTCGCTGGATCCTCAGTCTTTTCGAAAATGGATTTGAGGTTGGGCTACCATCAAATAAAAATCAAGAACGGGGACATTCCCAAGATGGCCTTTGTTACTCGTTATGGCCAATACGAGTACACCGTCATGTCCTTCGGATTAACCAATGCCCCAGCCACCTTCTCCCGGCTAATGAATTATATATTCAGGGAGTATTTCGATAAATTCGTCGTGGTATAGCTCGATGATATACTCATCTACTCCAAGAACAAGAAAGATCATGCCGAGCATCTAATGCTGGTATTGACGAAACTTCGAGAGCACCGCCTTTATGCCAAATTCTCTAAATGTGAGTTCTGGTTGCCGGAAGTGAACTATCTAGGTAATGTGATCTCTGGCAAGGGTATTGCTGTCAATCCCGAGCGAGTTCAAGCCATCCTCGATTGGACTCCCCCTGAATTGGTCAAGCAAGTTAGGAGTTTCCTTGGCTTAGCGAGCTATTGCCGACGCTTCGTCGAGAATTTCTCCAAGGTTGCTAAACCTCTAACTGAACTCCTCAAGAAAGATAAAAAGTTCGAATGGACCCCACAGTGCGAGTCCAGCTTTCAGGAACTGAAAAGACGCCTGACATCTGCACCCGTACTGGTACCACCGGACTTTTCCAAGGATTTTATTATCTACTACGACGCCTCACGACAAGGACTAGGTTGCATACTCATGCAAGATCGTCAAGTGATCGCATACGCATGTCGACAGTTGCGTCCACATGAGGATAACTATCCTACACATGATCTAGAGCTTGCAGCTGTAGTCCACGCACTAAAAACATGGCGACATTACCTTCTTGGTAATCGCTGTGAAATCTTCACTAATCATCAAAGTCTGAAATACATCTTCACCCAACCGGATCTAAATCTCAGGCAAAGACGTTGGGTTGAGTTGCTCACAGATTACGACTTAGGAATCACTTACACCCCTGGGAAGGCCAATGTCATGGCCGACGCACTAAGTCGTAAGTCTTATTGTAACAATCTGATGTTACAACAAGGGCAACCACTTCTTTACGAGGAATTTTGTAAGCTTAACCTTCACATTGTTCCTCGAGGATTCCTTTCCACCTTGGTGGCGAAACCTACCCTTATGGATCAGATCATAGCTGCCCAGAAGCAAGATATAGGGATTTCCCGAATTAAGAGAAACATTCACAGAGGAGTTGCAGGTTGTTTCTCCATTGATAATAGAGGTGTTGTTTCCTTCGAGAACCGTTTAGTGGTTCCCAAGAACCAACACCTACGGCAGTTAATCCTTACGGAGGCTCATGAATCTCCTCTCACGATTCATCCCGGTAGTACCAAAATGTATCATGACCTACGCCAGAGGTTCAGGTGGACTAGGATGAAGAGAGAAATCGCTCAATTCATTGCCAACTGCGACGTTTGTCGTCGAGTCAAAGCAGAGCATCAACGGCCTGCTGGCACCCTCCAACCTTTAGCTATTGCTGAATGGAAATGGGACAAGATCGGTATGGACTTCATTACCGGGTTTCCCAGGACCAGGAAAGGGAATAATGCTATCTTCGTCGTTATCGACCGCCTTTCTAAGGTAGCCCATTTCCTACCTGTTCGAGAGAGTTTAACCGCTAGCCAGCTAGCAGACTTGTATATCTCTCGGATAGTATCACTTAATGGTGTGCCGTTGGAGATTAACTCAGACCGTGGAAGTCTTTTCACTTCACGATTCTGGGAAAGTTTCCAGAATGCTATGGGAACTCACCTCTCTTTTAGCACCTCCTTCCATCCTCAGTCAAGTGGTCAAGTGGAACGAGTCAATCAAATTCTGGAAGATATGCTTCGAGCCTCTGTCATCTCTTTCGGTATGGACTGGGAGAAGTGTCTTCCATTTGCCGAATTCGCTTATAACAATAGTTATCAAGCCAGCTTGGGCAAGGCTCCCTTCGAAGTTTTATATGGACGAAGGTGTCGAACACCTCTTAACTGGTCAGAAACCGGGGAAAGACAATTCTTTGGTCCGGATATGATCCAGGAAGCAAAAGAGCAAGTTCGCATCGTTCGTAAGAAATTGAAAACAACCCAGTCTCACCAGAAGAGCCAATATGATAGTCATCATAAGGCTGTGACTTTTGAAGTCGGCGATAAGGCTTACCTTCGGGTTACCCCTCTTAAGGGAACCCATTGCTTCGGTATCAAAGGCAAATTGGCCCCTCGTTACATCGGTCCTTTTCGCATTCTTGACAAACGAGGAGAAGTTTCCTACCAATTGGAACTACCTCCGCACCTTTCCAGAGTTCATGATGTCTTCCACGTTTCTCAACTCAGGTGTTGCTTCTCGGATCATATCCGCGGAGTGGACCACGAAATGCTTGATCTCCAAGACAATCTCACATATCGAGAATACCCCGTTCGTATTTTTGATCAAACCGAGCGTACCACTCGACGCCACAATATCAAGTTTCTCAAGGTTCAATGGTCACATCATTCCGAGAGTGAAGCTACTTGGGAAAGGGAGGATCATCTTCCACTTGAGTACCCCACCCTCTTTCCGGAGGAACCCGAATCTCGGGACGCGATTCTTTTGATTGGGGGTGAGTTGTCACATCCCTAGTCAGTGCTTGCATTAGGACTAGCTAGAGTGTGCATCATGTTTATCTTTCAAAGAAACTTGAAATGGGAATGACAGAAACCCGATCACCCCTCTTCAAACAACTAGGGTTTAATAAAGTCTTTTTCAATGTACCCAAAATGCTCTTAAAATTTTTCATAATTTCTGCCTTGGTCTTAAACCTCTGCAAAAAATGGTGCACAATTTTCTAGGACATCCAAGGTCTCTGTATTAATTCATATGGTATTTGCATTTGGGCATTTAAATGCTATAAAATTTTTTATGTGCCCAAATAATCATAAACTAAAATGTTCCATGCTGTTCATATTATATACAGTGGGCATGACTAGTTTTATGAGCTATAAAAATGTTCTGGAATTTTTAATAATTCAACAAAGTTGCAAAAGAAATGAAATAGAAAGAAATAGAAAAAAAGAGAAGATAGAGAGAACTTACCTGGCGCCTAACAGGCCCACCTGCCGGCCCAGCCCAGCCACCGCTCGAGCGAGCTGCTTGGCTCGGCCAGGCAGGCAGGCAGGTACTCGACGGCGGCCGCAGCGCGCGCCACGCAGCTGCCCGCCGCCCTGCTTCCTCCCCTCACCGTTCTGGTGGGTGGGATCGATCACCCACTTCCCCCCCGAGCTCGCTGACACGCTCCACCCTCCCCAGCTCCTCTCCTTCGCCTTCCCCACACCATGGCCGACGCCGCCGTGCTCGCGCCGTCGTGGTAGCCGCGTCCACCGCCGTCCCTGAGCTCCGTCGCCGTGTCCGACCGCTCCGTCGTCATCGACTATGTCGAGTAGGCTGAGCCCCAAGCGCTCGCCCGCTCTGGAGTCGCCCCCGACCCCATCTTCCCCAACTCCGGCCGCAGAGATCCCCATCGCCGCCCCGCTCAGCTCCGACCGTCCCCGAGCCCGCCTCGACGTTCACTGCAACCGCCGTGAGCTCAGCTCCGTCCTCCCCCTTTCCGTTAGCTCTCTCCTGCACTGAACGCACCGCACGAGGCTCACCTGCACGCGCCGCCGCGGAGCTCGTCGCCGACGAGGCTCCGGCCATCTAACGGCCCGGCCACCGTGCCCACCAGTTTCACCATCACGTGTAGGTGCTGTAGGATCACTCCACGCACCTCTACGAGCACCGCACCGATGAATTCGACCTCGCCCGAACTCCGGCAGCCGCTGGACTCGTCGCCGGTGTCGTTTCCGATGACCCCGAGGCCAGCCACCACCACCACTCGACGCGGCTCACTCCCAGCTGCCCGTAGGCGTGCTCCGCCGTTGTTTAGGCAGCCGGAGCACAAAACCCGCACCTCACCGCCGCGTTTGGCCTCGCCGGCGGCTAAACGCCGGTGAGTTAGCCCTGTTTGACCAAGGGTTTGACCCCCTTGGGTCACTGACATGTGGGCCCTGCCTGTTAGTCAAACCTAGATTAGTGTCTAATCTAGTTTTAATTAGTTAGTTAACTAACTGTGACACTGACCAGTGGGTCCCACTGGTCAGGTTTGACCTGGGCCGCCCTGCTGACTGGCCGACGTCAGCATGATGTCATGCTGACGCAGTAAAGGATTTTCTGGGATTATTTGATTTAAAAACAATTCAGGAAATTCCAAAAAATGCTTTAAACTTCAAAAAATCATATAAATTCAACAGTAGCTCAGATGGAAAAGATTTATATATGAAAATTGATCAGAAAAATTCAATATTTCCAATGGCACTGGTTTCATGCATGTTTGAGCAACTTAACCTTTCTGTTCACATTCAAACATGATAATGCACTTAATTAAATAATAGTTTGTGTTTCAATTTGAATCTTTGATTCAAATGGGCTCAAACCCTTCTGGTTATAGTTGCATTAGCCCAAAACACATGCATCTTGCCATATCATGAGCATACATCATATTGTTGCATTTTTTTGCTTATTGATTGTATCGCCGATATTCTCCGTGTTAGGTCCTGCTCCCGAGGATACTTCTCCGTATCCAACTGAAGAGCAGTACCCGACAACCACTCTACTAGATAAGCAATCATTGATCATTCCGATACAAACCCATCTTCTCGCTCCTGCTCTCTTTTACTGCATTAAGGCAACAACATGTGAACTGCTACTTGCTGCGGTAGTTGAACCCTATTCCCTTGCATGACCTGTCATTGCCACAGTAAATAGTTGAAACCCACTAGCATGTGTAGGAGTTGTTTGAGCCATGTGATGTGTGATCCACCATGCTATTTGTTATGTTTCCTGCTATGCTTAGAGTTGTGTCAGGTCTGATTCATCTGGGTGATGGATCGGAGTGAAATGATAATACCGGTAAAGAGAAGGAAGTGTGGAACATGTTTGGTAAAGGTATCGATGAAAGGCCATGTAGGAGTACGTGGTGGGTTGTTTCATTGGAACCGTCCATAGGACCCGAGATCTGTATGTGTTGTTCAAGTTTCAGCTACTACCACACATTGGGATCCTTAATTGACCCTCTCGACTCATTAATTACCCTTGATCTCTGTCCAGGAGTTGCAACTAGTTTCTGGTGTTTGTAGTTTACTGGTGCTCGTGCACAGCGCTGACCCTCGGGGTGGGCTGTGATGCGACAGGTACGTGGCATGGTGTACCGGTTGCCCGTTTGGTGACTCGGGAACCCTGTACACATCGTTTGGGGCCGTGAGCGACACCCCGGCCGGATCTCGCCACGGATGGAACCCAAATAGGCGATAAACCTGGACGAGAGGCTCGTGTAGTTAGTCAGGTCGTGGCCGACACCCTCGCTGGGCTTCCGCTTGAAGGTTGCCGAGTACATGTCGAGTAAACGGCGATAAGTGGTGGAAGCGTGTGTGAAGATGTACACCCCTGCAGGGTTATCAATCTATTCGAATAGCCGTTGTTCGCGGTACGGACTACTTGATTACTCTTACAGTTCATAGACAAGTTGATGGATACTACTAAAAGCCTCAAGACAAGTGTGAGTGCCATGGATGGCCCTTCCGTAGGATGACGGAAGAGGTTCCTCAGTGGTGTATTGTTGTGGTGAGTAGAGGACTCGTGTATGTAGTAATATCTTGCAATCTATTGAGAGTTGTAGTATAGGTTAGCCAAGAGTGAAAGCTGGCTTTCTGCTATGAACTCCACTACCCCCTGTTGATAATGTTGCATGTATTATAGGTTATGTTGTAAGACTTGCTGAGTACCTTTGTACTCATGTTTGCTTAATAACTGTTGTAGAGGAGAACCCTGCCCCTTCTGATGGGTTCTACATAGACGTTGACGTCGACGAGTAGCTTGCTACCCAGACGGAGATCTGGAGCTTGTGAAGGGCCTTGTAGATAGTCAGGCTACACCAAGCCTGTTTTATTTTCTAAGTTGTCTGTACTCAGACATGTAGCTTCCGCTTGTGCTTGTATGACTATATGACTTGAGTGTTGGGTCATGTGACCCCTACCTGTATGGATATGTTATGTATGGCTCTTGGAGCCTTTTAAATAAATTACTTTGAGTCATAGAGTTCTGTTGTGATGCAATGTTGGATTTGCACATTGTCGGGGGAAACTGTCCACCACGAACACCTATGGGACCGGAGCCCCTTGTCGTTGCGGTGAGGGAGCGGAGGGAGCACAAAGAGCGGATCGAGGAGAGCACGCGGGCAGTTTACCCAGGTTCGGGCCGCGCGGACGCGTAAAACCCTACTCCTGCCTTGGTTTGTATTGAGTTTGTGAGCTCGGGAGCTTGAAGAACTAGCTACACCGAGCGAGTAAGCTATCTAGGTTTCGAACCCTTTGTACGTTGTGCATGGGCCTCCTTTTATAGCTCAAGGGGTCACCGACAGGTGTCAACGTAGAAGAAGGGCAAAAAAGTAACTTTGGTGGTAGTTGTAACAGTGCGGGAACAGTACATGGGTAGTGGATGAACAGTGGTCATCACCTAACTTGACAGTGGGGGACAAGAGCATTAAATGCCCGTCGCCGTCGACCCCAAAAGCGCCCGCCCTTGCGTCTCCGTTCGCCACGGCGGTAGCCTCGTCACCGTGGAGTGCCACCGTGTCCCCCAGGCTGCACAGCCATCCGCCACGCGTCCCTGGAAGGGCCCCAGGGCGACGCGTGGGCCGATGAGCTGGAGCGCGGGCACACAATGCAAGCTTCCCCCGGCAAGCACCTTGCCGGGGTCTTGATCTTGTCGGGCCGGGAAGCTTGTCGCTCCCCGGGTCTTGCCGGGGCGCAGAGTGCGCCGAGGATTGTCTTCTAGATACAGTCTTCTGGTCTTCTTGGCAAGCTCCTCTTGCCAGGGTCTTGTGTTAATGACATAGTCTTGAGCCTGGGACGGCCTTCCCGGCAAGCTCCGCTTGCCGGGGCCTTGATCTTTTGTCTTGTATACTTTGTTTTTGAATGGCTTAATAAGGATCAGAAAGGGTTTCCGGCAAGCGCGTGGCGAGCCCTGCCGCGGGAAGCTGCTACTGCCCGTGCACAAGTTGGGGTACTAAGGTACCCCTATCTTAGTACACCGACAGGAGCCCCCGGGCCTGGGCCACACACGGTGCCGAGCGCTGTTGGGCCAGGCCCAAAACAGTGCACGGGCACACGCGGCCCACGGCAAGCCGTAATTCCCCTTCCGCATCCGCCGCGTCCCTCCCTAACGGCACGTGTTGATTGCGGCGTCGTGGGAGAGATCGTGGCCACGTTCTTTAATGGGAAATGCGGAGCGTCCCCCACTTCCCCCTTAAAAGCAGAGGAAGCAGGGGCCGTTACCTTACTTCGTCTTCATTGCTTCTTCCTCCTCCAGAAATCCCCCTCTGCGCTCCGCCTCCTCATCTCCTCCGCCCTCTTCCGCATCTGCGGCGCCGTCGAGCTTCTCGTCCCTTCCTCCGCCGCCTCCGCCATGGCTCCGAAGGCCGAGAAGGCGAAAGCGGAGAAGACCAAGAGGGAGAAATCCGAGCAGGCGGCAAAGCTTGTCGCCCTGCGGAAGAGGAACGTCGTCTTCGCGCCGAGGCTCAGCGCGAGGGAGCTCTGGAACAAGTACTATCTGTTCTGGGCCAAGGAGACCAAGGCGCATCCCCGCACCAGAGTCTACCCGGCCGCCGCCCGAGATCTGTACCCCAGCGGGTATTTCTTCTTTGCTGTCTTCTTCCACTGCGGCCTGTGTCCTCCATTCTCTGAATTTTTCTGCGATATCATGAACACCTACGGCCTTCATCTCTTAGACTTCACCCCCAACGCCATCCTTACGATGGCGGTTTTCGCACATCTGTGCGAAAACTACATAGGGATCTATCCAAACGTAGCGCTCTTTCGGCATTTCTTCATGCCTAGAGCAGAGGCCGGCGCTCCCCTCTCCGGGGGCATCTCTTGGGTCTTCCGCTTGAACAAGAAGGAGTCATATATGCAAGGAGAGCTCTGCGGCAAGTGGGAGGAGTGGCGCGCGGATTGGTGCTGGATAGTGGAGGACCACCCGGAGCCTTTCACAGCGCCGCGCACAACAGCCATAGTGCGCGGCAGGGACTGGAGCGATTTGGCCCCGGATGACATCAAGCACAACGCTGCCCTTGTTAGGATTCTTCGTCTCCGGGTAGCCAAGTTGACCATCGGAGAGGTAGGAGCAGATTTCCTCCGCCGCCGCATTGCTCCTTTACAAGAGAGGAAAAGGCCAGCATGGGAGTTTGGCAATGCGGCGGACATAATGAGGTTGCGCCCGGGGCTGAACTACAACTTCACGGCGCTGGAGCTGAAGGGGATGCTCCGGGAGCTTTTCAAGCACGACCCAGCCCACCCGGAGTGGTTTAGATCTCCCCGGGGAGTAGTACCACTATGCAACAGCACCGCCCGGGACGCATTGCGCGCAATGATGCCTGCGTGTGACTCTCACGGCGTCGACCCCACCTGGATAGTGCCGACGCCGGACGCCATCATGAGCTTCTTTGATAACTTGGTGGAGGTGCCGAAGAACTCCGAGGAGATCAAGGGTCTCACTCGGGACACCACGGAGCGGGATTTGGCCTATATTGCCGACCGGGTGGAAGAGGCCGCCGCCGCTGCAGCAGCAGGAGACTTCGGATTCACTGTTGAGGAGGCAGAGGCGGAGGACGCATCGTGCCAAGTAGCGGAGGCAGAGATTCGCAGACTGCTCAAGCTCCCGCCCGACAAGCTCGCCGGGGTCCCCTCTCTGAGGCATGTTGGGATCCCCGGGATTGTGAGCGAGGCCGCGGCAAGGGGCGAGGTTGTCGGAGGAAGCAGAGGTGCCGGAGGGAGCGGAACCGCCGGAGGGAACCGGGCCGCAGGGCAAGGCGTCGGGCCTAGCGAGCCCGCCGAGGAGGAGGAGGAGGACGCCGGAGCCGGCGAGGATACTGGTGGATCTCTGGGGCTTGACGACGACGTCTCCTCGTCCTCGGAGAGCTCCCCGCCCCGGGCAAGTCCCAAGCGTACACCGCCGAAGCGCCTCCGCAAGGCGGCTACGGCGACGAGGACGCAGGCGCCCCGACAGCAGCCCGCCCGCCAGGCGGCGCGCGCCACCAGAGAGACCCAAACCGCGACGGAGGCGCCCCGCGCACCTGCGCCAAGCGGAGGAGGATCCTCCCAGAGCGGAGCGGCCTCTCCGCCTGCTCCCCGGGCCTCGGCGTCAACAGAGGCCGGGTCTTCGCAGCCCCCAGCTCCGGGGACCGCCAAGCGCCCGCGGGAGCCTTCTCCCCCTGCTCCTCGCGCGGAAGCGCCTCAGGTAGAGTTCGACTTCTCCGCCCTGAGCGACGACGACGAGGTAGAGGAGTAAGTGTTTGCAATTTGTGACTTCTTTGATCCAGTCTTGATTCTTTCTTTGATGATTCTGATTTTGCTTCTTGCTTTGATTTCAGGACCCTGGCCCAGCGAGTGGCGAAGAAGGCCAAGGTTCCCGTGGTAGTGGTCGAGGACGACTCGCCCGTCGCGGCGACAGGGGACACGCCGGCGACGGACTTGCCGGACCCAACCGCTGCTCCGAGGAGCAGCCCCCAGCGCAGCCCCCAGCGTAAGTCTGGTTTTGAACTTCCTACTTGTCGGGCGCTCCTGAGGTTCCAGCTTGGTATTGATGTTTTGTTGTCTTGCTTGTCTTGTGCAGAAACGGAGCCGCAGCCGCAGGAGCGCCCGGAGACTACTCCCGAGGAGCCGCAGGTCCCGCCGTCCCTGCCAAGGACGAACTCTCCAGCGAGGGAGAGCGCTCCGCCAAGGGCGGGTACTCCTCCAAGGGCGAGTACCCCGCCAAGGGCGAGCAGCCCGGCGAGGGTGGCCACCCCGCCAAGGGTGAACTCCCCGGCGAGGGAGCCAGTTGTCGACGAAATCCGCTAAGGTAAGTCTTGCAACCTGGTCTTCTTGGACTTGTCTTTTTTGGATATTTGCTTGAACCTTTTCTTTTCTTTTTCTTCTTCTTCTAGATCCTCCCGCGCCGGACCGGATGGAGACCGAGGTCATCGGCGAGGAAGGCGCGCAGGGCGACGATGGCAACGCCCCTGTCGTCGAAGACATGGCAGGAGCCGACGAGCCTGCGGCTGAGGAGACTGCCCCGACTGCGGACGCAGCGGCCGGGGAGGGGGACGGCGGCCACACTGCCGGCCCGGAGGCGGCAGGAGCGTCTAGCGCTGCGCCGGCCGCCGATCCCTCCGCTGGCAAGGAGCAGTCGGGCTTCTACCTTGAGGCCCCCAATGGCGTCTTTATACAGGTGCCATGGGGGTCTTCGTCGCGAGCCCCCGAGGAGGGAGAGACCTTCGATGGAGAGGTCCTCGCCTCCGCGGGGCTGAAGATTGTCGAAGCGCCTGGCGAGAGTGATGAGCCCGAGGAGGAGAAGCTGCTTCACCGGCTCCTGGCCCTTTACCGGGCCAGGCAGGCGAAGCTGGATTCCCGAGAAGCCCTCGCCGCCAAGGCTGGAGCAGAACTGGAGAAGCGTGCTGCTGAACTCCGCGCCGCCAACCAAGCGGCCCTCCGCGACTTGGCGGAGGAGCGCGAGAGGCTCGCCGGAGAGCAGCAGGAGTTTCTTCTGGAGAAGGCTGAGGCCGAGAAGCAGCAGCGGCTGGTCGGTGAAGAGCTGTCCCGGCGAGAAGGAGAGCTCACCCAGCGGAAGGTCGACCTCGACGCCCACGAGGAAGACCTTACCGCCCGGGAGCAGGCCCTTGGCGGGGAGTTGAAGGAGGCGAAAGCTGCCGCAGCCGCCGCGGAAACCGCCAAGAAGGACCTTGAGGCTAAGGTGGTGCAGCTGGAGGAGTTCCTGAAGGCGAGCACGGAGAGGGTCACCGCGCTCAACATAGAGTGCGAGAAGGACGCCCACACCAATTCTGAACTCCAGGTACGCCTCTCCAAGCAAGGCGACGAGCTCAAGGCCGCCAAGGACTCAATTGCTGATCTGGAGCTGAAGGTCTCCACGTTGAAAGACTCACTCGACGCCGTCCGGGACCGCGAAACCAAGCTGAAGGACGAGCTCCGCAAGGAGCGAGGCCTGGTGGAGAGCGCCGCCACTTCTGCAAACAACTTCCGCCGGACCGTCGAAGTATGGACTGAAGATCTGGTGGCTTCTGCTGCTAACATCGACAAGGAGCTGATGGCGCTGAGGGTGGAACACCTCATATATTCTCCGGATCCAAATCTCCCGCACAGCGCCAAGCTCAGTCTCTTCTTCAGAGGGATCGCGCCGGCACTCGCAAGTCTACAGGAGAAGCTCCCCGCGCAGCTAGCCGAGGAGTCGCGCCAGCTCTGCGCGGGTACCTTGGAGCGCGTCCTGACGAAGATCGTCTACCGCAATCCTGGTATAAATCTCGTCAACGTCCTCCGCAGCTTGCCGGCCGACGCAGATATGGAGGCGCTGAAGGCGCAGGTCGCCCACATCATCGCCAAGGTGAACAAGATCTCCAGGCGTGAAGGCGATCGCGTAGACTAGGCCTCTTTCTTCTTATTTCTTTCGTTGCTGCAAAGTGTGCCATGAACATGAAACTATTAGTCATTGCGACAAGTTATCTCTGTAATATATTTATCTTATTTTCGAGCAATTGATGCAGTGTTATCTCCCTTGCTTTGGTTCTTTACTTTGTATGCTTTTTACCCTACGCTTTTAGGGAACTTGCCGACAAGGGACCCTTCCCGCGAGCGCTGAGTGCTGGACTCTGAGCAGCCTGCTGGCAAAGGCCTTATCGGCAAGCAACCTTGCCGCAGCTAGTCGCAACGCACTTAGCTTGCTGAGCGAACTCGAAAACGAAATAAGGGCGCGACACTTGTCGCAGCTCTCTTAAGCCGTTGAGCGTACTCGAAAACAAGTCAAGGGTGCGGCTAGCTACGGGTAGGTTCCTCCGCGCACAGGTTTTCCGTACAAAGTGTGGATGTTCAAGGAAGATAACTAAAATTTAAAAATTTGAACTGCTCAAATTCCGGTAACTTAGCTTTCATAATCTGTTCGTTCTCCGGTAAGCTTTTCTTTCTTGGACAGCACTTGGTTCGTCCTCCACCTCCTTCCCCCCCGGCAAACTTGTGCGCGAGGAACATTCTTCCTGCTTAAGAGGGAAAGAAAAAGGAGAAGAGGAAACAAGTACAGGATTTCTCGGCATGGTAATGCTTACCGGATATGTGTGTTGCACAAAATGCCAAATAATGCATGCAAATAACAAAGAAAAGCACGGGAATGGCAAATAGTGCGAAAACACAAAGCTTTACTAATGCACGGGATCTGCGCCCGGCTTTGTACAAAGGTTTACATGCAACAGCGGCAAGACTCGTACAAAAGGTGGTTGCCGGAGCGGGTCACGGCACCCGCGCCTTATGGGTGAAACTTTCGAAGATGCTCTATGTTCCAGGAGTTGCTCACCAGTAAGCCTTCTTCGGTCTCAAGGCGGACAGCGCCGGGCCTTGTAACTTGTCTCACCCGATAAGGGCCTTCCCACTTCGGCGTCAACTTGTTGGAATTCTTGGCGGACTGAACACGTCGAAGAACAAGGTCGCCTTCCTCGAGACTCCTGGCCTTGACCTTGCGGCTATGGTAGCGGCGCAAGGCTTGCTGGTATCGAGCAGCTCGTACAGCAGCCTGGAGACGTTTCTCCTCGAGGAGCAATGCATCATCTTGTCGCAGTTGCTCTTGCTCGAGCTCATCATAAGCGAGCACTCGAGGAGATCCGTATACGAGTTCCGTGGGGAGAACTGCCTCTGCCCCATAGACAAGGGCAAAGGGTGTCTGTCCGGTGGCTCGACTTGGTGTCGTTCTGATGGACCAAAGAGCCGCCGGCAACTCCTCTATCCAGTTTCTTCCGCACTTGCGCAGCCTGTCGAAGGTCCTCGTCTTGAGCCCGCGCAGCACTTCAGCATTAGCCCTCTCCGCTTGACCATTGCTCCTCGGGTGAGCAACAGAAGCGAAGCAGACCTTGGCGCCAAGGTCTTGGACGTACTGCATGAAGGTGCGACTAGTGAACTGCGTACCGTTGTCGGTGATGATCCTGTTAGGGATTCCGAAACGGCAAGCAATTGCTCTGAAGAACCTGACCGCTGACTGTGCTGTCACCTTTCTCACCGGTTCCACTTCTGGCCACTTTGTGAACTTGTCGATTGCAACGTACAAGTACTCAAAGCCCCCGACAGCACGGGGGAAAGGGCCGAGGATATCGAGCCCCCAGACCGAGAAGGGCCAGGACAAAGGGATCATCTGGAGAGCTTGAGCTGGCAGATGAATTTGTTTGGCATGGAACTGGCACTCTTCACACTTGGTTACTTGTGCAGTTGCATCTTGGAGGGCTTCTTGCCAAAAGAACCCTTGCCGGAATGCCTTTCCGGCAAGTGCCCTTGCGCCAATGTGGTGGCCACATATGCCTCCATGTATTTCTGCCAACAGCTTCTGTCCATCTTCTCTGGAAATGCACTTCAACCTGACACCATTGAGCCTTCTTCTGTACAGTTCATTGTCCACGAACTGGTACATACTTGACTGCCTGGTTATTTTCTCTATCTCTGCTGGGTCGTCGGGAAGTTCTCCAGTTTGAAGGAAATGGACGATCTGCTGTGCCCATGCCGGAGCCCGTGGCTCAACGGCAAGGACTAAAGGCATGATGGCCGCTGCGGGAACCTCAGCTTCTACGGCAAGAACCTCTGGTTCTGCTGGAGCTGATGGTCCCCCGGCAAGCCTACCGGGGCAAGGCTCGTCGAGAATGCTTGCTTCAACTGTACAGACCCTTGGGTCTGCAGGAGCAAACTGTTCCTCAGCGTTCTGGTTGTTGATCTTGGGGACCTTGGCGGCGGCTTCAGGAAGATCCGCCGGCAAGTAGTCGCCGGAGACCAACTTTCTCTTCTTGGGCTGCCCAATTGATGGTGTAACGGATGGCTGAGTCAGCTTGAGCAGGAAGGTCCCTGGTTCCACAGGTAACTTCATTGCAGCACACTTTGAAAGGCCATCTGCTATATCATTCTGAGCTCTCGGGACGTGCTCCATTTGCAGACCTTCAAAGTGCTCTTCAAGCTTTCTCACTTCATCTACATAAGCTTCCATCAAAGGGCTCTGGTAACTCTTGTTGACTTGTCGGACCACCAACTGAGAATCTCCCCGCACAATCAGCTTCCTGATCCCAAGTTCAGCTGCAATTCTGAGGCCGGCAAGCAGACCTTCATACTCAGCAGTATTGTTTGTCGCTTGTTCCCTGGGAAAGTGCATCTGGATAACATACTTGAGGTATTCTCCGGTGGGTGCCATGAGTACCACACCGGCTCCAGCGCCTTGCAGCGAGAAGGCACCATCAAAGTACATTACCCATTCGCTTGTCGCTTCTTGTACGGGTACGCTCGTCTCTGTAACTTCTTCATCAGGTGTTGGGGTCCATTCAGCTATAAATTCTGCCAAAGCTCTGCTCTGTATAGTTGAAGTACTTTCAAACTTGAGACCAAAGCTCGACAGTTCCAGTGCCCACTCGACGATCCTGCCTGTTGCTTCTGGATTCTGCAATATCCTCTTCAACGGAAAGCGAGTGACCACTGTTATCTCGTGTGCTTGGAAGTAATGGCGCAGCTTTCTCGAGGCCATGAGCAGGCCGAAAAGCAACTTCTGCACGCCGGAGTATCTTGATCTAGCCCCCTGCAAGAGGGAACTCACAAAATACACCGGGCGCTGCACCATCTTCTTCCGCACTTCTCATTGCTCCTGCGCAGAGTTGTCCTTGTCGGGGCCAGAGCTTGTCGGAGCAGCCCCCTGCTTGTCGCTGGATTCGCTTGCCGGTGGCGTAGACTCCTCGTCGGCCTCCCTTTCCGCTACTAACGCAGCACTAACCACTTGATTGGTGGCTGCTAGGTATAGCAGCAACTTCTCTTGTGGCCTAGGCGCGACAAGTATTGGAGTGGAGGATAGGTATCCTTTCAAGTCTTGCAGCGCCGCCTCCGCTTCCGGAGTCCATTTCATAGGACCTGCCTTCTTCAAAATCTTGAAGAAAGGCAGGGCGCGTTCTGCAGACTTTGAAATGAACCTACTAAGGGCAGCCACACAACCTGCAAGTCTCCTTACGTCCTTGACGCGCTTCGGGGCTTCGATCTGCTCGATGGCTTTAATCTTGTCGGGATTAGCTTCAATCCCCCTCTGAGACACAAAGAACCCGAGAAGCTTGCCGGAGGGGACTCCAAAACGCACTTCTCGGGGTTCAACTTAAGCTGGATCTTGCGCAGATTTGCAAAAGTTTCTTCCAAATCTTGGATCAGGGTATCCTTGCTCTTGCTCTTCACCACTATGTCATCCATGTAAGCTTCTACATTTCTGTGGATCTGTGGCTCAAAAGCAGTGTGCACCACCCTTGCAAATGGTGGGCCTGCATTCTTCAACCCGAAAGGCATGCGAATAAAGCAATATGTGCCACATGGGGTAATGAATGCAGTCTTCTCTTCATCTTCCTTGGCCATAAAGATCTGGTGGTAGCTCGAATATGCATCAAGAAAGGAGAGCAGCTCACATCACTACAGGAATCAGCTTCTTTGCCGACTGCCATGGCAGTCGGCAAAGGCATGAATGGCAGTCGGCAAAGCTCTTTGCCGACTGCTAGCAGTCGGCAAACAGTCCGGCTGAATTAGCGGCGGTAAAGGCCTTCTTTGCCGTCTGCTTCATAGAAGCAGTCGGCAAAGCTCTTTGCCGTCAGCCGTTTGCGGCCAGCAGACGGCAAAGAGCGTAGACGGCAGTGAGGTGAGGTGGGAGCCGTTAGGGGTTAACGGCGTGGTTTGCCGTCAGCCGGCAGACGGCAAAGAGGCTAAGGTCTTTGCCGTCTGCTGGCAGTCGGCAAAGACCTTAGCCTCTTTGCCGACTGCCAGCAGTCGGCAAAATGCCCAAATAGGCAACCAGTGTTTCCAGGTTGAACAGGGAGCTGCCACGTGGCCTTCTTTGCCGACTGCTTGCTGTCGGCAAAGCTCTTTGCCGTCTGCTAGCAGTCGGCAAAGCTCTTTGCCGACTGCTAGCAGACGGCAAAGAGCCTATATAACCCCTGTTTTTAATTGAATTCATTCAATTTGACAGAAATTCATAGATATACACAGATAATACATATATACACAACAAGCATATCCAACAATATATATCCTCAAGTCAAACATATATCCATATGACATAAGAAGTTTCCAACAATATATTTTCTCAAGTCCAACATATATCCATATGACATAAGAAGTTTCCAACAACATATCCAACAATATATTTCCTCAAGTCCAACATATATCCATATGACATAAGAAGTTTCCAACAACATATCCAACAATATATTTCCTCAAGTCCAACATATATCCATGACATAAGAAGTTTCCAACAACATATCCATAGTGACAAACACATCCAAACAAGTTCCCAACCATGTTTTCATAAACAAAAAGGAAGCACAAGGAGAATATATGAGTCCATCAATGCAAGCTTCCTCATCTCAAGCAAATCTGCAAATTGGGAAAGATGAAAGTTAGAAGAAGAAGAATAGCTAGAAGAGGAAAAGAAGAAGAAGAAGAAAAGAAGAAGAAGATTTTATCTTCTCTTTCTTTCTCTCCTCCCCCTCTTCTTTATCTTCTTCTTTTCCAACAAATGTAGTTAAAAAAGCCAATTTAGAGCTAAGCTAGGTAAATAGGTCATTTTGGAGATAAGCCAAGTTCAATGTATCATATTGGAGCTAACCTAGGTAAACTTGGTCATTTTGGAGCTAAGCTAAGTTAAATGGATCATATTGAAGCTAACCTAGGTAAACTTGGTCATTTTTTAGCTAACCTAGGTAAAAATGTCATTTTTTGCTAAGCTAGATAAAAATGCTAAGTGTGTAGGTCAATTTAGAGCTAACTTAGGTAAACTTGGTCTTTTTGGAGCTAACGTAGGTTAAATGGATCATATTGGAGCTAACATAGGTAAACTTGGTCATTTTGGAGCTAACCT
>LR738714.1:357470580-357517499 GCA_902687465.1 Secale cereale | reverse complement strand
GTCGGGGCTGCGGGGGGGTGAGTGCGGGCGCTGCGGGGGTGAGAGAGCTGGGGTCTCGATCGGGTTAAAAAAAAACTGTTAGATCTCAAAAAAAAAAATGTTGCCCCACCCACCTCTTTGCCGACTGCCAGCAGATGGCAAAGATTCTTTGCCGTCTGCTGGCAGTCGGCAAAGAATTCTTTGCCGTCTGCCAGCAGATGGCAAAGAGGATAACCGTTAGCCCGCCCACGCCGTTACACTGTGAGCCCCATCTTACCTCTTTGCCGTCTGCTGGCAGATGGCAAAGAAATCTTTGCCGTCTGCCAGCAGACGGCAAAGAAGTGGCCGGTGTGACCTAGCCAGTACAGTACCCCCATGGGGCCCACTTTGGTCTTTGCCGTCTGCTGGCAGATGGCAAAGACCTCTTTGCCATCTGCCAGCAGACGGCAAAGATCTGACAGATGGCAAAGATCCTCTTTGCCATCAGCTGGTTCTTTGCCGTCTGCTTTGACAAGACAGACGGCAAACAGCCTCTTTGCCATCAGCTGGCAGACGGCAAAGAGCTGGCAGATGGCAAAGACTCAGATTCCAGTAGTGCATCCAGCAGTGGAGTCAACAATCTGGTCAATGCGCGGCAAGGTAAATGGATCCTTGGGACATGCTTTATTCACATCGGTGAAGTCTATACACAGTCTCCACTTCCCTTTAGCCTTACGCACGAGAACTGGATTTTCCAACCACGTCGGATGTATTACGCCTCTAACCAGGCCCGCTGCTTCTAACTTCTTGATTTCTTCGGCAATGAATTCTTGACGCTCCACGGCTTGCTTCCTGACCTTCTGCTTGATGGGCCGCGCATGAGGGCAAACAGCAAGCTTGTGCTCAATTACCTTCCTGGGAACGCCGGGGATATCAGATGGTTGCCATGCAAACACATCGACATTCGCCCGCAGGAAGGCAACGAGCGCGCTTTCCTATTTGCTATCAAGTGTAGCACTGATGGTGAAGGTACCACCAGTGCCGTCCTCCTTGGCGGACACCTTCTTGGTTGCCGGTGGAGCGGCCATCCCTTTCTTGCACTTGCCGGTGGAGCTCGATGGAACGTCCTCGACGGCAGCGCAGCACTCCGAAGAGGTGCGTTTGCCGGAGTGGGCCCCAGAGCACTTGTCGGACTTGGTCTTGGTCTTCTTCCCCCCGGGAGCTTCAGCGGCAAGTGTGTTGCTCTCCGCTGCGGCTGCTGCATCCCGGTAGATCTTGTCGGCGCAGAGAAGTGCGTCCTTCTTGTCGCCATGGATAGAGATGACGCTTATCGGCCCCGGCATCTTGAGTATATTGTAGGCGTAGTGGGAAGCTGCCATGAACTTGGCAAGGGCAGGACACCCAAGTATCCCATTGTATGGCAATGGGATATCGGCAACATCAAAGGTTATCCTCTCCGTCCTGAAGTTGAGCTCCCCGCCAAAGGTCATTGGCAGAGTGATCTTCCCCTTGGGCTTGCTCCTTCCCGGGTTTATTCCTTGGAACGAACCGGTCTCTTCGAGCTCGCCATCTGGGATCTGGAGTTTCTTGATCACAGCTGAGGAGATCAAGTTCAGCCCGGCCCCGCCGTCAACCAACATTTTGGTGACCTTGAGGTTGCGGATGGTGGGTGAGACCAGCATCGGCAAGCACCCGACCGCAGTGGTGCGGTCAGGGTGGTCCTCAAGATCAAAAATGATGGGCGTGCTGGACCACTTCAGCAGCCTGCGGGACTCAACGGGCGGCTATGCTGCGTTTACTTCCCGCACCCACTGCTTGAGTTGGCGGTGGGAAGTGTGCAGAGAGGCGCCCCCGTCGACGCATAGTACTTCTGTGGCTTTTTGGAGCTCCTGCTCGCTGTTATCGCCTTCCTCCATGTCATCGTCGTCGTCTTCTTCTTCGTCCTTGTCGCGGCCCCGGGGAGGTCGATCACCTTGCCGCTGCTTGGCCTTGCCGCGGCGTCCTCCCCGGCCATTGAAAGGCCGCTTCTTGCTTGGCTCTCCCCCGCCACCTTGAGCCTTCTCCTTGTCGCGCCGCTCGTATTCAGCCTTCTGCTGCTCTACGAGGTACTCGACGCGCTTGCAGTTGGAAAGGTCGTGGCCCTTGGTGCGGTGGATCTTGCAATATTGCTTGTCGGATCCGTCCGGCTTGTCGGCTGCCGCTACAGGGGCAGGCTGCTTGCCGGAGCCGCCAGCCTGTGCTGTCTTGGCGGGAGCCTCCTTGCCGGACTTCTCGACGACAAGTACCTCCTTGTTCTTCTTCTTTCTATTGTTCCGCCGCCGGCTCTTCTTTGCCGGGGCGGCATCCTCGCTGTCGCTTCCCCCTGCGCCAGCATCCTCCCCGGGGAGTCTCCTCCCCTCTTCGGCGCGTGCGCACTTGTCAGCCAGAGCGTAGAGCTCGCTGACGTCCCGGATCTTCGTCATGGCCATCTCCTCCCGCATGCGACGGTTACGCACGTTCTGGTGGAACGCGCTGATAACCGCGGCGGGGTGGACGTCGGGAATGTTGTGCTGCACGCGGCTGAAGCGTTGGATGTATTTGCGCAGAGGTTCTCCTTCCTTCTGGGCCAGAATGTGGAGATCACTCTCCTGGCCGTGGGGTTTGTGGCCGCCCGTGAAGGCGCCAACAAATTGGTGGCACAGGTCCGCCCACGAAGAAATAGAGCCTTCCGGCAAGTGCATAAGCCAAGAACGTACGTTCGGCTTAAGCACCAGCGGGAAGTAGTTCGCCAGTATCTTCTCGTCGTGCCCCCCGGCAGCCTGCACCGCGATGGTGTAGATACTGAGGAACTCCGAGGGGTGCGTCTTGCCGTCGTACTTCTCGGGTACATCGGGCTTGAAGTTTTTCATACTGGGCCACTGGACATGCCGCAACTCGCGGGTGAACGCAGGGCAACCTGCCGCGTACGGCAAGTCGCCTGGTTCACCGGGCGCGTGCGCGTCGACAGCGGTCCCAGCACGCTGATCAGATTGCCGCCGGGCTTCTCGCCGGCGCTCGATCGTTGTTCGAGCATCTTTTTGCCGCCGATCGTCAAGGCCTTGGCGCTGGTCCCGACGAGCCCGCGGATCCGACGACGCCGTGGAGTCGTCATCGACATTAATCCGGCGAGGAGGCGTCTTCTGCTTCCGCGGCGGGGAGTGCACCGTAGTTGCACCCCCGGCGGTCTTGTCGCCGTCGGCCTTCGTCTTCTCCCCCGGCGGTCTTGGCTGCTGCGGCGTGTCGTTATTGGCGAAGGCGATCAGGCTCTGGATGGTTGCCCTCCAGGCCTCGGCCTTGTCTGTCGCTGGAGGGAAGTCGAGGAGCAGTTGCGCTCTTGCGAGTGCTTCTGCTGGAGAGGAGGGGAGCGGTGGCGAGCGGTGCGAGGAGCGAGATATGCTCGGACTTCTAACAGGGTTAGAAGGAGCAGGGTCTCGCCCCGGCGACCGCGCCTTGCTTGTGCCAGGACGATGGCCTGGAGCATCCCGCGATCCTCCGGTTTGCCCTTGCCCCAGCAAGCGGATGGTACCTCCTGTACCACGGCGCTGCTGGGTGGTCGTCTGCTGAGATGGGCGTGGCGCGTCTACGGACATCGAGGCTCGGTCGTCCGTCTTGTCCTTGGACTTGGCGGTGCCGCGAGTTTCCTCGCCGGCGACCACCCTTCCGCCGGCGTCTCCTCCACCCACCGTTGGTTCTGGTGGCGGCGGAACAGACGCAGACGGGCCTGCGACCTCCGAAGCCTTCTTCTTCGGGGCCATGTTGCTGTTGCTGATGAAGCTAACGGGATTGGAGAGGTTGATGAAGAATGCGCCCGCGTGAACACCGGATCAAGTTCGCACAACCTCGACGCCCCCTACCTGGCGCGCCAAAGATGTCGGGGGAAACTGTCCACCACGAACACCTATGGGACCGGAGCCCCTTGTCGTTGCGGTGAGGGAGCGGAGGGAGCACAAAGAGCGGATCGAGGAGAGCACGCGGGCAGTTTACCCAGGTTCGGGCCGCGCGGACGCGTAAAACCCTACTCCTGCCTTGGTTTGTATTGAGTTTGTGAGCTCGGGAGCTTGAAGAACTAGCTACACCGAGCGAGTAAGCTATCTAGGTTTCGAACCCTTTCTACGTTGTGCATGGGCCTCCTTTTATAGCTCAAGGGGTCATCGACAGGTGTCAACGTAGAAGAAGGGCAAAAAAGTAACTTTGGTGGTAGTTGTAACAGTGCGGGAACAGTACATGGGTAGTGGATGAACAGTGGTCATCACCTAACTTGACAGTGGGGGACAAGAGCAGTAAATGCCCGTCACCGTCGACCCCAAAAGCGCCCGCCCTTGCGTTTCTGTTCGCCACGGCGGTAGCCTCGTCACCGTGGAGTGCCACCGTGTCCCCCAGGCTGCACAGCCATCCGCCACGCGTCCCTGGAAGGGCCCCAGGGCGACGCGTGGGCCGATGAGCTGGAGCGCGGGCACACAGTGCAAGCTTCCCCCGGCAAGCACCTTGCCGGGGTCTTGATCTTGTCGGGCCGGGAAGCTTGTCGCTCCCCGGGTCTTGCCGGGGCGCAGAGTGCGCCGAGGCTTGTCTTCTAGATACAGTCTTCTGGTCTTCCTGGCAAGCTCCTCTTGCCAGGGTCTTGTGTTAATGACATAGTCTTGAGCCTGGGACGGCCTTCCCGGCAAGCTCCGCTTGCTGGGGCCTTGATCTTTTGTCTTGTATACTTTGTTTTTGAATGGCTTAATAAGGATCAGGAAGGGTTTCCGGCAAGCGCGTGGTGAGCCCTGCCGCGGGAAGCTGCTACTGCCCGTGCACAAGTTGGGGTACTAAGGTACCCCTATCTTAGTACACCGACAGGAGCCCCCGGGCCTGGGCCACACACGGTGCCGAGCGCTGTTGGGCCAGGCCCAAAACAGTGCACGGGCACACGCGGCCCACGGCAAGCCGTAATTCCCCTTCCGCATCCGCCGCGTCCCTCCCTAACGGCACGCGTTGATTGCGGCGTCGTGGGAGAGATCGTGGCCACGTTCTTTAATGGGAAATGCGGAGTGTCCCCCACTTCCCCCTTAAAAGCAGAGGAAGCAGGGGCCGTTACCTTACTTCGTCTTCATTGCTTCTTCCTCCTCCAGAAATCCCCCTCTGCGCTCCGCCTCCTCATCTCCTCCGCCCTCTTCCGCATCCGCGGCGCCGTCGAGCTTCTCGTCCCTTCCTCCGCCGCCTCCGCCATGGCTCCGAAGGCCGAGAAGGCGAAAGCGGAGAAGACCAAGAGGGAGAAATCCGAGCAGGCGGCAAATCTTGTCGCCCTGCGGAAGAGGAACGTCGTCTTCGCGCCGAGGCTCAGCCGAGGGAGCTCTGGAACAAGTACTATCTGTTCTGGGCCAAGGAGACCAAGGCGCATCCCCGCACCAGAATCTACCCGGCCGCCGCCCGAGATCTGTACCCCAGCGGGTATTTCTTCTTTGCTGTCTTCTTCCACTGCGGCCTGTGTCCTCCATTCTCTGAATTTTTCTGCGATATCATGAACACCTACGGCCTTCATCTCTTAGACTTCACCCCCAACGCCATCCTTACGATGGCGGTTTTCGCACATCTGTGCGAAAACTACATAGGGATCTATCCAAACGTAGCGCTCTTTCGGCATTTCTTCATGCCTAGAGCAGAGGCCGGCGCTCCCCTCTCCGGGGGCATCTCTTGGGTCTTCCGCTTGAACAAGAAGGAGTCATATCTGCAAGGAGAGCTCGGCGGCAAGTGGGAGGAGTGGCGCGCGGATTGATGCTGGATAGTGGAGGACCACCCGGAGCCTTTCACAGCGCCGCGCACAACAGCCATAGTGCGCGGCAGGGACTGGAGCGATTTGGCCCCGGATGACATCAAGCTCAACGCTGCCCTTGTTAGGATTCTTTGTCTCCGGGTAGCCAAGTTGACCATCGGAGAGGTAGGAGCAGATTTCCTCCGCCGCCGCATTGCTCCTTTACAAGAGAGGAAAAGGCCAGCATGGGAGTTTGGCAATGCGGCGGACATAATGAGGTTGCGCCCGGGGCTGAACTACAACTTCACGGCGCTGGAGCTGAAGGGGATGCTCCGGGAGCTTTTCAAGCACGACCCAGCCCACCCGGAGTGGTTTAGATCTCCCCGGGGAGTAGTACCACTATGCAACTGCACCGCCTGGGACGCATTGCGCGCAATGATGCCTGCGTGTGACTCTCACGGCATCGACCCCACCTGGATAGTGCCGACGCCGGACGCCATCATGAGCTTCTTTGATAACTTGGTGGAGGTGCCGAAGAACTCCGAGGAGATCAAGGGTCTCACTCGGGACACCACGGAGCGGGATTTGGCCTATATTGCCGACCGGGTGGAAGAGGCCGCCGCCGCTGCAGCAGCAGGAGACTTCGGATTCACTGTTGAGGAGGCAGAGGCGGAGGACGCATCGTGCCAAGCAGCGGAGGCAGAGATTCGCAGACTGCTCAAGCTCCCGCCCGACAAGCTCGCCGGGGTCCCCTCTCTGAGGCACGCTGGGATCCCCGGGATTGTGAGCGAGGCCGCGGCAAGGGGCGAGGTTGTCGGAGGAAGCAGAGGTGCCGGAGGGAGCGGAACCGCCGGAGGGAACCGGGCCGCAGGGCAAGGCGCCGGGCCTAGCGAGCCCGCCGAGGAGGAGGAGGAGGACGCCGGAGCCGGCGAGGATACTGGTGGATCTCTGGGGCTCGACGACGACGTCTCCTCGTCCTCAGAGAGCTCCCCGCCCTGGGCAAGTCCCAAGCGTACACCGCCGAAGCGCCTCCGCAAGGCGGCTACGGCGACGAGGACGCAGGCGCCCCGACAGCAGCCCGCCCGCCAGGCGGCGCGCGCCACCAGAGCGAGCCAAACCGCGACGGAGGCGCCCCGCGCACCTGCGCCAAGCGGAGGAGGATCCTCCTAGAGCGGAGCGGCCGCTCCGCCTGCTCCCCGGGCCTTGGCGTCAACAGAGGCCGGGTCTTCGCAGCCCCCAGCCCCGGGGACCGCCAAGCGCCCGAGGGAGCCTTCTCCCCCTGCTCCTCGCGCGGAAGCGCCTCAGGTGGAGTTCGACTTCTCCGCCCTGAGCGACGACGACGAGGAAGAGGAGTAAGTGTTTGCAATTTGTGACTTCTTTGATCCAGTCTTGATTCTTTCTTTGATGATTCTGATTTTGCTTCTTGCTTTGATTTCAGGACCCTGGCCCAGCGAGTGGCGAAGAAGGCCAAGGTTCCCGTGGTAGTGGTCGAGGATGACTCGCCCGTCGCGACGACAGGGGACACGCCAGCGACGGACTTGCCGGACCCAACGGCTGCTCCGAGGAGCAGCCCCCAGCGCAGCCCCCAGCGTAAGTCTGGTTTTGAACTTCCTACTTTTCGGGCGCTCCTGAGGTTCCAGCTTGGTATTGATGTTTTGTTGTCTTGCCTGTCTTGTGCAGAAACGGATCCGCAGCCGCAGGAGCGCCCGGAGACTACTCCCGAGGAGCCGCAGGTCCCGCCGTCCCCGCCAAGGACGAACTCTCCGGCGAGGGAGAGCGCTCCGCCAAGGGCGGGTACTCCGCCAAGGGCGAGTACCCCGCCAAGGGCGAGCAGCCCGGCGAGGGTGGCCACCCTGCCAAGGGTGAACTCCCCGGCGAGGGAGCCAGTTGTCGACGAAATCCGCGAAGGTAAGTCTTGCAACCTTGTCTTCTTGGACTTGTCTTTTTTGGATATTTGCTTGAACCTTTTCTTTTCTTTTTCTTCTTCTTCTAGATCCTCCCGCGCCGGACCGGATGGAGACCGAGGTCATCGGCGAGGAAGGCGCGCAGGGCGACGACGGCAACGCCACTGTCGTCGAAGACATGGCAGGAGCCGACGAGCCTGCGGCTGAGGAGACTGCCCCGACTGCGGACGCAGCGGCCGGGGAGGGGGACGGCGGCCACACTGCCGGCCCGGAGGTGGCAGGAGCGTCTAGCACTGCGCCGGCCGCCGATCCCTCCGCTGGCAAGGAGCAGTCGGGCTTCTACCTTGAGGCCCCCAATGGCGTCTTTATACAGGTGCCATGGGGGTCTTCGTCGCGAGCCCCCGAGGAGGGAGAGACCTTCGATGGAGAGGTCCTCGCCTCCGCGGGGCTGAAGATTGTCGAAGCGCCTGGCGGGAGTGATGAGCCCGAGGAGGAGAAGCTGCTTCACCGGCTCCTGGCCCTTTACCGGGCCAGGCAGGCGAAGCTGGATTCCCGAGAAGCCCTCGCCGCCAAGGCTGGAGCAGAACTGGAGAAGCGTGCTGCTGAACTCCGCGCCGCCAACCAAGCGGCCCTCCGCGACTTGGCGGAGGAGCGCGAGAGGCTCGCCGGAGAGCAGCAGGAGTTTCTTCTGGAGAAGGCTGAGGCCGAGGAGCAGCAGCGGCTGGTCGGTGAAGAGCTGTCCCGGCGAGAAGGAGAGCTCACCCAGCGGAAGGTCGACCTCGACGCCCACGAGGAAGACCTTACCGCCCGGGAGCAGGCCCTTGGCGGGGAGTTGAAGGAGGCGAAAGCTGCCGCAGCCGCCGCGGAAACCGCCAAGAAGGACCTTGAGGCTAAGGTGGTGCAGCTGGAGGAGTTCCTGAAGGCGAGCACGGAGAGGGTCACCGCGCTCAACATAGAGCGCGAGAAGGACGCCCACACCAATTTTGGACTCCAGTTACGCCTCTCCAAGCAAGGCGACGAGCTCAAGGCCGCCAAGGACTCAATTGCTGATCTGGAGCTGAAGGTCTCCACGTTGAAAGACTCACTCGACGCCGTCCGGGACCGCGAAACCAAGCTGAAGGACGAGCTCCGCAAGGAGCGAGGCCTGGTGGAGAGCGCCGCCACTTCTGCTAACAACTTCCGCCGGACCGTCGAAGTATGGACTGAAGATCTGGTGGCTTCTGCTGCTAACATCGACAAGGAGCTGATGGCGCTGAGGGTGGAACACCTCATATATTCTCCGGATCCAAATCTCCCGCACAGCGCCAAGCTCAGTCTCTTCTTCAGAGGGATCGCGCCGGCACTCGCAAGTCTACAGGAGAAGCTCCCCGCGCAGCTAGCCGAGGAGTCGCGCCAGCTCTGCGCGGGTACCTTGGAGCGCGTCCTAACGAAGATCGTCTACCGCAATCCTGGTATAAATCTCGTCAACGTCCTCCGTTGCCGGCCGACGCAGATATGGAGGCGCTGAAGGCGCAGGTCGCCCACATCATCGCCAAGGTGAACAAGATCTCCAGGCATGAAGGCGATCGCGTAGACTAGGCCTCTTTCTTCTTATTTCTTTCGTTGCTGCAAAGTGTGCCATGAACATGAAACTATTAGTCATTGCGACAAGTTATCTCGATAATATATTTATCTTATTTTCGAGCAATTGATGCAGTGTTATCTCCCTTACTTTGGTTCTTTACTTTGTATGCTTTTTACCCTACGCTTTTAGGGAACTTGCCGACAAGGGACCCTTGCCGCGAGCGCTGAGTGCTGGACTCTGAGCAGCCTGCTGGCAAAGGCCTTATCGGCAAGCAACCTTGCCGCAGCTAGTCACAACGCACTTAGCTTGCTGAGCGAACTCGAAAACGAAATAAGGGCGCGACACTTGTCGCAGCTCTCTTAAGCCGTTGAGCGTACCCGAAAACAAGTCACGGGTGCGGCTAGCTACGGGTAGGTTCCTCCGCGCACAGGTTTTCCATACAAAGTGTGGTTGTTCAAGGAAGATAACTAAAATTTAAAAATTTGAACTGCTCAAATTCCGGTAACTTAGCTTTCATAATCTGTTCGTTCTCCGGTAAGCTTTTCTTTCTTGGACAGCACTTGGTTCGTCCTCCACCTCCTTCCCCCCCCGGCAAACTTGTGCGCGAGGAACATTCTTCCTGCTTAAGAGGGAAAGAAAAAGGAGAAGAGGAAACAAGTACAGGATTTCTCGGCATGGTAATGCTTACCGGATATGTGTGTTGCACAAAATGCCAAATAATGCATGCAAATAACAAAGAAAAGCACGAGAATGGCAAATAGTGCGAAAACACAAAGCTTTACTAATGCACGGGATCTGCGCCCGGCTTTGTACAAAGGTTTACATGCAACAGCGGCAAGACTCGTACAAAAGGTGGTTGCCGGAGCGGGTCACGGCAACCGCGCCTTATGGGTGAAACTTTCGAAGAGGCTCTATGTTCCAGGAGTTGCTCACCGGTAAGCCTTCTTCGGTCTCAAGGCGGACAGCGCCGGGCCTTGTAACTTGTCTCACCCGATAAGGGCCTTCCCACTTCGGCGTCAACTTGTTGGAATTCTTGGCAGACTGAACACGCCGAAGAACAAGGTCGCCTTCCTCGAGACTCCTGGCCTTGACCTTGCGGCTATGGTAGCGGCGCAAGGCTTGCTGGTATCGAGCAGCTCGTACAGCAGCCTGGAGACGTTTCTCCTCGAGGAACAATGCATCATCTTGTCGCAGTTGCTCTTGCTCGAGCTCATCATAAGCGAGCACTCGAGGAGATCCGTATACGAGTTCCGTGGGGAGAACTGCCTCTGCCCCATAGACAAGGGCAAAGGGTGTCTGTCCGGTGGCTCGACTTGGTGTCGTTCTGATGGACCAAAGAGCCGCCGGCAACTCCTCTATCCAGTTTCTTCCGCACTTGCGCGGCCTGTCGAAGGTCCTCGTCTTGAGCCCGCGCAGCACTTCAGCATTAGCCCTGTCCGCTTGACCACTGCTCCTCGGGTGAGCAACAGAAGCGAAGCAGACCTTGGCGCCAAGGTCTTGGACGTACTGCATGAAGGTGCGACTAGTGAACTGCGTACCGTTGTCGGTGATGATCCTGTTAGGGATTCCAAAACGGCAAGCAATTGCTCTGAGGAACCTGACCGCTGACTGTGCTGTCACCTTTCTCACCGGTTCCACTTCTGGCCACTTTGTGAACTTGTCGATTGCAACGTACAAGTACTCAAAGCCCCCGACAGCACGGGGGAAAGGGCCGAGGATATCGAGCCCCCAGACCGAGAAGGGCCAGGACAAAGGGATCGTCTGGAGAGCTTGAGCTGGCAGATGAATTTGTTTGGCATGGAACAGGCACGCTTCACACTTGGTTACTTGTGCAGTTGCATCTTGGAGGGCTTCTTGCCAAAAGAACCCTTGCCGGAATGCCTTTCCGGCAAGTGCCCTTGCGCCAATGTGGTGGCCACATATGCCTCCATGTATTTCTGCCAACAGCTTCTGTCCATCTTCTCTGGAAATGCACTTCAACCTGACACCATTGAGCCTTCTTCTGTACAGTTCATTGTCCACGAACTGGTACATACTTGACTGCCTGGTTATTTTCTCTATCTCTGCTGGGTCGTCGGGAAGTTCTCCAGTTTGAAGGAAATGGACGATCTGCTGTGCCCATGCCGGAGCCCGTGGCTCAACGGCAAGGACAAAAGGCATGAGGGCCGCTGCGGGAACCTCAGCTTCTACGGCAAGAACCTCTGGTTCTGCTGGAGCTGATGGTCCCCCGGCAAGCCTACCGGGGCAAGGCTCGTCGAGAACGCTTGCTTCAACTGTACAGACCCTTGGGTCTGCAGGAGCAAACTGTTCCTCAGCGTTCTGGTTGTTGATCTTGGGGACCTTGGCGGCGGCTTCAGGAAGATCCGCCGACAAGTAGTCGTCGGAGACCAACTTTCTCTTCTTGGGCTGCCCAATTGATGGTGTAACGGATGGCTGAGTCAGCTTGAGCAGGAAGGTCCCTGGTTCCACAGGTAACTTCATTGCAGCACACTTTGAAAGGCCATCTGCTATATCGTTCTGAGCTCTCGGGACGTGCTCCATTTGCAGACCTTCAAAGTGCTCTTCAAGCTTTCTCACTTCATCTACATAAGCTTCCATCAAAGGGCTCTGGTAACTCTTGTTGACTTGTCGGACCACCAACTGAGAATCTCCCCGCACAATCAGCTTCCTGATCCCAAGTTCAGCTGCAATTCTGAGGCCGGCAAGCAGACCCTCATACTCAGCAGTATTGTTTGTCGCTTGTTCCCAAGGAAAGTGCATCTGGATAACATACTTGAGGTATTCTCCGGTGGGTGCCATGAGTACCACACCGGCTCCAGCGCCTTGCAGCGAGAAGGCACCATCAAAGTACATTACCCATTCGCTTGTCGCTTCTTGTACGGGTACGCTCGTCTCTGTAACTTCTTCATCGGGCGTTGGGGTCCATTCAGCTATAAATTCTGCCAAAGCTCTGCTCTGTATAGTTGAAGTACTTTCAAACTTGAGACCAAAGCTCGACATTTCCAGTGCCCACTCGACGATCCTGCCTGTTGCTTCTGGATTCTGCAATATCCTCTTCAACGGAAAGCGAGTGACCACTGTTATCTCGTGTGCTTGGAAGTAATGGCGCAGCTTTCTCGAGGCCATGAGGAGGCCGAAAAGCAACTTCTGCACGCCGGAGTATCTTGATCTAGCCCCCTGCAAGAGGGAACTCACAAAATACACCGGGCGCTGCACCATCTTCTTCCGCACTTCTCCTTGCTCCTGCGCAGAGTTGTCCTTGTCGGGGCCAGAGCTTGTCGGAGCAGCCCCCTGCTTGTCGCTGGATTCGCTTGCCGGTGGCGTAGACTCCTCGTCGGCCTCCCTTTCCGCTACTAACGCAGCACTAACCACTTGATTGGTGGCTGCTAGGTATAGCAGCAACTTCTCTTGTGGCCTAGGTGCGACAAGTATTGGAGTGGAGGATAGGTATCCTTTCAAGTCTTGCAGCGCCGCCTCCGCTTCCGGAGTCCATTTCATAGGACCTGCCTTCTTCAAAATCTTGAAGAAAGGCAGGGCACGTTCTGCAGACTTTGAAATGAACCTACTGAGGGCAGCCACACAACCTGCAAGTCTCCTTACGTCCTTGACGCGCTTCGGGGCTTCGATCTGCTCGATGGCTTTAATCTTGTCGGGATTAGCTTCAATCCCCCTCTGAGACACAAAGAACCCGAGAAGCTTGCCGGAGGGGACTCCAAAAACGCACTTCTCGGGGTTCAACTTAAGCTGGATCTTGCGCAGATTTGCAAAAGTTTCTTCCAAATCTTGTATCAGGGTATCCTTGCTCTTGCTCTTCACCACTATGTCATCCATCTAAGCTTCTACATTTCTGTGGATCTGTGGCTCAAAAGCAGTGTGCACCACCCTTGCAAATGTTGAGCCTGCATTCTTCAACCCGAAAGGCATGCGAATAAAGCAATATGTGCCACATGGAGTAATGAATGCAGTCTTCTCTTCATCTTCCTTGGCCATAAAGATCTGGTGGTAGCCCAAATATGCATCAAGAAAGGAGAGCAGCTCACATCCAGCAGTGGAGTCAACAATCTGGTCAATGCGCGGCAATGGAAATGGATCCTTGGGACATGCTTTATTCACATCGGTGAAGTCTATACACAGTCTCCACTTCCCGTTAGCCTTACGCACGAGAACTGGATTTGCCAACCACGTCGGATGGATCACGCCTCTAACCAGGCCCGCTGCTTCTAACTTCTTGATTTCTTCGGCAATGAATTCTTGACGCTCCACGGCTTTCTTCCTGACCTTCTGCTTGATGGGCCGCGCATGAGGGCAAACAGCAAGCTTGTGCTCAATTACCTTCCTGGGAACACCGGGGATATCAGATGGTTGCCATGCAAACACATCAACATTCGCCCGCAGGAAGGCAACGAGCGCGCTTTCCTATTTGCTATCAAGTGTAGCACTGATGGTGAAGGTACCACCAGTGCCGTCCTCCTTGGCGGACACCTTCTTGGTTGCCGGTGGAGCGGCCATCCCTTTCTCGCACTTACCGGTGGAGCTCGATGGAACGTCCTCGACAGCAGCGCAGCACTCCGAAGAGGTGCGTTTGCCGGAGTGGGCCCCAGAGCACTTGCCGGACTTGGTCTTGGTCTTCTTCCCCCCGGGAGCTTCAGCGGCAAGTGTGTTGCTCTCCGCTGCGGCTGCTGCATCCCGGTAGATCTTGTCGGCGCAGATAAGCGCGTCCTTCTTGTCGCCATGGACAGAGATGACGCTTATCGGCCCCGGCATCTTGAGTATATTGTAGGCGTAGTGGGAAGCTGCCATGAACTTGGCGAGGGCAGGACGTCCAAGTATCCCATTGTATGGCAATGGGATATCGGCAACACCAAAGGTTATCCTCTCCGTCCTGAAGTTGAGCTCCCCGCAAAAGGTCACTGGCAGAGTGATCTTCCCCTTGGGCTTGCTCCTTCCCGGGTTTATTCCTTGGAACGAACCGGTCTCTTCGAGCTCGCCATCTGGGATCTGGAGTTTCTTGATCACAGCTGAGGAGATCAAGTTCAGCCCGGCCCCGCCGTCAACCAACATTTTGGTGACCTTGAGGTTGCGGATGGTGGGTGAGACCAGCATCGGCAAGCACCCGACCGCAGTGGTGCGGTCAGGGTGGTCCTCAAGATCAAAAATGATGGGCGTGCTGGACCACTTCAGCAGCCTGCGCGACTCAACGGGCGGCTCTGCTGCGTTTACTTCCCGCACCCACTGCTTGAGTTGGCGGTGGGAAGTGTGCAGAGAGGCGCCCCCGTCGACGCACAGTACTTCTGTGGCTTTCTGGAACTCCTGCTCGCTGTTATCGCCTTCCTCCATGTCATCGTCGTCGTCTTCTTCTTCGTCCTTGTCGCGGCCCCGGGGAGGTCGATCACCTTGCCGCTGCTTGGCCTTGCCGCGGCGTCCTCCCCGGCCATTGAAAGGCCGCTTCTTGCTTGGCTCTCCCCCGCCACCTTGAGCCTTCTCCTTGTCGCGCCGCTCGTATTCAGCCTTCTGCTGCTCTACGAGGTACTCGACGCGCTTGCAGTTGGAAAGGTCGTGGCCCTTGGTGCGGTGGATCTTGCAATATTGCTTGTCGGATCCGTCCGGCTTGTCGGCTGCCGCTACAGGGGCAGGCTCCTTGCCGGAGCCGCTAGCCTGTGCTGTCTTGGCGGGAGCCTCCTTGCCGGACTTCTCGACGACAAGTACCTCCTTGTTCTTCTTCTTTCTATTGTTCCGCCGCCGGCTCTTCTTTGCCGGGGCGGCATCCTCGCTGTCGCTTCCCCCTGCGCCAGCATCCTCCCCGGGGAGTCTCCTCCCCTCTTTGGCGCGCGCGCACTTGTCAGCCAGAGCGTAGAGCTCGCTGACGTCCCGGATCTTCGTCATGGCCATCTCCTCCCGCATGCGACGGTTACGCACGTTCTGGTGGAACGCGCTGATAACCGCGGCGGGGTGGACATCGAGAATGTTGTGCTGCACGCGGCTGAAGCGTTGGATGTACTTGCGCAGAGGTTCTCCTTCCTTCTGGGCCAGAATGTGGAGATCACTCTCCTGGCCGTGGGGTTTGTGGCCGCCCGTGAAGGCGCCAACGAATTGGTGGCACAGGTCCGCCCACGAAGAAATAGAGCCTTCCGGCAAGTGCATAAGCCAAGAACGTACGTTCGTCTTAAGCACCAGCGGGAAGTAGTTCGCCAGTATCTTCTCGTCGCGCCCCCCGGCAGCCTGCACCGCGATGGTGTAGATACTGAGGAACTCCGAGGGGTGCGTCTTGCCGTCGTACTTCTCGGGTACGTCGGGCTTGAAGTTTTTCATACTGGGCCACTGGACACGCCGCAGCTCGCGGGTGAACGCAGGGCAACCTGCCGCGTACGGCAAGTCGCCTGGTTCACCGGGCGCGTGCGCGTCGACAGCGGTCCCAGCACGCTGATCAGATTGCCGCCGGGCTTCTCGCCGGCGCTCGATCGTTGTTCGAGCATCTTCTTGCCGCCGATCGTCAAGGACTTGGCGCTGGTCCCGACGAGCCCGCGGATCCGACGACGCCGTGGAGTCGTCGTCGACGTTAATCCGGCGGGGAGGCGTCTTCTGCTTCCGCGGCGGGGAGTGCACCGTAGTTGCACCCCCGGCGGTCTTGTCGCCATCGGCCTTCGTCTTCTCGACCTGCCGTGGCCGCGAGGTCGCCGGCTGCTGCGGCGTGTCGTTATTGGCGAAGGCGATCAGGCTCTGGATGGTTGCCCTCCAGGCCTCGGCCTTGTCTGCCGCTGGAGGGAAGTCGAGGAGCAGTTGCGCTCTTGCGAGTGCTTCTGCTGGAGAGGAGGGGAGCGGTGGCGAGCGGTGCGAGGAGCGAGATATGCTCGGACTTCTAACAGGGTTAGAAGGAGCAGGGTCTCGCCCCGGCGACCGCGCCTTGCTTGTGCCAGGACGATGGCCTGGAGCATCCCGCGATCCTCCAGTTTGCCCTTGCCCCAGCAAGCGGATGGTACCTCCTGTACCACGGCGCTGCTGGGTGGTCGTCTGCTGAGATGGGCGTGGCGCGTCTACGGACACCGAGGCTCGGTCGTCCGTCTTGTCCTTGGACTTGGCGGTGCCGCGAGTTTCCTCGCCGGCGACCACCCTTCCGCCGGCGTCTCCTCCACCCACCGTTGGTTCTGGTGGCGGTGGAACAGACGCAGACGGGCTTGCGACCTCCAAAGCCTTCTTCTTCGGGGCCATGTTGCTGTTGCTGATGAAGCTAACGGGATTGGAGAGGTTGATGAAGAATGCGCCCGCGTGAACGTCGGATCAAGTTCGCACAACCTCGACACCCCCTACCTGGCGCGCCAAAGATGTCGGGAGAAACTGTCCACCACGAACACCTATGGGACCGGAGCCCCTTGTCGTTGCGGTGAGGAAGCGGAGCGACCACAAAGAGCGGATCGAGGAGAGCACGCGGGTAGTTTACCCAGGTTCGGGCCGCGCGGACGCGTAAAACCCTACTCTTGCCTTGGTTTGTATTGAGTTTGTGAGCTCGGGAACTTGAAGAACTAGCTACACCGAGCGAGTAAGCTATCTAGGTTTCGAACCCTTTCTACGTTGTGCATGGGCCTCCTTTTATAGCTCAAGGGGTCACCGACGGGTGTCAACGTAGAAGAAGGGCAAAAAAGTAACTTTGGTGGTAGTTGTAACAGTGCGGGAACAGTACATGGGTAGTGGATGAACAGTGGTCATCACCTAACTTGACAGTGGGGGACAAGAGCATTAAATGCCCGTCGCCGTCGACCCCAAAAGCGCCCGCCCTTGCGTCTCCGTTCGCCACGGCGGTAGCCTCGTCACCGTGGAGTGCCACCGTGTCCCCCAGGCTGCACAGCCATCCGCCACGCGTCCCTGGAAGGGCCCCAGGGCGACGCGTGGGCCGATGAGCTGGAGCGCGGGCACACAGTGCAAGCTTCCCCCGGCAAGCACCTTGCCGGGGTCTTGATCTTGTCGGGCCGGGAAGCTTGTCGCTCCCCGGGTCTTGCCGGGGCGCAGAGTGCGCCGAGGCTTGTCTTCTATATACAGTCTTCTGGTCTTCCTGGCAAGCTCCTCTTGCCAGGGTCTTGTGTTAATGACATAGTCTTGAGCCTGGGACGGCCTTCCCGGCAAGCTCCGCTTGCCGGGGCCTTGATCTTTTGTCTTGTATACTTTGTTTTTGAATGGCTTAATAAGGATCAGAAAGGGTTTCCGGCAAGCGCGTGGTGAGCCCTGCCGCGGGAAGCTGCTACTGCCCGTGCACAAGTTGGGGTACTAAGGTACCCCTATCTTAGTACACCGACACACATATTGACCATATTGTGTGTATGATTGAAATTCTTGGTATGTGTGGGATCCGACACCTAGTTGTTTTCCTTTGGAAGTCTATCTTATAGGGAAATGCCTCCTAGTGCTTCCAATGAGCCTTGGTAGCTTGCTAATGCTCGGAACACGTAGGCTGGCCGGCATGTTTCCTTTTTCTTTCCTGTGTCTGTCCCTTAGGGGAAATGTCACGCGCTGTTCCTTTAAGTCCATGTAGCTTGCTACGACTTGGGTTCATACGTTGATGACCGACACATTCGTTGCTGGGTCATGGATGCATGTCTCTGTAATTTAGTGCCACTTTTGGTTTATAACTAGCCATGTCGGCCCGGGTTCTCTGTCATATGGATGCTAGCGACACTGTCATATACGTGTGCCAAAATGCGCAAACGGTCCCAGGCCAGGTAAGGTGGCACACGTGGGGATACCGTGCGTGAGGCCGCAATGTGATATGACGTGTTACAGCTAGATCGGTGTGACTTAGGATCGGGGTCCTGACACCGGTCCATCCCTCTATTCCCCCATACGTCCTGTTATGCTCCGGTGACGCCAACCCCAACACACACCCGCACCCAAACCAGTCAACCCTTGTACTCGCCTCCGCCTGCGACTAGACTTCCGCATCTTCCATGGCTCCTATTCGTTCCTGTCCGAGGCCTCGCCATCGCCGTTCACTTTGGTTCGCTTGCCATGCCCGGTGCGCCGCCGTATGGTGTTGTCAACGTGGTTAACAACCGAGAGGAATAAGGAGATGATTGTACGTGGAGAAGATGATAGTAGGGACCTAACAGGGTCATGTCAGTACGCAAGCAAGTTCCTCATTATTACAAGCCAAAGAAATGATTCCTCCTAATGGTTAGACATTTGGGTCCCACACCATTGTCAACGTAGTCAATAAACGAGAGAATTACAAAACGAGCGGCTGACACGAGGGTCCCAGTAGGTCGCGCAGTTGTTATTTTCTTTTTAAGGAATAAGGAGTTGTTATTTAGTACTGGTTTTAGAGACGGATCAGGGTAACAACGGGGCTGTGTGGGGGCCGTGGTCCGTCTAGGGTTTTATTTTATGTTTACCACATGATGAGCCTAGTTGTGTGTTTTTCTTTCTGAAAATGGCTAGGCTAGTTCTACTTCTTTTTAAAGAAATACCCAATGGACACCTACTTGCTTTCTCAGCCCTGCTGGGCCGCAAATCTCCGTGCATCTGTCGGCCCCAACCACCCACCATAACCCGGAACTCCTCGAAATTTCTCTCGCCCTCGCTTCTACCATGATTTTTCCATCATGGACAACCCAAAGAATGTGATGCAGCTGCGTTCCCGGCCTGCCCAGGATGAAAAGCCCATTTTCTATCATGATTTTTTGTCATAGAAGTAGGAGACCACAAAATCTATGATAAAACATGGTTTTGTCACGATTATTGTCATAGAAGTGTCATAAGCATGACAGAAAAATTTCGTTCGGCCCATAATCTCATGGATGTGTCTTTTTTTCTAGTGTGATCTTAAGGCATTATCCCTACTCTGTGTCAACATAAGATTAATATGGAGCCTCATGCTAAACCATTCATCAATCATCAACGTTGCTTGAATCCTAAAATGAAGGTTGTGGTAAGAGCGGAAATATTAAAGCTTCTAGAGGTAGGTATAATTTATCCTATAAAATATAATGGATGAGTAAGCCATGTTCATTATGTCCCTAAGAATAGTGAAGTCACCGTTGTTCGCAATGATAAAAATGAACTTATCCCACAAATAATTCTAACTAGTTATAGGATGGTAATTGATTTCAGGAAATTAAATAAAGCTGCAAAGAAAGATCATTAACCCTTTCCTTTCATTGACCACATGTTAGAAAGATTATCCATGCATACACACTTTTGTTTCCTAGATGGATGTTCTGTTTCTCTCAAATGCATGTATCACAGGAAGACTAGGGCAGAACTACCTATAGTTGTCCTTTTGGAACTTATGCTTATAGACGTATGCCTTTTGGTTTATATAATGCACCTACTACATATCAAAGATGTATGGTTGCTATATTCTCTGTTTTCTATGACAAAATTGTTGAGGTATTCATGGATGATTTTTTGTTTATGGAACTTCTTTTGATGAGTGCTTGAGCAATATTGCAAAGGTTTTGCACAAATATGAAGAGACCAACCTCGTGTTAAATTGGGAGAAGTACCACTTTATGGTAAATGAGGGTATACTCCTTGGTCATAAATTTCTGAAAGAGGCATTGAGGTAGATAATGCTAAAGTGGATGCAATTGAGAAAATGCCATGTCAAAAGATATCAAAGATATGAGAACTTTTCTAGGTCATGTTGGTTTCTATAGAAGGTTCATTATGGACTTATCTAAAATTTATAGGCCCCTTACTAATATTCTGCAAAAAGATGTTCATTTGTTTTTGATGATGATTGTGTCGAGGTCTTTGAAATACTTAATAAAGCTTTCATTACTGCACCTATTGTTCAACCACCTGATTGGAATTTACCCTTAGAAATTATGTGTGATTCTAGTGATTATGGTGTTGGTGTTATTCTAGGTGAAAGAGATGATAAGAAATTCAATATTATCCATTATGTTAGTAAGACCTTGGATAGTGCTCAAACAACTAAAATGATTACTAATAGTTGTGTTTGCTTGTGATAAGTTTAGACCTTATATAATTGATTACAAAATCACTATTCACACTGATCATGTTGCTATTAATTATCTTATGGTAAATAAAGATGCTAAACCTAGACTGATTAGGTGGGCTCATCTATTGCAAGAGTTGATTTGCATACTGTTGATAGAAAGGGAGCTGAAAATCCAGTTGGAAATAATTTGTCTAGGATGGAAAATATTCTTGATGACCCAATACCGGTCAATGATAGCTTTCCTGAAGAGAACTTAGCTGTTATAACTGTTGCTACCTCTTGTGATAACCCTTGGTATGCAGATAATGCTAATTTCATTGTTGCAAAACATATACCACCTAATTACAAATACCAACAAAAGAAAAAGTTCTTCTTTGATTTAAGACATTACTTTTGGGATGACGCACATCGATATAAAGAAGGAGTAGATGCTGTTATTAGAAGTTGTATACCTGATCATGAGCAGGAAACGATCATAAGGAAGTGTCACTCCGATGCATATGGAGGACACCATGCTGAAGATAGAACTACACACAAGGTATTACAATCTGGTGTTTATTGGCCTACTCTCTTCAAACATGCACCCAAGTTTGCCCGTTCTTGTGATGAATGTCCAAGAATTGGTAACATTGGTAGACGTCAAGAAATGCCTATGCATTATTCACTGGTTACTGAACTATTTGATGTTTAGGGCTTTGAATATATGGGACCTTTCCCTTCCTCTAATTGTTATACTCATATTCTAGTTGGTGTTGATTATGTTACTAATTGGGTAGAAGCTATTCCAATTAGTAGTGTTGATTACAACACATTTATTAAAATGCTTAAAGAAGCTATTTTCCCGAGCTTTGGAGTCCCTGGATATCTAATGACTGATTGTGCTTCTCATTTTATTCATGGTGCATTCTGCAAAACCATAGACGAATATGATGTAAACCATATAATAGCATCATCTTATCACCCATAGTCTAGTGGGCAAGTTGAACTGAGCAATAGAGAAATAAAATCAATCTTGCCAAAAGAAATGGTCTAAGAAACCAGATGATGCATTTTGGGTATATAGAACTGCTTAAGAAAATCCAATGGGTATGTCCTTGTATAAGATGGTTTATGGAAAAGCATGTCATTTACCTCTTGAGTTGGAACATAAAGCTTATTTAGCTATTAAAGAACTTATTTATGATTATTAGCTGTCCAGTGAAAAGAGGCTATTTGACATTCATTCTCTAGATGAGTGGAGAATGCAAACTTATGAAAATGCCAAGTTATTTAAAGAAAATGTTAAAAGATGCCATGATTACATAATTCAGAAACAAGAATATAATATTGGTGATAAAGTTCTGTTGTACAATTCTCACTTTAGACATTTTGTAGACAAACTTGTCACCAAATGGGAAGGCCCATACATCATCGAAGAGGTTTACCCTTCTGGAGCCATCAAGATCAAAGATGCTAAGGGAAATAAACAAAGGTGGTTAATGGGCAACGAATTAAAAATTATATTGAAGGTACCCCCATTAACATTGGAACCAACATTATTCAAATTTTTACACCCTAAAAATATCTAGAAGAAACCTTCTGAAGCACTCCACAACCTTTAAAAGAGGATAAGTACGTGATACGATAAGTAAACCAACTCCAAAAATTCCATAAAAATACTTTATGCTTATTTTTGAATATTTTTAGGAAAATAGGAAACAACCATGAAAGTCCATGATGAGGCCACATGCTTAGGTGGCGCGCCCTACCCCTAGGGTGTGCCACCCGGCCTTGTGGGGTCTGCTACATGTAAACAGTGTTTGGATTTCCCATGAAGAGGGGGCTATACAGTACAATAGAGATAAGTAGTTCCCTCAGTGAGAATCAATATTTTTGAACCAACAAGAGAACCAAGCAAAGTCCCCTAAGAAATACCTAGAAAATCAAAAGCAAATACTTGCACCCTATGCGGGCAAGAGGGTTGTCAAGCCCCTTGAACTAATTACTTGCAACGATTAATTCTGCTAGTGATATTTAAAGTGCAAAACAAAATAAAAGTAAATAAATTGAAGCAATGTATTTTTAGTATTTAATATATGATAAAGGTAAACCCGTGGGCCATAGTTCAACAGAGGCTTCTCTCTCGAACACAAAGCATAAGTTGGGTAAACAAATTGCTGTTGGGCAATTGATAGAAAAGCGCATAGTTATAAAGGTATTCATGGCAACGATCGCACATATAGGCATCACGTCCGTGAAAAGTAGGCAGACTCCTGCCTACATCTACTACTATTACTCCACCAATCGACCACTATCTAGCATGCATCTATGGTATTAAGTTCATGATAAACCGTGTAAGGCTTTAAGCAAGATGACATGACGTAGACAAAGTAAACCCAATCAATATGAATAAACCCCGTCGTTTTAACCTTTATGGCAACAATACAAATATGTGTCTTGCCTCCTACTGTCATTGGGACATAGAGTACCAAAAGATTAAACCCATTACAAAGCACATCTCCCACTTAAGATGAATCAATCTAGGTGGACAAACCAAATGGGTAGATCAAAATGAAATAGAAAGCTATCATAATCATCGATATAAAGTTTAGAAAAGACTCGATTACTTTCAATGAATAATCTGATCATAAACCCCCAATTCATCGGATCCCAACAAACACACCGCAAAAGAAGTTTACATCGGATAGAACTCCAAGAAGATTGAGGAGAACATTGTATTGAAGATCAAAGAGAGAGAAGATTCAATATAGCTACTAGCTATGGACACGTAGGTCTGTGGTGAACTACTCGCGCATCATCGGAAGGGAACAAGGATGATGTAGTAGCCCTCCATGATCAATTCCCCCTCCAGCAAAGTACCAGAAAAGGCCTCTAGACGGGATCGCGGAAGAGCAGAAACTTGCGGCGGTGAAAAAAGTATTTGGGTTGGGTCTCTGTTGGTTGCCCAATATTATAGAATTTACAGAAGCGGAATTAGGTCATACGGAGCCACGAGAGGGCCACATGGTACCATATCGCGGCCCTAGGGCACGCCCTGTTGCCTTGTCGTCTCCTCACCTTGTCTCTCATTTCCTCCCGAAGCTATGGTCTTTTTTGTTCGGATAAAATCATCAAAAAGTTTCATAGCGTTTGGACTCTGTTCGGTACCGATTTTCTTGAAAATCAAAATAAGCACACAAAAAACAATAGCAGGCACTAGGCACTGGGTTAATAGGTTAGTTCCCAAAAATGATATAAAATATCATAAAATGCATACAAAGCTTCCAATATTGATAATATAATAGCACGAAACAGTAAAGAAATTATAGAAACATTAGAGACGTATCAAGCATCCCCACGCTTAATTCCGTCTCCTTCTCGAGTAGGTATATGATAAATACATTTTTTTTGACAAGATATGCTACCTAACATGTGTATCATATAATCTATTTACATGATAATTGATGAGAAACGATGAAGTAACAATATCGAAAATAATAATATCCATGAATATAAGAAACATAATCATTTCTTTTTCAAAATATATGATCCTTAATGAATATTATCCCCCTCATTTATTCATTTTAACATTACATGACTCCACCTTCACCACATAAATATAAATCATGAGCACCTCGGTGTTAAACCAAGCAACAGGATCGTACTTCTAATGCGCGTCAGCATTTTCAACTTCATGTAACACATGAGTGTGGGCCATGGAAGGTGTAATAGAATACGGTTGTAGGCATCAATAGGAGAAGACAAAAGGAAGAAAATCTCACATCAACTGGGTGCATCAATGGGCTTTGGGATGCCCATCAATCGATATTTATGCGAGGAGTAGGGACTGCCATGCAACTAATGCACTAGAGCTATAAGTGTATGAATTCTTAATTGAAACTAAGTGGGTGTGCATCCAACCTGCTTGCTCATAGAAACCTCGGATATTTGAGGAATCCCATCATCAGAATATGCAAGACAAGTTCTATGGCAAAATGTTTCCCACTAGTAAATGTAAGCGACTATTCATAAGACTCTCTACATGAAGAACATGGTACTACTACGAAGCACAAGTGTGGAAAAAGGATAGTAACATTGTACCTTCTCTCTTTTCTCTCATTTTTTTGTTAGGCTCTTTTTGTCCTCTTTATTTTTATTTTATTTTTCATCCGGAGTATCCTCCCGACTTGTGAGGAATCATAGTTTCCATCATTCTTTCCTCACTGGGACAATGTTCTAATAATAATGACCATCACACTTCTATTTACTTACAACTCGATAGCAGAACAATAATGACTCTATATGAATTCCGTTGTCAGTGTACCAGGATGTGCAACGATATAGCGTAACATGTATATTAATGATGAATGGTGGCTATATGATCATGCAAAGCAATATGACAATGAACATGTATGTCATGAAAACGGAACGGTGGAAGTTGCATGGCAATATATCTCAGAATGACTATGGAAATGCCATAATAGGTAGGTATGGTGGCTATTTTTAGCAACGTAAAGGAGATTTATGTGTGATAGAGTGTATCATAACATGGGGTTTGGATGCATCGGCTAAGTTTGCACCAACTCTCAAGGCGAGAAAGATCATTGCACGGTACCGGAGAGGCTAGCAAATTGTTGGAAGATAGGAGTGTGTATAAGCCATGGATTCACATTAGTCATAAAGAAATCATATACTTATTGTAAAGTCTGTTAGCCCTCGAATCATATTACTCCCCACATGCCCCTATGGAGGAGGTTGGTAGGAGTTAACCATCGCGCGTCCCCGATTATAACAACACATATGAGTTCAGTCGGACCTAAGAATGCCCAGACTTCCCCACCATGCCATCACCAATACTTAGATGGTCATGAACATATATCCTTTCATATTAAGACACCAATATAATTAAAACATGTGTTTCAGGTTTGGTGATCTACATGAAAGTTTTTATTATACCCCTTTTAATACTTATCCTTCTCGAACTAGTCTTATAAAACATACATATTGCCAATTGTTAATTAATATACTCTAAAAAGTATATAAGTTAAGAATGAGAGTGCAATCATTTCTATAAAATATAACCACCGCCGTTCTCTAACAAGTATAAGTGAAGCACAAGAGCAACTGCCAAGCTCAAAAAGATATAAGTGAAATATATGGAGTATTCTAACAAATCATGAATAAATGTGTGTATCTCTCATGGTGTGCCCAGCAAACAATGATTGTGGAAAACTAAAAAGAAAACAAAGAAAAGACTATAATACAGGGTGCTCCAAGAAAATCTCATATCATGTGATGAATAAAAATATAGCTCCAAGTAATATACTAATAGATTGTAGGCGAAAGAGGGGATGCCATCCGGGGCATCCCCAAACTTAGACACTTGGGGTGCCTTGGGCATCCTGATGAGGACATCCCAAACATGGGCACCACACCACCAAACATCAACGGTCCAATCACAAGAAGTCGCGCAATGCAAATACATGATCAGGTGAACGCTAACTTATGTCTATCATTTGACCATGAAAACATGGTTGTACCTTCACCTCCTTTGTTGTTGGTTGAACTCAGGTGCGATACTGAAGAAGGCCAGACACATTTCAGTCCGCGCAACACAATGTTTTATGGCGAAGAAACAAAGTTAGGAATCCATGAAGAAATGAGTTGTATGCTGAAGAAACATTGTTCCGATTCCGACGAAACAATGTTTTGCACGAGTTTGGACATCCCGACTTGCGAAAGGTTCCTAGAACTCGAGTTTTCTGCTGAAGGAAACATTGTTCGACCCCAGTGAACAATGTTTGGTCGGCAACTACCAACCACCTCCAACGAGAGGTTTCCAGAAGCTACCTCATTAAGTCTGTAAGCCATTTAGTCAAACAAAAGCTGGTTCTCTTTCACACCTAAGCTGGTTCCCAAAGCTAGTTTAATTTCACACCTATCCAGGGGGGTTGTCTCGATTATAAATAGGCTAGCTTTTCCCTTCGTTGGGGACTTTTGCCATTTCTATCAAAGACCTAAGACATAGAATCCTCTTGAGATTGGAGAGATCTTGTTTCCCTTATTCTCGTGATTCCTTGAGAAATTGCTCCTAATTCGTGCTCCACGACTAGATCGTGTTGTGTGGGCTAGATTTCATGGTTTCCCTTGCGGATTGCACCTATCCCGTGCTCCATGACTTGCAAGCGTGGTTGTGTGGGGTAGTATTGCGGGTTGTGGATCGGCAAATGTTCGGATTGTAAGCCTCGGTGAGCATCCTCCTCCTCGGGTCATAATATCTTCTTTTTCATTTTTTCGGCTGTTTGCAACTAGTTATCCCCATCCACTTATAGATCCTACACCATGAAGATCGGACCTCCCCTTGTTCACCCTCTTCTCCGAAGACGGTGGAATACCATCTGGTATTCAGAGCAAGGTTTACACGGTAGGATCTGTATCTTTGTTGCTAGATCTATCCTTTTTAGTTTGGTTTTTCCCCATCCTAAAGTCCAAAGCCAGAAAAGCCAAACAAAAAATCCAAGCCTTTGTTTGCTGAGATCTAGTTGTTTGCTTTCCTCTTTGTGTTGGCCCCAAGTTCGATCCGAAGTTGCTGCTGTTTTCTTCGACTCTTGTTGTTGGATCTATTCTGTTGCAAAAAAAGAGCAAAAAAGAGAGAGAGAGAGAGAGAGAGAGAGAAAAAGAGGTGAAAAAAAGAGAAGAGAAAGTGTTGAGCAAGTGTGCAATCATATTCAGTTGGGTGAGAAATTTCAGAAGTTGAAGTGGTAAGTGTTGCAGGTCAAACGTGGTGCAAAGATCTACAATTTTTTCTTATTATTTATTTGGTTTGCATCGGTTGGATCGCCGCACTAGCCCTCCCCGTTTTACCCACCCATATCCACCTAGACACCGACATCTTCTTTCCTTTCATTCGCCCATCCACTCCAGATTTTCTACCACCGCACAGCCGTGAAGGAATCATTAGAATTTGGGTAAGGAAGAAGGTGAGCTGAGTGTTTTCCACATATATTTTTCTTTTGTCCACTTGTTTCCGAGAGTTAACATGACACGATCCAACTCGAGTGTACATGGACATCAACATGTGGAAGATGATCTCCCAAAAACTCGCGCGGCACTTGGCGAAACGATTGAGGAGAGTATAGCTGCAGCTATGTGAAGGTTGTTCGAAGGTTGTCTTCCTATCGCGGGTAATGGGGGTCAACATCAACACAGCCCCGCTGCCTCGCTAGCCGCTGACAACTAACGACGTCAAGGAAGCGAGGATCGCCGCGATGGTCGTGGAAGAGCGGCAGGAGCTGCTGCCCACGGCGCCCCTGCTATTGGGGCTCAACGGAGGCGTGGAGAATTTGCTGCCCCTCACGAGGGTGGGCTGCATGGAGGACAAGCTCGTGGGCGAGGCCATGACCCCCACGGGTTTGCTGCTGATCACCGACGACGAGTTGCACATGATGGTGATGACATCTCTCGGAGCATGGTGACGAAGATGAAGGCATGGGGGACTATGCACCCTACTCCCCGCCATCTCGTGGTGCTGTTTTTGGTCGCAATGGTCATCATAATGACCGTCGTGATCAAGATGGTCGTGATAACAAAGCGAGAGTGGAGCTGCATGTGCCATCATTCACTGGAAAAGAGGATCCGGATGCATATATTGAGTGGGAGGAGAAGTGTGATCAAATATTTTGCATCCATGGGCTTTCTGAAGCCAAGAGAGTTGATCTTGCTATTATGGAGTTCTCTGGTTTTGCTCTTACATGGTGGAATCAGCTGCAAGACGATCGATTGCTATCGGGCAATAATTATATTCGCAGCTGGGCTTTGATGAAGCAAGTCATGAGGCGCCATTTTGTTCCCTCATAGCATGAGAGGAAACTGTACAAGAGATTGCAGGAGCTCACTCAAGGGCCGCACACCGTTGAGGAGTACTATAAAGAGATGGAGGTACTGCTAATTCGAACTAGAACCCGTGAAAGTGATGAGGCGAAGATGGCAAGATTTTTACATGGGCTGAATGATGAAATATCAAACTTTGTGGAGATGTTTCCTTATGATACACTACAAGATGTGGTACATCAAGCCATACGAGTTGAGAAGAAGAATATGCGTAATGGTCGTAGTCGTGCTTTCCAAGGCCACACCACCACATCCTCATGGCAGCGAACACAACATCCACATGCCTCGATGGCTTCCTCACCTACTGTTCGCAATCAAGATAAGAGGTCATCACCTGCATCAGGAGTATCCTCCGCTCCACCTGTAGAAAAGGGTTCTGCACGTAGTAGCGACATCCAATGCCACAAGTCCAAAGGAAGAGGTCACATTTCTTCGGAAAGTCCAAGAAAAAGAACTATGATCCTCAATGAATGAGGTGAACGGGAGTCTGAAAGTGACCCTGAAGGTTGCAATGATGAAGTGGAAGAGCAGCAAGATTGGGAAGTAGGAGGAACTATTTTATCTCACGAAGAACTTGATGGTGAAGGTTTGGTTGTATGTCGTTCACTTAATGCCTAGGTTGTGGAGGAGAAAAAGGGTCAATGGCATAATCTTTTTCACACTCGTTGCCTTATCAACTCAAAGATATGTCGAGTGATTGTTGATAGTGGCAGCTGCAACAATATTGCAAGCACGGAGATGGTTGAGAAGCTTCAATTGCAAACAAAACGTCACCAACACCCATACCGCATGCAATGGGTGAATGATTGTGGTGCAATTAAGGTGATTAGCAGCGTGCGAATACCAATTTCAGTAGGGACATATCATGATGATGTTGGGTGTGATGTGGTGTCGATCCACGCTTGTCACTTGCTTCTTGGACGACCGTGGTTTCTTAACCGTGATGTGCAAATCAGCGGGCATGCGAATCGCTTATGTTTTGTCCATAGAGGAGAAAAGTTCACTTGGCTGCCCATGACACCCGAGGAAGTCTATCTTGATGAGATGAAAACAAAAGGAAAGGAAACGGGAGAGAGTGATCATAGACAACGAGTGAGCCACCAACATAGTGAGGGAGTGTTTCCACAGCCAAAAGCTCCACAGCCAAATATGACCAAGCCTCGGGAAAAACAGGGATTAGTTATGATGGCTGGGAAAAAGGATATGCGGGAATTGAGAGGACCTAATACTCCATTCTTTGTACTCATGTACAAGGAAACTTTATTGGCTGCTAACGAATTACCCTCCACTGTTCCTAGTGTTGTTTTTGATCTTTTGCAGGAGTATGAGGATGTGTTTCCCAAGGAGGTGAAACCAGGTTTGCCACCGAAGTGGGCCATTGAACACCAAATCGACTTTGTTCCGGGCGCCCCACTACCAAACCGACCACCGTACCAAGCAAACCCATAGGAGACGAAGGAAATTAAGAGGCAAGTAGAAGATCTTCTTAACAAACGGTATGTAAGGGAAAGTCTTTCTTCTTGTGTTGTTCCCATTCTTCTAGTTCCAAAGAAGGTCGGTTCTATGCACATGTGATACGTCCAAAACGTATCTATAATTTCTGCTTGCTCCATGCATGTTTTGGGTGATATTGCTATGCTTTTGATACACTTTCATACACTTTTGATCATATTTGGACTAACTAATTAACTCAGTGCACCCCAGTGCCAGCTTCTGTTTTCTGCTGTTTTTGTATTTCAGGTTTTCCCATTACTTAAATTGCCAGAAAATTCCGGGAAAACTATATAAAAAAATCAGCGCTCCAGAAGCTTCCGTGCGCCAGAAGGGGGGCTAGAGGGGGGCCAGGGGGGCCCCAGGCGCCCTGATGGCGCGGCCCCACCCCTGGCCGCTCCGGGGGGCCGCTTGGGCTGCTCCCACCTCCTCTGGTGCCCTACCTGGACTCCTATTTATTCTCCCGTCGCGAAAACCCTGATTCCAGAACCCTTTTCTCCAGAAGCAATTCCGATCTCCGCCGCCATCGCCACCAAGTTTCGGGGGACCAGAATTCCTGTGCCGGCATCCTGCCGGGACGGGGAAGTGCCCCCGGATTCATCTCCATCGATGTTGCTTCCTCCCTCCATGATGAGGGAGTAGTTCTTCCTCGGGGCTGAGGTTTCTACCAGTAGCTATGTGGTCAATTCTCTCTCCCATTATGTGATCTTCATTGTGATCATAGGCTATGTTAATCTAGGGTGATCCCATGATATTTCCCCTTCCTCTATGTATTGGATTGATGTACTCACTTGTCTTTATCTAGTATAATCTCCGAGACCAAGGTGACAGCGGTCTATTGGACATGGATTAGAAGAATATTTTCATGAGTGATTTCCTCTTTTGTGTGTTGATTGAAGATTGAGAGTCTCTTGGTGCTTGTCTTTGATTATCCTTGAGATATGTTGTGGTGATTGTGGTACTCTCTTTGGATGGCCGCGGTGACATTGGGAAATCCATAGATTGAGAACTACGAACTTTGAGGTGTGCTTTTGTAGCCCTACATAATTCTCATCCTCTCTTGACCACAAAGGAATGACCTCCGAGTGCGTCCCCCTTGCATGTTTTATGGGAAATATCATGTGATTCGATAATGTTAATGTTGTTGGGAGTTGCCACTAGTGAAAGTATGATCCCTAGGCCTTGTTTCCACCATTGCAATACCATTTGTGCTCATGTTTACCACTTGTTTGCTTGCTGCACTTTTTATTACAGATTTATATTACTTTACTTTGCCACTCCTATCATCCATATTTTACCATCTCTTCGCCGAACTAGTGCACCTATACATCTGACAAGTGTATTAGGTGTGTTGGGGACACAAGAGACTTCTTGTATCTTGATTGCAGGGTTGCTTGAAAGGGGTACGTTCAACCTCCACTTCCCTGAGTTCGATAAACCTTGGGTTACTCACTTAAGGGAAATTTGCTGCTGGCCTACAAACCTCTACTCTTGGAGGCCCAGCACTGTCTACAGGAATAGAAGCGTGTAGTAGACATCAAGCTATTTCTGGCGCGGTTGCTGGGGAAGTGAGGTAAGTGAAGGTACCTTCTCTAGATCTTGCAATTAAATCTTTTTGTTTCTTGTTTTTATTTCACTAGTTTTGCTTAATGGAAAACAACAAAAATATGAGAGAGCTTTATAAGCTCTACCTTGCTTTGGGACATGATGTGTTTGAAGAGAAAATTAAAAAACCTATGGAACTTTATTATTTGCATAACAATCATGATGGTGGTGATGTTATTAGTATGCTTTCTTTGAATATCAATATTGCTAATGACATGGAAAGCTCTAAGCTTGGGGATGACACGTTTGATGAACATGATATTTTTAGTCCCCCAACTTTTGAAGAGAAAATTTACTTTGATGATACTTTGCTTCCTATATATGATGATTACAATGATAAATGTGAGCTTTTTAGTCCACCTACTATTGAGGATAAAATTTATTATGATTATGATATGCCTCCTAAATATGATGATTACCATGATTGTTATGATTGCTTTACTCTCACTATTCCTAATAAGAAAGATTTTGCTTATATGAAGAGTAATGATACTTTTATGCTTTTGGATCATGGTAACAATGCTTTATGTGATGCTTATATTGTTGAGTTTATTCGTGATCCCACGGAAAATTATTATGAGAAGGGAACATATGCTTATAGATATTTCAATAATATCAAGTTCCCTCTCTTTATGTTGAAGGTTTTGAAGCTGCACTTGTTTTGTCTTCCTATGCTTATTGCTTTGTGCTTCAATGAATTATTCTATTGCAATATTCCTATGCATAGGAAGCATGTTAGGCTTAAATGTGTTTGGTATTTGCTTCTTGATGCTCTCTTTTGTTCTTCAACTCTTATTCCTACGAGAGCATCATTAAAGTCTTAAGCCTATCTTTATGGCTATAAAGAAAGAGCTCTAGGGAGACAACCCTTGTTATCTTTGCTTTTAGTTTGTTCTTTCAGTTTTTAGTGATCTTGATGTTTGTTACTACTGTAGCAACATCATTGTATCTTTTTTTTTCAGCTTTGTGCCAAGTTTAGCCTCTGATTGCAAGAAAGTTCAAAAGTTGTGACGTGCAGTCCAGAAAACAGATTCTGTCCTTGGACAGAAAAATTCGTATAAAATCACCAGATCATCTTTTTTATCTGAATTTTTTTGACAGTGTTCTCTATACAATTGGCTTTCGAGCATCTGTTCTGAGTTTTTTGATTTGAGTTGCAGAAGTACCCCGAAAAAATTATTTACTTCCTGCTGGTCTGTTTTTCACAGATTCTGTCCCGTTTTGCCTTTTCTTTGTTTCGCAAACCTTGGGCTTGCTTTTTCTTTGCAAAAACCTTTTGCAATCTTGAGAAACAGTAGCTCTTCAAGATTATATTTATTTCCAATAGGGAAAAATTATTTTATTGTGGGTACTAACCTCGCTAATCAGATTATGATGAGTTATGTATGAAGGGAGTTTTCAAGTGTGCGAGGGAAGATGATAAAAGAAGATTCAGGAGTGCCAAACGCTCAAGCTTGGGGATGCCCCCATGCACCCCCAAGAAATATCCAAGGAGACTCAAGCATCTAAGCTTGGGGATGCCCCCATGCATCCATCAACAATTATTAGTTCGTCTTTCGTTCCACTATATTTTAATCACTTCATGCATTATGTGCTATGCTTGGAGCGTCTTGCTCTTAGTTTCCTTTTTAGTTTTCTTTAGCTTTGCTTGCTGTTCATAATAAGTTAGATCCTATCCTTCATTGTTTGGGATAGAAATACGCTCCACTCCACTGTAGAACACAACATAGGCTTGCATGCGTATCTTCTTGTGTGTGTTCTTTATCTTTTCATAGCTGCTGTCATGCTTAGCTCTTAGTTTTCATGCTTATCTTTTTAAGAAATTTTGTTTAGGTTGTTGCTTCTGGAACTCTCTTGAGTTATCATGCTTATCTTGTTAAGAGAGTTGGCTTATGTGGCACTGGTTGATATGTCTATGATAAAAATGCTATGTGCATAATGGTGCTTAGTAGTTCATGTTTTCTTATGGTTAGTCTCAAATAGCTGGGGGTTCTTAATGTGTTATTGAAGTACCAGCATGATTTGTTTGCCTATGATGTGGTATGGTTTAGTGATATCTTCCTCCAAGAATTTATTTTGATTGACTTGGCATATGCTCACGCATATTTAAGACTGTAAAGAAAGTCTATCAAGCCTTGATGATCTTTAATTTCTGAGTAGTGATATAACTTCCATGCCCGATTCAATGTTGCTTTGTCGCTCTGCATGATTATGGCCGTCATTGCTCTCTTAGTTGGTCGCTCCCAGTCTTTTGCTAGCCTTCACCTGTACTAAGCGGACTGACTGCTTGTGCATCCAAAATCCTTGAAACCAGTTATGCCATATGAGTCCACCATACCTTCCTATATATGGTATTTACTTGCCATTCCTAACGAAGACTTTCTTGTACCATATCAAAATTATTCAAAAGCATTTATCTTTTGTGCCTCTGTTTTAGCTCATGAGGAAGTAGTAGTTAATTCATGATCTTTCAAAGTTGGACAAGTTTTACCCCGGGACTGCATGTCTAATCTGCAAACCCCTAATACGAGGAGGAACTGGCATGAGTGCGCCCGGCTCATAAAAGATAATACAACAAACAAACCCTCCTTCACGCTTTGTTCATGAGAAATCAGAAAACTTTTGGCAGTGATAAACAAAGGAGATTAAGGGGATGTGATCGTCCCCGTACGGGAGCCGTTCCTCGAAACTTGTCCAGTTCGAGAAGTGATTGGGTTGTCTACTAACATTCGTTGACGAAATATGCACCTCCCAAAATCATTTTTACCTCTGTTTTCAAAACCAAGAGCTCTGGTACATGTTTAGTCTTTGTTTCCAGCCACGGGTTTTCAACCTTGCCATCAAAATCCACGGTTCGAGAGTCTCCACCTTCTTTCTTCAAAGCACCAATTATTGAGAGCATGATTGTCATTCTGAGTGTAATGTGCGTTGTCCCAAAGTACCATTGTCTTCTGCATGATTGTGATATGGCTTATTCTGAAATCATTGTATCTAGTCGTCACTTAAACTTCGGAGGTGCTCCTGCATTTATGTTTTGCTTCACTAAAGGGGGCAAGTGAGGTATCACTTTGTCATGTTTGCACACCATGCTCACTACAAATCTATTGGGTGTTTCAGTATCATATTGTAAACTTTCAGTTCTTTGTGATATTCTCATGAGGCAACTTAATTACTAAAGATTCATTATCTCAATAAGCATTTGTCATGTGACTGTGAAAGACTCTTTGGTAGCATGTCACCACAGAAATTATGCTTGTTATCATTTACCTACTCGAGGACGAGCAGGAATTAAGCTTGGGGATGTTGATACGTCCAACACGTATCTATAATTTCTTCTTGCTCCATGCATGTTTTGGGTGATATTGCTATGCTTTTGATACACTTTCATACACTTTTGATCATATTTGGACTAACCTATTAACTCAGTGCACCCCAGTGCCAGCTTCCGTTTTCTGTTGTTTTTGTATTTCAGGTTTTCCCATTACTTAAATTGCCAGAAAAATTCCGGGAAAAATATATAAAAAATCAGCACTCCAGAAGCTTCCGTGCGCCAGAAGGGGGGCCAGAGGGGGGCCAGGGGGGCCCAGGCGCCCTGATGGCACGGCCCCACCCCTGGCCGCGCCGGGGGGCCGCCTGGGCTGCTCCCACCTCCTCTGGTGCCCTACCTGGACTCCTATTTATTCTCCCGTCGCGAAAACCCTGATTCCAGAACCCTTTTCTCCAGAAGCAATTCCGATCTCCGCCGCCATCGCCACCAAGTTTCGGGGGACCAGAATTCCTGTGCCGGCATCCTGCGGGGACGGGGAAGTGCCCCCGGATTCATCTCCATCGACGTTGCTTCCTCCCTCCATGATGCGGGAGTAGTTCCTCCTCGAGGCTGAGGTTTCTACCAGTAGCTATGTGGTCAATTCTCTCTCCCACGATGTGATCTTCATTGTGATCATAGGCTATGTTAATCTAGGGTGATCCCATGATATTTCCCCTTCCTCTATGTATTGGATTGATCTACTCACTTGTCTTTATCTAGTATAATCTCCGAGACCAAGGTGACAGCGGTCTATTGGACATGGATTAGAAGAATATTTTCATGAGTGATTTCCTCTTTTGTGTGTTGATTGAAGATTGAGAGTCTCTTGGTGCTTGTCTTTGACTATCCTTGAGATATGTTGTGGTGATTGTGGTACTCTCTTTGGATGGCCGCGGTGACATTGGGAAATCCATAGATTGAGAACTACGAACTTTGAGGTGTGCTTTTGTAGCCCTACATAAGTCTCGTCCTCTCTTGACCACAAAGGAATGACCTCCGAGTGCGTCCCCCTTGCATGTTTTATGGGAAATATCATGTGATTCGATTATGTTAATGTTGTTGGGAGTTGCCACTAGTGAAAGTATGATCCCTAGGCCTTGTTTCCACCATTGCAATACCATTTGTGCTCACGTTTACTACTTGTTTGCTTGCTGCACTTTTTATTACAGATTTATATTACTTTACTTTGCCACTCCTATCATCCATATTTTACCATCTCTTCGCCGAACTAGTGCACCTATACATCTGACAAGTGTATTAGGTGTGTTGGGGACACAAGAGACTTCTTCTATCTTGATTGCAGGGTTGCTTGAAAGGGGTACGTTCAACCTCCCCTTCCCTGAGTTCGATAAACCTTGGATTACTCACTTAAGGGAAATTTGCTGCTGTCCTACAAACCTGTGCTCTTGGAGGCCCAACACTGTCTACAAGAATAGAAGCGTGTAGTAGACATCAACATATGCGCTGATTCTAGATCCATTAACAACATAACTGTGAGATATCGACACCCTATTCCTAGGCTCGATGACATGCTTGATGAACTTTGTGGCTCCACCATATTTTCCAAAATTTATTTGCGAAGTGGATACCACCAAATAAGAATGAAAGAGGGTGACGACTGGAAAACTGCATTCAATACAAAATTTGTCTTGTATGAATGGTTGGTTATGCCTTTTGGATTAACAAATGCACCTAGTACTTTCATGAGATTGATGAATCATGTGCTTAGATCCTACATTGGCAAGTTTGTAGTGTTTTACTTTGATGACATATTGATTTATAGCAAAACTTTGGAGGATCATGATGAACATATAAAATGTGTGCTTGCTGTCCTACGTGAGGAAATGTTGTACGCTAATGTGGAAAAGTGCACATTTTGCACAAACAAGGTTGTGTTTTTTGGCTTTGTTGTTTCAGCAAAAGGTGTGGAGGTCGATGAAGAGAAGATCAAGGCTATTCATGAGTGGGTGCCTCCACAAAATGTGAGCCAAGTACGTAGCTTCCTCGGACTTGCAGGTTTCTACCGCCGGTTTGTGAAGGATTTCAGCACCATTGTTGCACCCATGAATGAGTTAACAAAGCAAGACACTTCATTCCAATGGGCTGACGCCCAAGAAAAGTCCTTCCAAGAACTAAAGATGAGATTGACATCAGCCCCATTGCTTTCACTTCCTGATTTTGGTAAGACATTTGAGATTGAATGTGATGCAAGTGGTGTCGGCATTGGTGGAGTTCTAATGCAAGAAGGTAAACCCATTGCCTACTTTAGTGAGAAGCTTAATGGTCGAACTCTTAATTATTCCGTCTATGACAAAGATGTCACAACCCTAGTTCTGGTATGCTCTAGGTTAGTTTGTGGTTTGCATCATGTTTAAATTTCAAATGAAATTGAAATGAGGACTTGTGAAACCCTCAGGAACCCTTTTGAAAAAGACCCAAATAAAAGTTGCTCCAAAAAGGTCCAAGAAAATGTTCATGTGGCCCTCTAAAAATATTGGTCAGAGATAAAAATCAAACCAATATTATTAGAAGCCCATAAGCATTTGTTTTGGGCATTTGGAATTAATGCAATAGCTATTTTTCTTGGATATATATATATATTATATATTTTATATATGTCCAAAATTATGGTTCTTTATTTTTAGGGGTTTGGGTTAATTCCTAGGTCCCTGCAAAATAAAATGTCAGAAGAAAATAAATGATTTAGTTTAGAAATTAAATCAAAACAAATGTCAGAAGAAAATAGAAAAGAAAAATAAAAAGGACAGACTTACCTGTGCTGGCCCAGCACAGCACGGCCTGGCCGGCCCAGCTAGCCAGCCCAGCCCGCTCCTCCCTGTCGTCTTCCTCCTTGAAAGAAGGACGAGCGCGTGCTCCGCGCCCGCGGCCACGCGCCACGGCCACCTCCTCCTTCCGCGCTGCCGACGCGCCTAGCAGCCTCTGGACGACGCCACGCACCCCCTGGACCCTCTCACTCCCCCTCGGTCCCTTCTCCCCTCTCCTGGTGCTCTTCCTCGCGAACGCCCGAACGCCACCGTCGCCGCCGCTCGCCGTAGCCGTGGCCACCGTCCCCCTCTCGCCTCGCCGGAGTGCCCAGAAGCTCGGCCCCGTTCCTCTCCTTCTCCTCGCCAAGCTGCCCGACGCCAGAAGCCCCTGGAGCGCCGTCGACGACCTCGTCTTCAACCTGCGGCCGTGAAGATCGCCGGCGACCCTGCGCCCGCTCCGACGCGTCCCCGAGCTAGCTGACGACGCCATCAAGATCGCCGTGAGCTCTTCTACCTTTCCCCCCTTCCCTCGTGCTCGCGCCTGTCCTCTAGCTCCGATTCCTCCCGCGGCCGAGAGCTTCTCGCCACCGTCCATGGTGTAGCCGTGGCCACAGCCGCACGAGCTCACAACGGAGCACGTCATCGTGCTCAGGAAACCCCCAGGAACCCAACGCACTCACTCCCTCGCCTTCTCGTGCACCGTAGCACCTAAACCGACGAGGCCCGAACTCCGGCCGCCGCTGGGCTTGACGCCGGCGACGATTCCGGCCGCTCCAGCTGCTGCCGCCTAGCGCGTTGGATGCGCAAGAGTCTGCGCATCCTGTAGGTGCCCTCCGCCGCTCGAATGGTCGATGGAGGCGAGTTTCCGACGCCCTCCGCCGCATTCGGCCTCGCCGGCGGCTAACCGCCGGTGGGTTTTGACCCAAACCCACCGGGTTTGACTTCCCCTGAGTCTATGACATGTGGGCCACCTTGACTAATTTTTAGTTTAGGGTTTAATTAATTTTTAATTACTGACATTAATCTAATTAGACACTGACATGTGGGCCCCTTGTCTGTTTAGTTTAGTTTTAAACTTTAGTTAATTAACTGAGTCACTGACCAGTGGGACCCCACTGTCAGGTTTGACTCTGGACAGCCCCTTTGACCTGCTGACGTCATGCTTGTGTCATGCTGATGCAGTATTCCAATTCTGGCATTTAAATAAATCTTAAATGATTTATTTATTTCAGAAATTGGCCTAAACTTCAAAAATTCACAGAAATTCAACCGTAGCTCAGAATGAAATAATTTATATATGAAAAATTATCAGAAAAATTCAATCTATCCATCTGTACCATTTTCATGCATGACAAATGAAGTTATACCTACTGATTGTATGAAAACACATAAATGACATTTAAAATGCTTTTTCTTAGAGTTGCATTTGAACCCTTGGTTCAAATGGAATTCAACCAAACAAAATGCTAGCAGCACTAGCTCAAACAACATCATAACTTCATGCCATATTCATGAATCATATTGTTGCATATGCTTGTGTTTGATTGTCGGCATCGTTCTTCTCGATAGGTCTAGCTCCGGAGACCGATCCAGAGTACCTGTCAGAGGAGCAGTGCTCTGCACGTTGTTTTACCAGGCAAGCAAACCCCTTTGTTCATTCCGATACAATCCTACTCTCTCGCTCATGCTCCATGTTATTGCATTAGGACAACAACGATTTCAACTGCTACTTTATGCTGCGGTAGTTGAACCCATTCCTCTGCATGACCTGTCTTTCCACAGTAAATAGTTGAAACCCACTAGCATGTGTAGGAGTTGATTGAAGCCATGTTGTGATCTTACCATGCCTTGCTTGCTATTGCTTAGAGTGTGTCAGGTCTGATTCATCGGGAATGAATTGGAGTGAAATGATATGTTCTGATGCTGAGGGTTAAGTGTGTGAACACGATTTGGTAAAGGTAGTGGTGAGAGGCCATGTAGGAGTACATGGTGGGTTGTCTAACTGGAACCGTCCCTAAGAACTGAGTTCCGAGTATGTTGTCCAATGACTAGTTACTACCACACATTGGGTTCCGGTAACTCGACCCCTCTCGACTTATTAATCAACATGATCTCTGTCCAGGAGTTGCGACTAGTTTCTGGTGTTTGTAGGTAGTGTTATTTCTCTACCAGGTGGCACCCGGCAGGGTGGGCTTGGGACAGACTAGGCACACGTGGCCCGGTGTACCGAGTGGCACCCGGATGGTGGGCTCGGGAACCCTGTACACATCGTTTGGGTCCGTGATGGAAACCTCGGCCGGACTCCCTTGCGGATGGAACCCGAATAGGCGATAAACCTAGACGAGAGACTTGTTTGGTTAGTCAGGTCGTGGCCGACACCCTCGCCAGGCTTCCGCTTGAAGGTTGCCGAGATACACGACGTGTACCTGGCGGTAAGTGGCGAGAGCGTGTGTGAAGAAGTACACCCCTGCAGGGTTATCATAATCTATTCGAATAGCCGGGTCCGCGGATATGGACTTCTTGGATGCTTACGTGGTACATAGACAACTTGAAGTGGATACTCTAAAATGCTCAAGACAAGTTTGAGTGCTATGGATGGCCTTCTCGTAGGGAGACAGGAATGAATCCATAGTGGTGTATTGTGTGGTGCTTAGTGGACTCGTGTGCGCGACCTCAAAGAGTTGCCAACAATCGTAGAATAGGATAGCCACTGAGTCAAAGCTGGCTTGCTGCAACTAAACCCCACTTGCCTTCTTGATACAAGTGCATGTATGATAGGATCTGATGTAAGTCTTGCTGAGTACCTTTGTACTCATGTTTGCTTAATTTATGTTTTGCAGATAGGATTTATGTCTCCCTAGTAGTTCCGCTTGGACTTCGACAAGTAGCTTGATACCTCAGCTACGATCTTGGCCGAGTGTTGTAGATAGTCAGGCTCTTCAGCCTTTTCATTTGTAGATGTCTGTACTCAGACATGTAGTGTTTCCGCTTGTTGCTTGTATGCTCTGAATGTTGGGTCATGAGACCCATGTTTGTAATACTTGGCTCCTCGGAGCCTAATCAATAAATACTTTGTTTATTAGAGTCTTGTTGTGATGCCATGTTGTATTTGCACATATTGAGCATATTGTGTGTATGTTTTTGAAATGCTTGGTATGTGTGGGATCCGACACCTAGTTGTTTACCCTTGGTAGCCTATCTTACAGGGAAATGTCTCCTAGTGTTTCCACTGAGCCTTGGTAGCTTGCTACTGCTCCGGAACACTTAGGCTGACCGGCATGTGTCCTTCTTCGTTCCTGTGTCTGTCCCTTAGGGGAAATGTCACGCGTTGTTCCTTTAAGTCCTTGTAGCTTGCTACGACTTGGGTTCATACGTTGATGACCGACACGTTCGTTGCTGGGTCACGGATGCCTGTCACTGTAATTTAGTGCCACTTTTGGTTTATAACTGGTCATGTCGGCCCGGGTTCTCTGTCATATGGATGCTAGCGACACTATCATATACGTGAGCCAAATGCGCAAACGGTCCCGGGCCAGGTAAGGTGGCACCCGTGGGGATACCGTGCGTGAGACCGCAAAGTGATATGGTGTGTTACATGCTAGACCGGTGTGACTTAGGATCGAGGTCCCGACAAAAGAATTGTATGCACTTGTCTGATATTTGGAAACATGGTAGCATTACTTGTGGCCAAAAGAGTTTGTAATACATTCTGACCATGAATCCTTAAAACATCTAAAGGGCCAACTCAAACTGAACCGTAGACATGCAAAATGGAGTGAGTTCATAGAGTATTTTCCTTATATTGTCAATTACAAGAAAGGGAAGGATAACATTGTTGCCGATGCATTGTCTAGGCGTCACATTTTACTTTCCCAACTTGATGTTAAAATCCTTGGTTTAGCAAGCATCAAAGAATTGTATGCTCACGACTCAAACTTTTTTGAACCATTTTGAATGTGTGACAAGGGAAAGGGATGGGAGAAGTTTCATTTGCAGGATGGATTTCTATTCCGAGCTAACAAATTGTGCATCCCAGATTGTTCTATTCATTTTTTGCTCTTGAAGGAGGCTCACGCTGGTGGTCTCATGCGACATTTTGGAGCCAAGAAAACTGAAAGTGTGCTTGTTGATCACTTCTTTTGGCCACGCATGAGACGTGACGTGGAACGCTATGTGATGAGATGCGAGATTTGCCACAAAGCTAAGTCCCGTTTGAATCCTCATGGTTTATATACTCCTCTATCTATTCCAAATACTTTGTGGGAAGATATTTCTATGGATTTTGTTCTTGGTTTACCACGGACTGAGAGGGGGACTGACTCGGTGTTCTTGGTAGTTGATCGTTTTAGCAAAATGGCACATTTTATCCCATGTCATAAGAGCGATGATGCTTCACACATTGCTAACCTATTTTTCAGGGAAGTTGTGCGGCTACATGGAGTTCCCCGCACGATTGTGTCAGACCGCGACACCAAATTTCCGAGCTACTTTTGGAAGACCATGTGGGGAAAAATTGGCACCAAGATCCTATTTTCCACAACCTGCCACCCACAAACTGATGGACAGACTGAAGTTGTTAACCGAACATTGTCCATGAAGCTACGAGCAGTCCTCAAGAAGAATTTGAAGATGTGGGAAGAGTGCCTACCTCACGTGGAGTTCGCATATAACAGGGCAGTACATTCGACCACTAAATTTTTCCCATTTGAACTTGTTTATGGATTCAAACCTATTGCTCCCATCGATCTTTTGCCTTTACCACTACAGGAACGAACCAACCTTGATGCAAGTAAGTGTGCTGATTTCGTCAAGAAACTTCTTGGCCGGGCAAATGAGAACATTGAGAAAATGACTGAACAATATACGAAGCAGGTCAACAAGCCCAGGAAGAAGCTGGTGTTCGATCAAGGAGATTTGGTATGGGTACACCTTCGGATGGACCGTTTTCCCGAGCAACGCAAGTGCAAGTTGCAGCCACGCGGTGACGAACCTTTCCTGGTGCTCGAGCGGATGAGCGACAATGCTTATATGATCGATCGTCCAGAAGAATATGGTGTTATCCCAACCTTCAACGTCTCCGATCATTCCCCATACTTTGAGCCTTTAGAGTCGAGGATGACTCCTTCTCAAGAGGGGGAGGATGATGAGGACATCCCAACCATGGGCACCACACCACCAAATATCAACGGTCCATTCACACGAAGTCGCGCAATGCAAATACATGATCAGGTGAAAGCTAACTTATGTCTATCATTTGACCTTGAAAACATGCTTGTACCTTCACCTCCTTTGTTGTTGTTTGAACTTGGGTGTGATACTGTAGAAGGCCAAACACATTTCAGTCCGTGCAAAACAATGTTTTATGGCGAAAAACAAAGTTAGGAATCCATGAAGAAATGAGTTGTCTGCTGAAGAAACATTGTTCCATTTGTGACGAAACAATTTTTGCACGAGTTTGGACATCCCGACTTGCGAAAGGTTCCCAGAACACGAGTTTTCTACTGAAGGAAACATTGTTCGACCTTAGTGAACAATGTTTGGTTGGGAACTGCCAACCACCTCGAACGAGAGTTTTCCAGAAGCTACCTCATTAAGTCTCTAAGCCATTTAGTCGAACCAAAGCTGGTTCTCTTTCACACCTAAGTTGGTTCCCAAAGCTAGTTTTATTTCACACCTATCCAGGGGGGTTGTCCCGATTATAAATAGGCCAGCTTTTCCCTTCGTTGGGGATTTTTGCCATTTCTATCAAAGACCTAAGACATAGACTCCTCCTGAGATTGGAGAGATCTTGTTACCCTTATTCCCGTGATTCCCTGAGAAATTGCTCGTAATTCGTGCTCCATGACTAGATCGTGTTGTGTGGGTTAGAGTTCGTGGTTTCCCTTGTGGATTGCACCTATCCCGTGCTCCACGACTTGCGAGCGTGGTTGTGTGGGGTAGTATTGCGGGTTGTGGATCTGCGAATGTTCGGGTTGTAAGCTTCGATGAGCATCCTCCTCGTCGGGTCATAATCTCTTATTTTCCATTTTTTTGCTGCTTGCAGCTAGTTATCCCCATCCACTTATCGATCCTACGTAGTGAAGATGGGACCTCCCCTTGTTCACCCTCTTCTCCAAAGACGGTGGCATATCACATCCCCAAGCTTAGGGTATTAACGATTCTTATTCCTTCATCCGTAGTGATCTCACCCAACACTTGAAAATTTCAGCACACAAAGTTTATGATTAGTCTATTATACTTTAGGTACTATTATGAACCCAGTCATATTTTATTATCGCATAATAAGTACTCTATTCTAACTTCTGCATGACTTATACCCCCCGATATAATCCGTAGCATCATTAAAACAAGCAAACTATGCAACAAAACCAGAATATGTCTAAAATAGAACACTATGTAGTGATATGGACAAATACAATACTTATGCAGGTCTAATTTTTTTGAAAAATTAGGACTACGTGGTAAATTTGTGTATAAATCATGTGTAAAAATTTGAGAAAATTATCACTAGTAAATTTTAGAATTTACTCAACTAGAAACAAAACTTTTCGTTTTTTAACAGAATAAAGTCAACTATCAACCACATCATTCCAAAGGCTTTACTTGTCACAAACTACAACATTAAACACAATCATAACAGTATAAATAATCGTCTGAACACTCAAGAATAGAAGGTAAAACCAAAAAATTAAGATAAGTATTGGGTTGCCTCCCAACAAGCGCTATTGTTTTACACCCCTAGCTAGGCATAAGGCATTGTTTCAAGTTTTGTAGTAAAAGTAAGGGTGATTATCCATGTTCATTTCATACTCCCTTCTTTCGCCATCAAACTTCCTAAGAGGTAATCGAAAATAATCAAAAGGGCTAAATTTTATAGGGTAAGGATCTATAAGATCATGTTTGGGAGGACGAGGTTCCTCCTTGGGCCCTTTGTAAGTGATGACTATTTCTTCATTATACATGTTTCTTCGAATATGTTCCTTGAATGTTTTCTCAAGCACAAGACCAAATCCATTATTTTGTATAGCAAAATTATTATTAAGTTCGGAAATCTTATCAAGTAAAACTAATGGGCGAATGTTTTTCCTAAGATTCTCATTGTAAGCAACATAGTCTGGAGATCGTAATCACCTTATATCCTCTTGATTGTAAATAATTTCTTCTATAGAAGGAAAACCACAATTTATACTATAATAAGAAAATATTTCTCATGCCTCCTTCATGATATGGATAAATTCATGGGATAGAAATATGGTGACTACGCGTTTAACGAAAGGATCGTGAATTTTTGAAAACTCTAGAAGACTATCTAGTTTTTCCTTCGGCGGGTTGTAACGGGGAGTGTCAAACACTAGTATCATGCATATGATACTATGCATGATACTAGCGTATGATACTACCTCTCTAATGTATAGTACCATATATTAGTATGACGTAGAACTTTGATTATTGCCATGCATGGCACATACTGGCATATCATCTATTATGATACGGTATGATGGTATGATACTCAACCCTCTCTTCATTTAATTCTATGCCTCCGCATCAAATTTGCTTAGTTGGCATGCATGATACTAGATATAATACTCCCATTCCAACCAGCCTTAGTAACTTAATAAAATATTCTTTAATGTTTTTATTATTCATAAGCTTTAATAGTAAGATGGATTGTCCAAATATTCCGCACTAGTGGTGGGAACATCACTAACCTCTTCAAACTCATACATGATAGTAACTTCACGCAAAGCAAGCAAACTAACAAAGTAAAATATTTTTGTGTTTTTGATTTTTATGAGAAGTAGAGAGAGATGAAAAAGAGAGGCGAATAAAAAGTAGATCAAGTAGATGATAGTTTATATGTAGAAACCTGATGAAAATTTGATGTTGTCTCCCTGTCAATGGTGCTAGAAATTATTCCTTCTACATGTAAACGGCCATGGGATTTTCCCCAAAGAGGAGGGGAGATGCATTACAAAGAGATAAGTATTTCCCTCAGTGAGAATCAAGGTTATTGAACTAACAGGAGAAAAAAACAAAATCCCCGACGCAACAACTATACATACAAAAGGAAATATTGGCACCCAATGCAGGCAAGAGGTTGTCAAGCCCCTTGAATTCGTTGCATGCAAGGTTTAATTCTGATAGAAATAGATACATAGATAAATTGCAAAAAAATAAAACTACATAAATTGCAGCAAGGTATTTTTAGTGTTTAAAATATGATAAAGGTAGACTCGAGGGCCATAGTTGTCACTAGAGGCTTCTTTGTCGAACATGGAGCATATGGTGGGTAACAAATTATTGCTGGACAATTTATAGAAAAGTGCATAGTTCTCACGTTATTCACCACAATGATCACACATATAAGCATTAAGTTCGTGACAAGTGGACTCACTCCTGCCTGCATCTACTACTATTAGTTCTCACGTTATTCACCGCAATTTATAGAAAAGTGCATAGTTCTCACGTTATCTGACATGCTATCGTATTATGTTCATAATAAACAGCGTAACGCTTTAAGCAAGAAGGCATGATGTAGAAATATTAAACCCAATCAATATGAATAAACATCGTCGTTTTATCCTTAATGGCAACAATAAAATTACGTGTCTTGTCTCCTACTGTCATTGGGATATAGAGCACCGCATGATTGAACCCATTACAAAGCACCTGTCCCCACTGAAGATAAATCAATATAGGTGGCCAAACCAAATGGATAGATTGGAGAGAAATAAACAGCTATCATAATCATGCATAATAAAGCTTAGAAAAGACTTAATACTTTCAATGAATAATCTGATTATAAACAAACAATTCATCGGATCTCAACAAACACACCGCAAAAGAAGATTACATCAGATAGAACTCCAAGAAGATCGAGGAGAACATTGTATTAAAGATCAAAGATAGAGAAGAATACATTTAGCTACTAGCTATGGACCCATAGGTATGTGGTGAACTACTCACGCATCATCGTAACACAGCAAGGATGATGTAAAAGCCCTCCATGATCGATCCCCCTTCGGAAGAGTACCTGAAAAGGCCTCCAGATGGGATCACGGAAGAATATAAACTTGCGGCGGTGGAAAAACTATTTTTGGTGGGCTCTGTTGGTTTCCCAGTATTAGATAATTTATAGAAGCGGAATCAGATCACACAGAGCCACGAGGGGCCCATAAGATAACAGGGAGTGCCCTATTGCCTTGTCGTCTCCTTGTCTAGTCTCTGGTCCCTTGCCGAAGCTTCTAGGGGTCTCTTTTGTCCAGAAAAAATCGTCAAAAACTTGCCAAGCGTTTGGACTCCATTTGGTAATGATTTTCTAGAAAATAAAAACAAGCAAAAGCAACAAGAACTAGCACTAGGCACTTGGTTCATAGTCCCAAAAATGATATAAAATAGCTTAAAATGCATATAAAGCATTCAATAATGATAATATAATAGCATGAAACAATAAAAATAAATAGATACGTTGGAGACATATTAGGGCCCCCGTGAACCTTCTCAACTTCGTTTTCCTCCTAAAGACTTGGTCTGCAATATAAAATTCATTATAATATATATATATATATATATATATATATATATATATATATATATATATATATATATATATATATATGTGTGTGTGTGTGTGTGTGTGTGTGTGTGTGTGTGTGTGTGTGTGTTTCGCTATTTTGACCTATGTATTGCAAGTTTGTCCTCCGTTCTTGTTTGGAGTTATTTTTTATCAGGGTCTCGAGACCAATACCACCGTGTTGT
>LR738714.1:357455019-357469046 GCA_902687465.1 Secale cereale | reverse complement strand
TATATATATATGTGTGTGTGTGTGTGTGTGTGTGTGTGTGTGTGTGTGTGTGTGTGTTTCGCTATTTTGACCTATGTATTGCAAGTTTGTCCTCCGTTCTTGTTTGGAGTTATTTTTTATCAGGGTCTCGAGACCAATACCACCGTGTTGTCACAAGATTCATACGAGGAGAACTATGTCTCTCACATCATCGTAAACCCCAGGTTCTATAGTGATGTTGATCCCTGCGAGTGGTTCACACACGAAGAAGAGGATGCTGATCTGAGAAGGATGGATTCCTCGACTGGCGAGGAACAAGATGTCTCTCTACCCCAACCAGGGGACATGCATGTGGGGTTCAAAAGATCGAGCCTGATGGATATAGTGAAGGCTCCCAAGGTTCAATTTACTACTTTTTATCGTGTGCAGGATGGCCCGAGTGAGTTGCATTGCATAATCTTGGATCTTGAATGGGAAATCAATATGCTAAAAGAGGAGATTCGCTTTCTCGAGCAGAAGGACAAGCCTACGACCTCATCACCATCAACATTGAAGAACGAAACTTGAGTACACAGGTATGGGTACCACCCTTGGCTTGTTCCAATCTCGGGGGAGGTGCCTCGATATCATGTCACCGTCACATTTTATCAGTTCTATCCATAGTTATTTTGTGATCTATAATAAAAGTATTAGTATGCAATAGTTTGAATGCTTGTTTGGTTCCAATTCTATCAATGTAATTGTGCTTGAAAGTTGTAACAAAGAGTAGTACTAGTTCATGGCAATCTTTGTTTCCCTCTGCGAAGTTACTATCTTTCACTTTCTCAATCTTTAGTTTAATGCGAATATCAAAGTATTCATCCCTATTCCAACCTTAATTATTCTCCACTTGGCAAACATTATGTGATGGGAAAGATCCAGGCACATATATCCAGTGGGATATAGGTAATCATGAGTTATTATTGTTGACATTGTACATGAGATAAAAAAGTTGGGAGGTGAAATAATAAAACCCCAGCTTCCTCCGTGTCCGATATAAACTATTTGTCCTAGAAATATGCTTTGAGTGTCAACAATCTTGGAATACTATATGATAGTTGAGTATATGGGATTTTCTAAATCAAAAGATCTTACATAGACTCTTCCTGAAATATGATGAATTGTAACTTTGCTGAGTTAGAACATAGTTTATTCGTTTTCACGAAAGTTTATTGTTTACACTTTAGCTTGTGGATGAATTTTTACTTGATCATGAGAAGTTTTATGGTGAATAATTGTTGTCATAATAATGATCGTGATGCTGTCGTGTATTTATTTCGTTTTATGTAAACCTCTCTGTATAAACATGTGGTGATGTGGTCATGATTATCGAGTTCGGTATTCGCTTGAGCATAATCAAGGTCTAACCTTGGGGGAGCTGATACGTCCATTTTGCATCATGTTTTCCTATTGTTATTTATAAAACATTTATCAATATTTCACTTTATAATACAATTATAATGCCTTTTATCTCTTATTATACAATATATACATGGAGGGGGAAATTGTTGGCAGCTAGAATTTTAGACCCGAAAAGAGCTACAATAGAGACAACTATTCTCCGGAGCTCCAAATGACCTCAAAATTAACGGAGATTTATTTTGTAATAAATAAAAATATTGGAATAAACAAAAATATTGGAAGAAGAATCCCTAGGAGGGGCCCCACCAGTGAGCCAGAAGCTCATGTGGCGTCCCCTAGGGCACTCCGTGTGAGCTTGTGGGCCCACCAACAGGCCTCCGTGGTCCTCCTTCTCTTATATGAAGCCATTTGCGCTAGAAAAAATAAATCAAGAGAATTCCTTCAGGAAGAAGCGCCGCCATCTCGAGGAAGAACCTGTGCATGAGCACTTTTTCACTCCAGCAGAGCGATCATGTGAAGTTATCAGTAGTTTCGTTTCTTCTAGAGGAATGGGAGAAGTCTTGTTATAAGTAATCAGGTAAAGTTGGTATTTGTTCAAAATTTTAATGAAGTGTATGTTGTTCCTCCTCTATTGGTGTCGTGTGAACATTGACTACACGACACATTACCATGCTTGGGCCTAGGGAAGGCATTGTGGTTTAGTGAGTGGATAATTGGTTGGAAGAGTGATAGATGCTTAAACCCTTGTTAATGCGCTATTCTGTAAGGGGCTGATCTGGATCCATATGTATCATGCTATGGTTTGGTTTATCTTAGTTCTTCTTACGTTGTTGTGGATTCTTGTGAGTGGGGTAATCATAAATGGGTTGCCTATTCAAGTAAGAGAAACACTTTACCACCGACCCACCCACACAACAATTTATCAAAGTAGTGAACGCGAATCAACTAAACATGATGAACATGACTAAACTAGTGTTCCCATGTGTTCTCGAGAATGCGTTTCTTAATATAAGAAGTACTTCTAGCTTGTCCTTTGCAATAAAAGGATTGGGCTACTTTGCTGCACCTTGTTACTTTGGTTACTTGTTACTTGCTATCCATTATCTTTTTGTCAAACTACCTATTACTACAAATTTACAACACTTGCAGATATTTCCTAAAACACCCCCTACTCACACACACCCCAAAAACTCCGCGCGCACACACACCCACCACAACCCCTCCCTCGCTCAAAACCCTAGCAAGGTCACCACCACCGCCAGCAGAAGGCCTCCATTATCAACATCTGCCAGTTTTCCCGTGCAGCTTACCCATCGATCTTCATACCCTAGCCGCATCGAGTTTCTTTGATAACGCCTGCCAAACGCCCCCTTTCCCACAGATCCTCATCCCCCACTCCAGAGGTTACAACCTAAGCATGGCTATGCTTCCCATGGAGCTCGAGGAGCGGTTGGCCGAAAAGAGGTGTATCGCGACCTCTTCCCCCTTGGTCACCGATGTGCAGATGAGGAAGTTGACAGCCATTACTGGTTGCAAGATCTCAATCAGATGGCTAGAGTATGCTGGTATGTCAACGACGCTGGCTACGACATTGAGGTTGTCGACAGCGACGGCCTGACACAGGCTATGTCATAGGTTTAGTGGCCCACCCCTAACCCACGGGTTCAACCATCGTTGATCGCATCCATGGTCCCACCGCTAATCTCCTCTGGCTCACTGTCAAGAACTGCCATCTACATCGCCATCGAGCCCATTTTGTTATTTCTGAAGGACATGTTCTACCACGCTGGCTTGGGATCCAAAGCTGCCAGGTCAGATCTCATCTACGGTGACCAGTAGGAGGGCACGCTTTCCGGCTCTTCCAAGGGGAAAAAGTCCATTTGCTACATCAAAAAGGGCACCCTACAACCGGGCTCTTCCAAGGGTAGGAAAGCATATGCGACAACATGGAGCGCACCCAGGGTATGTTCTCTTCCCATCCAAACGAGCCAATCTATTTCAAGAGAGGAAACCCATGATTTGTTTTGTCGTGCCTATTCCCAGGGGGAACCCATGATTTGATTTGTCGAGTCCCTTTTGTAGTGAAGTGAGAATATGTCCAGTTTTAATTGCTATATTTGGTTGTTTGCTTTATGCCTTGTTTATTTTAGTTGTTCCTAGTGTGATGCTCTATATGTGCAACTATTTACTGTGCAGTACATTAACACCAATAACAGTTTTAAACATACCGATAGGAATGAATATATTTGCTTGATGTTAAGCCTGTTATAGGTAGCATATGCCTCTTTTAATGTTTTTGGGTTGTTTGGTTGTTTGTAGTTAGCACATGACCAGTTTCAAATTCTATCTATGGTTGTTCATAGTATGCCTTGTTTATTCGAGTTATTCAAAACGTAATGTTCTATATGCGCAAGTATGAATTGTGCAGTTCAATTTCATCAATACCAGTTTCAACAATACCACTATGAATGACTACATTTGGTTGTTGTTAAGCATGTTGTAGTTAATATGCCTTTCCATTTTCATTTAACAATCACCGGTGTACTTAGATCGACACAATACCAGTTTGAATGACTACATTTGCTTTTTATTAAATTTTAAGCATGTTGAAGTTAATACACCTTTCACTTCTTTTTTGCTTAAATAGCGTGCTTAAACATGCACACTGAAGCTATCATTTGGAGATTATTTTGTCTACCATGGATATATTTGGTTAATGTTTAGCCTATTGTGCTTAACATGCCTCTCGATGTACTTACACATGACAATTTTGGGAATGACTGTTGTTTTCCATCGAGGTTAGTTTCATCCCATGGCTTATATATACCCATTGTTCAAGATATTGCTACCTGGTACCATATAAGGCAGGGGCTGATAAGGGATTATTCGGTAAATCAGAATTTTAACTGTATATATATGTAAACCATTCATCGTTAGGTTAACTTGGGCCATATCTATTGTATCTGAGGCTACATAGCAACATGCACTGTACTCAATGTATTAATATGCAATCCTAGGCTACAGGCAAGAAGGAAGAGTGTTACCTTAATGTTCTGATGATGTCTAGATATACGTAGAAGAGTAACAACAACTACAACAACACAACAACATTCAAATGTAGTTAATCGGCCAATAATTAATAAAAATGCAATAAACTCCCTCTGGAGTCCGGACCATAATTTAAGATGTTAATTCATCCAATATGTATATTGGATGTTATAAGATATTATATAATGGGACGGAGAGAGTGTTGTACTACATCATTGTGCAATTGTTGTTTAGCTTCTAATATTAGCTTGGTACTTTTAGGTGCATATGTTTTTTGAGGGACAAAACTATAGGAGAGGCTCATACTGCATATATAATAATAATATAAATAGTTTATGTACAAGAGTATACATGCCCTACACCATTTTGGTGAGGGGGGATTCAAAGTTCAACGATCAAGAGCGGTGGATTATAACTGTAGAATGGGTGGTCCTATAATTTACAGAGTTTACTATGTTAGATATGGTAGGATTTAGATCTTCTAGAACTTTGTAAACGAGATTGGAGATATCAGTCTTGAATCGGCGCCTCTAAGCTTCAACTGTTGGTGCAATCCCCCTGAAGAAATTATTATGTCTCTGTTTCCACAGGTTCCAGCCCCCCACACGTACGTTCATTCATCTCTACCTAGGTCGGGTATGTCTAGCTCCCTGGTGAGTTTCTGGATCAATTTGATCTTATCGTGAGCCTGTGTAGACAGTGGTAGCCAAAAGACAGAGATGAGAGTCGTTCTTCCTAGGAACTTCTGGATCAAAATGTCTTACTGAGTGGTGTACCAATAGGCCAATGGGAAGGCAGTGGATGCAAGTTCATCGTGCCACAAATATTTCCAAAAGAGGGCGGAAGATCCCTCTCCAATTTGAACAGATGTCATGCCGTAGTATGTCGAGCTGAGTTGCATTATGTCTCTCCAGCAGAAGGAGCCACATGGGTCCATACCATAAGGGATGTCGTTATGGTAGTACGTTTCCCAAATAAGGTTGACCCAGGGGATGTCATGGTGGTTGTAGAATTTATGCAATAATTTGAGGAGGAGATCCTCATTCTGAACATGTGGATTCAAAACTCCCATGCCACCATGTTTTTTTGGGGCGACGGACTAGATCCCAGGCTGCGAGAGAGTTGCATTAGTCTCCATTTTCAGTTTCCATATTCCACATGCGGTGTCTTCTGATTTTGTCAATCAGGGCCAATATCTTCGGGTTCACTTTAATCGTGCAGATGGAAAACATAATATTGGATGTGATCATTGAATTTAGCAAGGATAGTTTGGCCCCATATGACAGCATCGACATGCTGGATGTGACCCGGTGTCCTACTTTGCAGACCAATGGCATGAGATCTTAAACTCAAGGTTTGGTGGTGCCCAGGGGGGTCCTAGATAAATGAACGACATGGATCCCGTAGTACAACCAAAGATGCTGGCAATGGACTAGCACAGATCTCCAGGGGTGCTTATTGGGATGAGGGTCGATTTATGGAAATTATTTTTCAGCCCAATAGATGTGGCGTAGCCAGTGAGGATTCGTTTCATTATGGTGGCTTGATTGACACATGCAGGCAATATAATGATTGTGTTGTTTGCGTATTGTATGTCCGGCTAATCCAAATAGCCTCTATTTTCAACATGGGGTTGTATTAGGTTTTTCCGGAAAGCATCATTGATAGCTCCTTGCCGTAGGTCAGCTGTAAGGGCGAAGATGAGGGGCAATAGGGGGTCTCCCTGTCGGACTCGCATTTACAGAAGAATTGGTGGCCAGGAGTTCCATTAAGAAGAACAGAGGACTAGCCTGAGGAGAATATGCATTTTATCCAGCCTAGCCATTTTTCATTGAATCCCATCTGCTTCATAATATTTAGCATCACCGTGTGATCTATTGTGTCAAAAGCTTTTGCAAAATCTAATTTTAAGAGGATGATCTCCTTTTGTGATGCCTAACACTAATGTTTGTATTCAAACGCCCATGCAAGGCAGTCCTAAATAGATCTTCCCTTGATGAATCTGTATTGGTTTTGGTGAATCAACTATAATATTATCTTCTGTAGATGATTTGCTAGGAGTTTGGTTACGACTTTCAGACATCAGTTCAGTAGTGTGATCGTTCTATAGTCATTAACCATTGATGGTGCGTTGGCCTTCGGAATCAAAGTGATGTATCCATAGTTTAAGCTATCTAGTTTCATAGATCCATCATGAAATTTAGAACATAGTTTGTAGAAGTCCTCTTTGACGATAGGCCAGCATGCTTTGAGGAACGCTCCATTGAAACCAGCCGGGCTAGGAGCTCGGTCAACGGGCAAGTCGTTGATGACCTTGTCAATTTCAGTCTTGGTGAAGGGGGCTGTGAGTTAATTCAAATCTCTAGACCACTTCATAATGGATGGCAGGTCAAATTGCATAACGTGTGGATGATAGTGCCTAGTCTTTTCTTTGAATGCCTCAAATATTATTGATTATTTTCTTGCATGATCTTCTGCAATGGTTCCATCTGAAGTGACAAGTGTGGTATGGAGTTTCTTCTGTATCTCTCTGTGGCAATAGCTTGTAGCAGTTTGGAGTTCTCATCACCAAAACAAATCCATCTAATCGTGCAATGTTTGTTCCATTCCTTTTGACAGTTCAGTAGCCAGAGAAGGTCACTTTTAAGGATTTGACGGAAGTTGTATTCAGGTATGGTGAGAGTGCATTTGTTCTCAAGTTCATCAATCTTAGTTAAGGCTTTGTTGGTATTTTTAATGGATGTGGATAGTCTTGATATTTCCCTGCTCTAGTACTTGAGTGCTTGGTGTACATATTTGAATTTCTTGCACAAGGTGGAGGCCATAGTGATGTTCTTGAGCTGTAGTGGTCTGTTCCAGGCTTGCTTAACCCCATCAAAGAAACCTTGGTGTGCAATCTAGTAGTTTTCAAAGCGAAAGAGTTTGCTCCTAGTAATCTTTGTTTCAATCATTAGGGAGCATGGGATATGATCTGAAATAGGGCGGCTGGGAGGTTTAACGATAGTGTTTGGGAACGTGGTTGTATAATTTGTGGATGTTAAAAACCAATCAATTTGTTCCAAGAGTGGGTCCACTTGCATATTGCTCCACGTATATAATCTTCCTTTCATGGGTATTTCGATCAAATGTTGTTCCCTGATGAAATCATGGAATGAGAACACATCAAGCACACTGTCTCCTGTTTTTTTAATTAGGTGCTATAATGTAGTCAAAATCGCCCAAGAAGAGTGAGTCTTCATTACTAGGTATGGTAATGTCAAACAACCATTTTACAAATAGTTTTCTATGTTCTCCTTGGCAGGGGCCATAAATATTTACAAAGGTCTAGGTCTGAGACGATTGTGTGGATGTGAATTGATTACCAGGTGCAAATGATTCCAAGAATAAAACACTTCCAGAGAATGTTGCACTATTCCAAATGGTTATAATCCCTCCCGAAGCACCAACGGATGGGATATAAACATATTTATCAAAGCGTCGTCGACATAGAGTTTTCAATTGAGGTCAAATGTAGGCATCTTGGACTCTTGAAGACAAATAATCGAGCATCAACTATAAGTGATCGCATTGGAAAGATCTAGTCATTTATTATCGGAATTCAAACCAAGGACATTCCAACATAGGATGTTTCAACTTTGCAATAGAACCATAAGTAGATAAAATAAAGTCTGAGAATAAGCAAGGAAAATAAGAATGAGCTAGCGTGCTGACGTCCAACTGGTAACGATGGTGAAGAAGCTCTAGTGCATTAGGTAGTGGAGGAAGATGTCGGGCCACAGGAATCTGCATCTTGGGGTGCCATTAGTTCCTCCATGGTGAGCGCATCTTCAGGGATAGCACATAGTTGCGTGCCAAGTGCCTGGATCACTGTGATTGGTGTTGGAGGTGGAAAAGTGATGTTTGCTTCTAGTTCAGTCATTGTAGGAGTAATAGTTTGGATCGAGGAGGAAGATTGAGCAGATGGCACCAAGCGTGGCTTGACTTTAGATTCGTACTGGCGAATGATAGAGGGCTCGTCATAGGGCTGGTGAACCTTGAAGCCATCGAACTTGTTGGTTCTAGAGCTTCGGGGAAGATTGGAGATATCCACTGGTACTTAGATTTTTCCCGGCACATATCAGAAGCAGTTGGTTCAGTTTCCATCACTGCTGGCCTAGTTTCATCATTGGTTGTTGGATGAACAATCAGCATGTAAGAGACAGGAGGCCCATCCATTCCTTTAGTAATTTACTCAATGACAACTGATTACTAGCTCATAATTAGGTTATCAGTAGATGGCTGGGAAGTATTCAATATGAGTCCACTCTGCCCCTGAGTGACTTGAATCTAAACCTGAAAGTTGTCAGAAAACAGACCATATCTGCCATTACAAGGTCCAAAAGTGGCCAGTAGAGGTCGGAGAGCACCTCCTAATATGGAATTGATCCACTGTGTAGGAATCGGGTCACTCATGAGCAGAGAGGAGACACCATTTCCTTGTGTAGTCATACTGAAACCAGACCAGTGTTGTGTAGGTTGACTAAAATCTCAACAGAGTCGAGGTTACAATCCAAGTTGTTAGTGGTTTGTCTACCATTGTAGGCAAGTAATCCCAACCCAGCATTATCATTAAGGGGATTTTCAGAGCTGGAGCTGTTAACCTGAGTTATGGAATCATTCCAAGCCATACCTAGGCTGTCCACTGTTTTTTCAGAGGGAGCAATTCCATCTTGCACATTTAATTCATTAGCTGTGAGCCATGCTAGGTAGTTGATGAGTGCATGAGGCATTGGAGGGGCTGGGGGTTCAGGCTAATCCCCCCATCCAGCATTGGGGTTTGTTGCATCAATCTGCATATCCACATCCACCAAATCCTCATCAAAAGCCGCATTACCATTAACAGCATCAACATGAGGGGCACCATTTTCAGAAAACCAATTATTGACCTATTGCTGATAAAGTTGCTATGATGTCAGCTCATGGCCATACATTGGGTGGGGATTGCCGTCAGGTGGTGGCTGCTCTTCCCCAGCCGGTGGAACTTCTGGGAGATGTGCAATCTAATCACTGCTACGGAGAATCGTGACCTGAATAGTCCAACATTCACATGGTCCACCCAACTGATGAACTACAAAGCTTTTCGGGACTAGCCTCATGTGTATCACTCTGACCTTAAACAGTACATATCGACGATCCTCATGGGGGTTGTACTAGGAGATAACTTCACCATAACCACCCACCGACTTTTTTATGTAATGATCAATCTCATAATCACAAGGGAATCCAAAATATAACAGCCAAATTGTAGGTCCATAAGTAGTCTGCCTCATGTTAATGGATGCATTGTGGGGAGCAAAGAAACACTACAAAAAAAATACACTTCCGTGATGATACGTGTTTGTCATAGTAGGTCACGTTTTCTGTCATGCATGTACATCCATGACAAATTTATGACAGAATCAAGATAGTTATACATGTGCTGTCGTAGAAGTGTTCCATGACATTACCAAAATTATCATCACGGAAGTGTCCACTTCCATGTGATAAATCGCGCGTCACAGAAGTGCTTTCGTCAAGGGTGACCGACACGTGGCATCCACCGTAACGGAACGCCGCTAATCTATCGGGTCAAGTTTTGGATCCGATAACCCGTTAACAGCCCCGACCAATGGGGATTTTCCACGTGTAAAATCATCATTGGCTGGAGGAAACACGTGTCGGTTCACCGTTGGGAGAGATGTCATCCACTCAGTGGACCAAAAGGGACTATGATAGGTCGACACGTTGCAAAGCCCAATAGAGGCCCATTCATGTGAAAAGGCCGGCCCGTTTGACTTGGTCAATAGGTGGCGGGCCGGCCCGCGGCAAGCCTGTTAACGGTCTGTTTGCATATAGCCCATTTACAGCCCGCTAACCCAGGGCCCGTTTATGGCCTATCCGAATTAGGCTCAGTAGCGTCATCTGGGCCGTCCAATATAATTCCAGCCTGTTTTAACTTCCGGCCCATGTATGACCCATGACGTCTTTCGGCCCATATGAGGCCCTTAGTAACCCTCAGCCCATTAACGACCCGTGGTAAAACTGGCCTGTAATGAATAGTGCCCAACAGAGGCCCATTCCTGTGAAAAGGCCGGCCCGTTTGACTTGGTCAAAAGGTGACGGGCCGGCCCACGGCAAGCCTGTTAATGGCATGTTCGCGTATAGCCCATTTACAGCCCGCTAACCCAGGGCCCGTTTACGGCCTATCCGAATTAAGCCCAGTAGCGTCATCTGGGCCGTCTAATATAATTCCAGCCCGTTTTAACTTCCGGCCCATGTATGGACCATGACGTCGTTCGGCCCATATGAGGTCCTTAGTAACACTTGGCCCATTAATGGCCCGTGGTAAAACTGGCCCATATTGAACAGTGTTTCACTTTATACCCATTAGCGGCCCATTATTCCGTTGGGCCATTTCCAGCCCATGTTATCTTTCGGCCTTCTCAAGGCCCATTTATTCTTGGACTCATTTCCAGCATTCGTTTACTTTTAGCCCGTTACTGTCATTTTCTGTTTGTGGGCCAAATTCAGCCTGTGGTTACAGTCGGCCCGTTTGTGGCCCGTTAATACGTTGGCCCATTTTCATAGCGTCATCAAATATGGCCGATTAACGACGGCCCGTTATGGTCGGCCCATGAACGGACGATTTCAACTTTAGCCCATTTACGGCCATAGTGTGGTCTGTTATTGGCCCATGTTTGGGCAACCGATCTTACGGCCCGTAGAAGGCCCATTGTGTCTACGGCCCATAGAAGGACCATTGTTTCTATGCCCCGTAGAAGGCCCATTGTTTCTACGGCCCTTAGAAGGGCCATTGTTTCTACGGCCAGTAAGAGGCCCATGTTAACTAAAGTAAATATGTAGCCCATGGTTAATGTGGCCTAGTTTTAAAAAATAGGCTATTGCGGCCACTAGCAAACCGTGGAAAAAGAACTGCACTGACTACAAGAAAACAAATAAACAACACAATAAGGAAATAAATAGGCAAGCAACTTACGCTAGGCTATCACGGCTATTACACATATTACATCCACTGGACTTCAAAGTTCGCCACTAGTGCAAATATAGGGAACAAATCAGCATATAAACACCGCAGCAAAACAAGTCCAGAACTGAAACCACTTCCGAAGAGCTCAAGAAACAATATCCTGGGTACCCATAATGCTGGCAAGATGCTTAGCAAGCTTATTAACTTTCTCTTGTTTGGCGCTTAAATCCTCCAGCACTTGCTGTTGCACTAGAAAGTATGCATCTGAGTTTTGTAGGGACTTCCTCAGTCCTTTGGCTTCATGTTGCATAACATCTGATAGATGTCTTTCAACTTGAAGTAGAGACTCAAGAAGCCGAACTGATTCAGGCAGCGAGTTAGAAGAGCTGGTGCCAGCAGTAGTAGCCAGTAACTCAAACACTACATCAATACAGGACTTTGGGGTTGTCTCAGTGTCTTCAATACAATTTTTATCAGCTTTCTTGGAGAACAACAGGGATGTCTCACTATCTTGAACTTGATCTGCATTACTTCCTTTACCATTGCATAATGGGGTACTCTTCTCCAATATTGTATCCGCGTTCTAAAGGAGAAACAAACAAACACATCACAGATTTACAATGTAGTATATGAAACTCATTTTGGTAAACCATTTCAGTAGTAAGGTGGACAGGATAACAGCATGAAACAAACATATATCTATGTATTATGGTCACTGTATGGTCTATATCATTCTAGTTTATGTTGCCAAATCCAGATAGATACAGTTCGAATCATATCTATTTAAGACAAAGCAGCATAGACATAATATAAGTGTGGGAAACTACACATCAATAACAACACTTGCAATGTGCATGGCATGAGAACATAACTGTTTATTCAATTGAAACTGAAATCAACATAGAGCAAGTTACAACAGCAAACACGTTAAAGAAACAGGTTTAAAACATACCTGTTGCACCATTGGAGTTTCAATTACATCCTTCAAGTTTGAAATTAGCTGGTATGAGTAAATACAGTGATGCAAGAGCAAAGTAGTATGAAACATAGCTACGGAACCTGACCTGAGAACAATTCTTCTTCTGCTGTAAGCGTTGACTTGGGGTTCGGACTGGTGGTCCTCGTGCTTTGGGCACTGCAGTTGCCTTACTAACTGCTCGTGTTTGGGTGCTCTGTGGTGGAGACGGTGCTATGTCAACGGGAACTGGGTTACTATCTGTTGGAGTTGGGGTTAGAAGGGGTGTAGCTGGTTCTCTGTCCAACTGGGTAGGGGTACAATCTGCGTGAGTCTGGGTTATGCGTGGTGGGGCTAGTTTTTGGGCAAGTACAACCGTGGTTCTATCTCCATTGACAGGTAGCACGATCTTTTCTGAAGACCGTGTTTTTACTCCCAGAGATACTGCCATCACCCCCTCCAATTGAAATGGCTGATAAACAAGAAAAGTAATTGAATGTACAGAGATTGTAAGATAGACATGTGCAATTGATAGTAGGGAAGAAAACAGGGCATGAAATAATTAACATTTATGTTGTCTAACCATACAGAATAGCAGGACATAATTTCAAATATATGATGGCTAATTAAACAGGATAGCATGACACAATTTCGCATGTATGATGGCTAACTAAACAGGATAGAATGACATACTTCAAAATATGATGACTATGTAAATAGGATGACATGATATAACTATACGATGTGTCTATTAAAGTGGTTGGCATGCCATAAATCATGAACATGCCATCGATGGAAACATGATGGCATGATAGTTCATGGATAGAATGACATAATTCAAAATATGATGACTATGTGAACAGGATGAGATGATACAACTATATTATGTCTTTAGAAAATGGGTTGGCATGCCATAATTCAGATACATGTTGTCTATGTAAACATCATGGCATGATATAATTCAAATATATGATTTATATACAAAGGAAGTGAGTAGAGGGCAATCGCATATATGATGTGTCAACTAAGGAGATGGCATTCAATGTCGTGTATATGATGTAAAAACTAAGCATTGCAATACAACATATGCATGATATGAGTAATATAACCCTGCCAAGTTTGAGCATACACCTCAAGGGGATAATAGGACTGGTCATCTGCCTCTGAATCCTCCTCTGAAGAGCTATGTGTAACCAGCAACATATCTGCTTCACCAGGTAGCATTGTCTGCTCTGAAGACCTTGTTTTCACTATAGATTTCTCCATCCCCAATTCAAATGGCTGATGCACAGGAAGAGCAGTTGAATATACAAACATTGTCGACAAAAGCAATGAGAAATATAAAAAAAGGACGGCATGATATAATTCACATATATGATGTTTGGCTAAACAGCATGGCATTGCATAATTCAAATATATAATGCCTTGCAACAAGATAGCATTGCATAATTCACATATATAATGTCTTGCAAAAAGTTGGCATTGCATAATTCACATATATGGTAATTAGACACTAAACAGGTGGCATTCACATAAATCATGTCTAAACTAAGCAAATGACATAGCAATGCAAGATACCATACACACAATATGAGCAACCTAACCCTGCCAAGTTAGAGCATCCACCTCGGGGGGGGG
>LR738714.1:357439077-357454895 GCA_902687465.1 Secale cereale | reverse complement strand
GGGGGGGGGGGGGGGATAGGACTGGTCATCTATCTCTGAATCCTCTTGATTATGATCCGAAATGGGTGGAGGTGGGGCTGCCTTTGCGGCCAGCATGGAGCGACGTCTGCATGAAATTTTATTGCCACACAAAGCTCGTCTCTTTTGCTCTACATGTTGAGTTCCATTGTGTACAATAACTGACATGCATAGGAATAAAACATAGTGAGATTATGTAAGGAGTGCATGCACAAATCTAGAGTGAAGTAGCAAACTGTGGATAGACCCAAAACCAATGATAGAAGGCAGATAATAGCTTTAGTTAAAAAATAAAGATAATGGCTCCTTTAATGTTTGTTTGCACCCAACATGAAACTCATAGTAGACACCCGAGATTAACCAGATACTAGACAGATAGTACTGATTGCTGGCCCAATATGTACCCCACGACCATTTAAAAACTCATGTTTCAGCATAAGTTTGGACCTGAGTCGGAGTCTAATAGGTGAACACGACGATAAAGTAGCATGTCATCATTTTAAGCAAAGCATAGCGTAAGCAGACATGGAAGAGTGCGACCTCTCTTGCGGACCCGTGTAGTCCTCAAGGTCATCCGCTCAGTTGATGATGGTAATGCAGTTGTCATGGCGGCCGGCGGCGGGGAAGAAGATCTGAGGCGGCGAAAGACAGTCTGGAGAGTGGATTCCTGCTGTGGTGAACCCTTCAGTCGTTGGAGTAGCTGAGCTGGGGTGGAACACAGCACCGCAGGAGCAGGACAAACCACACAAGGTTTTCTTTGACACATATCTGTAACAGAAGTAATTGTGTAAGGGCTTGTTTGAATTTTAGGATTCTAACAATGCAGGGATAGGAAATAGACAGTGATAGGATAGGAATGTGTCAGGACCCCGATCCTAAGTCACACCGATCTAGCTTGTAACACGTCATATCACTTTGCGGCCTCACGCACAGTATCCAAAGGGTGCCACCTTACCTGGCCCGGGACCGTTTGCGCATTTTGGCACACGTATATGACAGTGTCGCTAGCATCCATATGACAGAGAACCCGGGCCGGCATGGCTAGTTATAAACCAAAAGTGGCACTAAATTACAGAGGCAGGCATCCATGACCCAGCAACGAACGTGTCGGTCATCAACGTATGAACCCAAGTCATAGCAAGCTACATGGACTTAAAGGAACAACGTGTGACATTTCCCCTAAGGGACAGACACAGGAACGAAGAAGGACACATGCCGGCCAGCCTACGTGTTCCGAGCAGTAGCAAGCTACCAAGGCTCAGTGGAAGCACTAGGAGGCATTTCCCTGTAAGATAGGCTACCAAAGGTAAACAACTAGGTGTCGTATCCCACATATACCAAGCATTTCAATCATACACACAATATGCTCAATATGTGCAAATACAACATTGCATCACAACAGAACTCTATGACTCAAAGTACTTTATTTAAGAGGCCCCGAAGAGCCATACATAACATATCCATACAGGTAGGGGTCACATGATCCAACACTCAAGTCATACAATCATACAAGCACAAGCGGAAGCTAACATGTCTGAGTACAGACAACTTGGAAATAAAACAGGCTTGGTGTAGCCTGACTATCTACAAGGCCCTTCACAAGCTCAGGATCTCCGTCTGGGTAGCAAGCTACTCATCAACGTCAACGTCTATGTAAAACCCATTAGAAGGGGCAGGGTTCTCCTCTGCAACAGTTATTAAGCAAACATGAGTACAAACATGCATCATTATCAACAAGGGTAGTGGAGTTCATAGCAGCAAGCCAGCTTTGACTCTTGGCTAACCTATACTACGAATCTCAACAGATTGCAAGATAAGACTATGTACACGAGTCCTCTACTCACCATAACAATACGCCACCGTGGATCCTCTTCCGTCATCCTACGGAAGGGCCATCCACGGCACTCACACTTGTCTTAAGGCTTTTAGTAGTATCCATCAACTTGTCTATGAACTATAAGAGCAACCAAGTAGTCCGTACCGCGAACAACGGCTATTCGAATAGATTGGTAACACTGAATGGGTGTACTTCTTCACACACGCTTCTACCACTTATCGCCGTTTACTCGACATGTACTCGGCAACCTTCAAGCGGAAGCCCAGCGAGGGTGTCGGCCACGACCTGACTAACTACACGAGTCTCTCGTCCAGGTTTATCGCCTATTTGGGTTCCATCCGTAGGGACATCCGGCCGGGGTGTCGCTCACGGCCCCAAACGATGTGTACAGGGTTCCGCAGTCACCAAACGGGCAACCGGTACACCGTGCCATGTACCTGTCGCATCACAGCCCACCCCGAGGGTCAGCGCTACGCACCACCACCAGTAAGCTACAAACACCAGAAACTAATTGCAACTCCTGGACAGAGGACAAGGGCAGTTAATAAGACGAGAGGGCTTGGAGCGCCCGGAGCCCAATGTGTGGTAGTAGCTGTAACTTGAATCACACATACAGATCTTGGGTCCTATGGATGGTTCCAATGAAACAACCCACCATGTACTCCTACATGGCCTTTCATCGATACCTTTACCAAATATGTTCCACACTTCCCACTCTTTATCGAGTATGATCATTTCACTCTGATCCATCACCCAGATGAACCAGACCTGACACAACTCTAAGCATAGCAGGAAACATAAAAAAAATAGCATGGTGGATCACACATCACATGGCTCAATCAACTCCTACACATGCTAGTGGGTTTCAACTATTTAGTGTGGCAATGACAGCTCATGCAAAGGAATAGGGTTCAACTACCGCAGCAAGTAGCAGTTCACACGTTGTTGCCTTAATGCATTAAAAGAGAGCAGGAGCGAGAAGATGGGTTTCTATCGGAATGATCAATGGGTTGCTTGCCTGACAGAGTGGACGTCGGGTACTCCTCTTCAGTTGGATACGCAGAAGTATCCTCGGGAGCAGGACCTACCATGGAGAATACCGGCGATACAATCAATAAGGAAACAAATGCAACAATATGATGCATGCTCATGATATGGCAAGATGAATGTGTTTTGGGCTAATGCAACTATAAACAGAAGGGTTTGAGCCTATTTGAATCAAAGTTTCAAATTTATGCCCAAACTATTATTTATGAAAGTGCATTATCATATTTTAATGTGAACAGCAAGGTTAACTTGCTCAAACATGCATGAAACTAGTGCCATTGGGAAGATTGGATTTTTCTGATCAATTTTCATATATAAATCTTTTCCATCGGAGCTACTATTGAATTTATATGATTTTTTGAAGTTTAGAGCATTTTCTGGAATTTCCTGAATTGTTTTAAATCAAATAATCCCAGAAAAGCATTTACTGCGTCAACATGACATCATGCTGATGTCAGCAAGACAACAGGGCAGTCCAGGTCAAACCTGACCAGTGGGACCCACTGGTCAGTGTCACAGTTGGTTAATTAACTATTTAGGATTAGTCTAGACACTAATCTAAGTTTGACTAACAGACAGGGCCCACATGTCAGTGACCCAGGGGGGTCAAACCCTTGGTCAAACGGGGTTGACTCGCCGGCGTTTAGCCGCCGGCGAGGCCAGACGCGGCGGTGGGGTGCGGGATTTGTGCTCCGGCGACCAAATCGATGGCGGAGAACATCTACGGGTAGCTGGGAGTGAGCCGCGTCGAGTGGTGGTGGTGGCTGGCCTCGGGGTCGCCGGAAAAGGTGACGACGACGAGTCCAGCGGTTGCCGGAGCTCGGGTGAGCTTGGGCTAGTCGCTAGAGAGCACGATGAGGCTCGTGGAGTGGTGCGTTGGGCTCCCGGGGATGCGGTGAAGCTAACGGACAGGGTGGCGCGGCCGTTGGATGGCCGGAGCCTCGTCGGCGACAAGCTTCGCAGCGGCGCGTGTGGGTGAGCTTCGTGCGGTCGGTACAGGGCTCGAGTGGGAAACGGAGAGGATGGGGAGGTAGCTGGGCTCACGGCGGTCGCGTTGGAGTTGACGGCGAGGTCGGGGACGAGCTGCTGCGACGGTGAGGTCTCCGGCGATCTCGACGGCCGAACGGGGGAGAAGTGCTCGGGGACGACGCGTTGAAGCTTCAAGCGAGGCGTGGCTCGACGGGGACGCGTAATAGACGGTGGCTGAGCTCGGGGACACGATGGCGAGGTGAGGGGAGCTCGGTGGCTGCGGCTATGGTGGCAGGACGGCGGCGGCTGCGTCGCCCATGGCGCGGGGAAGGCGAGGGAGAGGAGCTGGCGAGGAGGGGACGTGTCGGCGTGCTCGGGGGAGGAGTGGGTGGTCGATCCAGGCCACCAGAACGGCAAGGGGAGGAAGCAGGGCGGCAGACAGCTACGTGGCGCGCGCTGCTGCCGCCATCGAGCACCTGCCTGCCTGCCTGGCCGAGCCAAGCAGCTCGCTGGAGCACTGGCTGGGCTGGGCCGGCAGGTGGGCCTGCTTGTGGGCGCCAGGTAAGTCTTCTCTCTCCTCTCTTTTTCTTTTTTATTTCTGTTTTGTTTCCTTTTCAACTTTGTTGAATTAGTAAAAATGCTAGAGCATTTTTATAAATCATAAAACTAGTCATGCCCAGTGTATATAATATGAACAGCATGGAACATTTTAATTTATGACTATTTGGGCACATAAAATATTTTATAGCATTTAAATGCCCAAATGCAACTACAATATGAATTAATCCAGAGACCTTTGGATGTCCTAGAAAATTGTGCACCATTTTTGGCAGAGGTTTAAGACCAAGGCAAAGATGATGAACATTTTTGAAGGGCATTTTGGGTATATTGGAAAAGATTTTATTAAACCCTAGTTGTTAGAAGAGGGGTGCTGGGGTTTCTGTCATCCCCATTTCAAGTTTCTGTGGAAAGTAAACATGATGCACACTCTAGCTAGTCCTAATGCAAGCACTGACTTGGGATGTGAAAATTCACCCCCACTCAAAAGAATCTCGTCCCGAGATTCGGGTTCCTCCGGAAAAAGGGTGGGGTACTCAAGTCGAAAACGATCCTCCCTTTCCCAAGTAGCTTCACTCTCGGAATGATGTGACCATTGAACCTTGAGAAACTTGATATTATGACGTCGAGTGGTACGCTCAGTTTGATCAAGAATACGAACGGGGTATTCTCGATATGTGAGATTTTCTTGGAGATCAAGCGTTTCGTGGTCCACTCCGCGGATAGGATCCGAGAAGCAATACCTGAGTTGAGAAACATGGAAGACATCATGAACTCTGGAAAGGTGCGGAGGTAGTTCCAATTGGTAGGCAACTTCTCCTCGTTTGGCAAGAATGCGAAAAGGACCGATGTAACGGGGAGCCAATTTGCCTTTGATACCGAAGCGATGGGTTCCCTTAAGAGGAGTAACCCGAAGGTAAGCCTTATCGCCGACTTCAAAAGTCACAGCCTTATGATGACTATCATATTGACTCTTCTGGCGAGACTGGGCTGTTTTCAATTTCTCACGAACGATGCGAACTAGCTCTTCTGCTTCCTGGATCATATCCGGACCAAAGAATTGTCTTTCCCCGGTTTCTGACCAGTTAAGAGGCGTTTGACACCTTCGTCCATATAGAACTTCGAAGGGAGCGTTGCCCAAGCTGGCTTGATAACTATTCTTATAAGAGCATTCGGCGAATGGAAAACATTTCTCCCAATCCATACCGAAAGAGATGACAGAGGCTCGAAGCATATCTTCCAGAATTTGATTGACTCGTTCCACTTGACCACTTGACTGAGGATGAAAGGTGGTGCTAAAAGAGAGATGAGTCCCCATAGCATTCTGGAAACTTTCCCAAAATCGTGACGTGAAAAGACTTCCACGGTCTGAGTTAATCTCCAACGGCACACCATGAAGAGATACTATCTGAGAGATATACAAGTCTGCTAGCTGGCTAGCGGTTATACTCTCTCGAACAGGCAGGAAATGGGCTACTTTGGAGAGGCAGTCGATAACGACGATGATAGCATTATTCCCTTTCCTGGTCCTGGGAAACCCGGTAATGAAGTCCATACCGATCTTGTCCCATTTCCATTCAGGAATAGCTAATGGTTGAAGGGTTCCAGCAGGACGTTGATGCTCTGCTTTGACTCGACGACAAGCATCGCAGTTAGCAATGAACTGAGCGATTTCTCTCTTCATCCTAGTCCACCAGAACCTCTGGCGTAGGTCCTGATACATTTTGGTACTACCGGGATTAAACGTGAGAGGGGATTCATGAGCCTCCTTAAGGATCAACTACCGTAGATGTTGGTTCTTGGGAACCACTAAACGGTTCTCAAAGAAAACAACACCTCTGTTATCAATGGAGAAACAACCTGCAACTCCTTTGTGAATGTTTCTCTTAATTCGGGAAATCCCTGTATCTTGCTTCTGGGCAGCTATGATTCGATCCGTAAGGGTAGGTTTCGCCCCCAAGATGGAAAGGAATCCTCGAGGAACAATGTGAAGGTTAAGCTTACGAAATTCCTCGTGGAGAAGTGGTTGCCCTTGTTGTAACATCACGTTGTTACAATAAGACTTACGACTTAGTGTGTCAGCCATGACATTGGCCTTCACAGGGGTGTAAGAGATTTCTAAGTCGTAATATGTGAGCAACTCAACCCAACGTCTTTGCCTGAGATTCAAATCCGGTTGGGTGAAGATGTATTTTAGACTTTGGTGATCAGTGAAGATTTCACAGCGATTACCAAGAAGGTAATGTTGCCATGTTTTAAGTGCGTGGACTACAGCTGCAAGCTCTAGATCATGTGTAGGATAGTTATCCTCATGTGGACGCAACTGTCGAAATGCGTCAGCCATCACTTGACGATCTTGCATGAGTATGCAACCTAGTCCTTGTCGTGAGGCGTCGTAGTAGATAATAAAATCCTTGGAAAAGTCTGGTGGTACCAGTACGGGTGCAGATGTTAGGCGTCTTTTTAGTTCCTGAAAGCTGGACTCGCACTGCAGGGTCCACTCGAACTTTTTATCTTTCTTGAGGAGTTCAGTTAGAGGTTTAGCAACCTTCGAGAAATTCTCGACGAAGCGTCGGCAATAGCTAGCTAAGCCAAGGAAACCCCTAACTTGCTTGACCGATTTAGGAGGAGTCCAATGAAGGACGGCCTGAACTCGCTCGGGGTTAACGGCAATACCCCTACCAGAGATTACATGGCCTAGATAGGTTACTTCTGGCAACCAAAATTCACACTTGGAGAATTTGGCATAAAGGCGGTGCTCTCGAAGTTTCGTCAATACCAGCCTTAGATGCTGGGCATGATCTTCCTTGTTCTTGGAGTAAATGAGTATATCATCGACGTATACCACGACGAATTTATCCAAGTACTCCATGAATATATAATTCATTAGCCGGGTGAAAGTGGCTAGGGCATTGGTTAACCCGAAGGACATGACTGTGTACTTGTATTGGCCATAACGAGTAACAAAGGCCGTCTTGGGAATGTCCCCGTTCTTGATTTTGATTTGATGGTAACCCAACCTCAAATCCATTTTGGAAAAGACTGAGGATCCAGCGAGCTAATCATACAGATCGTTAATCCTGGGGAGCGGATACTTGTTCTTTATGGTGACCAAGTTGACAGGTCGATAATCTACAACCATCCGTTCCATTCCATCCTTCTTCTTGACGAAGAGGACGAAACAAGCACAAGGGGAAGAACTAGGACGGATGAAACCCTTTTTCAAGCACTCATCGAGTTGTTTCTTAAGCTCAGCTAATTCTAGGGGTGCCATCTTATAGGGTCTCCTAGAGATTGGGACAGTTCCTGGAATAAGATCTATCACGAACTCGACATCTCTGTCAGGTGGAACACCTGGCAGTTCTTCTGGAAAGACATCCAGAAAATCACGGACTACCGGAATATCTTCGAGTTCTGGTAGAGGGCTAGCATTAAGAGAGTAGAGCTGACGCTCAGCCATTCGGGTCAAGACATTAACTGTCTTGCCGGATGGGTGTGTAAGTTGAACAGTCCTAGTGTAGAAATCAATCTTGGCGTCATGAGCTGTCATCCAGTCCATACCCAAGATGATGTTTATGTCCGAGGAATTGAGAGCGATTAGTGATGCAAGGAAAACAAGTCTATCGACAAGAATTTCATTTCCATGGCTTACCCTAGAGGTTTGCCACTTTGAACCAGGAGTTTGAATAACCATGGAAGTGGGCATGTCACAAAAAGTCATGTTGTGCATTCGAGCATAGCTCTCAGATATGAACGAATGGGATGCTCCAGTATCGAAAAGAACAGATGCTGGATGGCAGTTAACGAGAAGCGTACCAAGGACGACGTTAGGATCCTCATAAGCTTCCTCAGCAGAGACATAGTTGACATGACCACGTGGAGTGGGGATTGGCTTGACATAGTTCACCTTGCATGTTGGCTTACCACGGCCAACGGGCTTTCCTGGCTAGTTCTGAGGACACTCACGCATGTAGTGCCCAGGTTCTCCACACTTGAAGCATGTCACAGTGCCAGTGCGTGGAGCAAAGTTGGTAGGTGGTCCTCCATAAGTCTTGGCAGGTGCATACTGTTGAGTTGGGCGAGGCGCCTCATAGGATGTCCTCGGAGTGTACTTGGGTGGCAAAGTAGTGTTAGGAACCCACACACGGCATGTGTGAGAGCCAGAGCCGGATGAGGAACCAAAGTCACGAGGATGCTTGCGTGTGGCTTCGAAATCAGTCTGGCCTGTCTCAGCACTGATAGCATTGTTCACCAACTACTGGAAGGAGGTGCACTCGTGCAGACGTAGATCTCGGCGAAGTTCAGGGCTGAGTCCCTTGCGGAACCTCGCCTGCTTCTTGGCATCGGTGGATACTTCCTCGAGTGCATAACGTGCCAAGTTGCCAAACACGCGACTATAGCCATCCACGGTTAACCGGCCCTGGGTGAAATTGCAGAATTCCTCCCGCTTGCGATCCATGAGACCTTCCGGAATGTGATGTTCACGGAATGCCTCATTGAACTCAGCCCAAGTAGTGATTTGCCCAGTAGGACGCATAGCCTCAAAGTTTTCCCACCAGAGGCTGGCAGGGCCCTCAAGATGGTAGGCGGCGTAGGTAACCTTGTCAGCTTGGGCCACATGGGCAGAGTGTAGTTTGTGGGTGATACTACGAAGCCAGTCATCCGCATCCAGAGGTTCGGCGGAACGATGGAACTTCGGTGGGAACATCTTGATAAAGTCATTGATTGACACCACGTCATTCCTCTGACGGAACCCAGTGTTCTGCTCTATGCGTTCCAGCAGACGGTTGGTCTCTCTCTTGTTCCGTTCTGCTTCGAGCATAACTTCAGCCAAGGAGGGTGGCTGGGGCAGATTCTCATCTCTAGCCCCACTAGCCTCACCCTGCTCTTGAGCAGCAGGAGTGCTGCGAGTGTTGACCATCCTAGGAAAACAAAACAACGGTTTAGACAAGGATGGCAAAACTTGACAAAGGAGTGCAGAATGTAATGGATGACACGGAATGCAGAGATGTTCATCCGTACGACATGGTAATATAGAAACTGCCATATATACACCAGTGGTCATACACACCAAACATAGTTTAGTACAAGCCAAGGCTAAAGTACAACTGCGGTGAAAGACGAAACATCTCATCAGAGGCATTCCAAGCTCCTATACATTATTTAACTACGCCTCCGGAACTCGGTACTAACTAAGTCATATTCCACAAGACATGCAGGACTGTGGAAATACAACTACTACGATACTACTACTGCCATGGTCTAGCTTAGACACTCCCGTAGTAATCTTCGTAAAGATCACCACCGTAGCCTGGAAGTGGAACAGGTGGATCTTGAAACTCTCGAGCACTCGAAGGCTGTGGACCATAGGGACATGGATGCGGTCTCGGTCCCGATGCTGGTGGTAACCGACGCCCACGTGGAGGTGTAATACCCCAAATGTCACGCAAATCCATACGATCAGGCAGACGAGTCCGCATGGGGTACAAATCCTACATATCCAAATATCTGGCGTGCACGGCAGGTGCAAGCCGTGTCAAAGTAGTCCAGTGGGCGGCTCGAGTGTTATAAATCTCCATCCGAAGGGCACGGACCTCACGGTCCCTATCCTCCAGCATCTGAGCAGTAGTCTGAAGCAGTGTCTCATAATGAGCGGCATCAGTATACAGACTAGTGTAGTAGCCTTCCTCTCCAGGAAGTGAGGCTGGCATGTAACAGAACTCAGTGTTCAGCAGCAGGGCATGCCTAGCCCGGATGATGGTCATCATCGAGTAAGCGGCATCCTGCACTGCCATCTCGATGGTAACCCAGAGTCCATAAGACCAATGGATGGGGTCGGTAGCTCCGGGATATGAGGGGTATATCCGTACGGTGCATAAATACCAACTCTGGTTGAAATCCCGGTACTGTTCCTCCACAGTGTACACAGGATAGCAATGGTAGCCGGTCTCAGTCAACACACGGACTAGCATGGCCGTGTGACCTGGCACATTAATGCACCGAGTCAAACGGACCACCTGGTGAGGTGTGCGACCAGACATCTGAAACACGAAATAATGAAAAGGCATTAGAATTTCTGGAAGTAATCGGGCAGCATAACAACTGTAAATGCTCAAAAAGATTTTGAGACATCATACAAATGATAGCATAGCCACTCAACAACATCATATCAAGGTTCCGGGTCCAACTAATCATCATAATAGAAGGTTAGAAACTAAACTGAGGCTGGAAACCAACAATCCTAAGAGTCTACAGATTAGTAACACATGAAACTAGTAAAGATGAGAGGCCTAGTCCTAAACCCCCGTAGAAAGAATAGGCTGACTCAGATCAGAAGGGCATAAGGTAAAGAAGTAAAAAGAGCCTTACATTCCCTTCCACAATCAATTCCCCTACATATAACTAAGAATTTCTTAGACTCAACATCGACCAGTTTGGCTTGAGAAACCTACAGGCAGTCCGGCTCTGATGCCAATGCTGTCAGGACCCTGATCCTAAGTGACACCGATCTAGCTTGTAACACGTCATATCACTTTGCGGCCTCACGCACGGTATCCCCACGGGTGCCACCTTACCTGGCCCGGGACCGTTTGCGCATTTTGGCACACGTATACGACAGTGTCGCTAGCATCCATATGACAGAGAACCCGGGCCGACATGGCTAGTTATAAACCAAAAGTGGCACTAAATTACAGAGACAGGCTTCCATGACCCAGCAACGAACGTGTCGGTCATCAACATATGAACCCAAGTCGTAGCAAGCTACATGGACTTAAAGGAACAACGCGTGACATTTCCCCTAAGGGATAGACACAGGAACAAAGAAGGACACATGCCGGCCAGCCTATGTGTTCCTAGCAGTAGCAAGCTACCAAGGCTCAGTGGAAGCACTAGGAGGCATTTCCCTGTAAGATAGGCTACCAAAGGTAAACAACTAGGTGTCGGATCCCACACATACCAGGCATTTCAACCATACACACAATATGCTCAATATGTGCAAATACAACATTGCATCACAACAGAACTCTATGACTCAAAGTACTTTATTTAAGAGGCTCCGAAGAGCCATACATAACATATCCATACAGGTAGGGGTCACATGACCCAACAGTCAAGTCATACAATCATACAAGCACAAGCGGAAGCTAACATGTCTGAGTACAGACAACATGGAAATAAAACAGGCTTGGTGTAGCCTGACTATCTACATGGCCCTTCACAAGCTCAAGATCTCCGTCTCGGTAGCAAGCTACTCGTCGATGTCAACGTCTATGTAAAACCCATCAGAAGGGGCAGGGTTCTCCTCTGCGACAGTTATTAAGCAAACATGAGTACAAAGGTACTCAGCAAGTCTTACAACAGAACCTATCATACATGCATCATTATCAACAAGGGTAGTGGAGTTCATAGAAGCAAGCCAGCTTTGACTCTTGGCTAACCTATACTACGAATCTCAACAGATTGCAAGATAAGACTACGTACACGAGTCCTCAACTCACCACAACAATACGCCACCGTGGATCCTCTTCCGTCATCCTACGGAAGGGCCATCCACGGCTTTTAGTAGTATCCATCAACTTGTCTATGAACTGTAAGAGCAACGAAGTAGTCCGTACCGCGAACAACGGCTATTCGAATATATTGGTAACCCTGCAGGGGTGTACTTCTTCACACACGTTTCCACCACTTATCACCGTTTACTCGACATGTACTCGGCAACCTTCAAGCAGAAGCCCAGCGAGGGTGTCGGCCACAACCTGACTAACTACACAAGTCCCTAGTCCAGGTTTATCGCATATTTGGGTTGCATCCATGGCGAGATCCGGCCGGGGTGTCGCTCATGGCCCCAAACGATGTGTACAGGGTTCCCGAATCACCAAACGGGCGACCGGTACACAGTGCCACGTACCTGTCGCATCAGAGCCCACCCCGAGGGTCAGTGCTGCGCACGACCACCAGTAAGCTACAAACACCATAAACTAATTGCAACTCCTGGACAGAGGACAAGGGCAGTTAATAAGAAGAGAGGGCTTGGAGCGCCCGAAGCCCAATGCGTGGTAGTAGCTGTAACTTGAATCACACATACAGATCTCGGGTCCTATGGATGGTTCCAATGAAACAACCCACCACGTACTCCTACGTGGCCTTTCATCGATACCTTTACCAAACATGTTCCACACTTCCCTCTCTTTATCGAGTATGATCATTTCACCCTGATCCATCACCCAAATGAACCAAACCTGACACAACTCTAAGCATAGCAGGCAACATAAACAAATAGCATGGTGGATCACACATCACATGGCTCAATCAACTCCTACACATGCTAGTGGGTTTCAACTATTTACTGTGGCAATGACAGGTCATGCAAAGGAATAGGGTTCAAGTACCGCAGCAAGTAGCAGTTCACACGCTGTTGCCTTAATGCAGTAAAAGAGATAAGGAGCGAGAAGATGGGTTTGTATCGGAATGATCAATGGGTTGCTTGCCTGATAGAGTGGTCGTCGGGTACTGCTCTTCAGTTGGATACGCAGAAGTATCCTCAGGAGCAGGACCTACCATGGAGAATACCGGCGATACAATCAATAAGCAAACAAATGCAACAATATGATGCATGCTCATGATATGGCAAGATGAATGTGTTTTGGGCTAATGCAACTATAAACAGAAGGGTTTGAGCCTATTTGAATCAAAGATTCAAATTTATGCCCAAACTATTATTTGTTAAAGTGCATTATCATGTTTTAATGTGAACAACCAGGTTAACTTGCTCAAACATGCTTGAAACAATTTCCATCGGAAAGATTGGACTTTTCTGATCAATTTTCATATATAAATCTTTTCCATCTGAGCTACTATTGAATTTATATGATTTTTTGAAGTTTAGAGCATTTTCTGGAATTTCCTGAATTGTTTTAAATCAAATAATCCCAGAAAAGCATTTACTGCGTCAGCATGACATCATGCTGATGTCAGCAAGTCCACAGGGCGGTCCAGGTCAAACCTTACCAGTGGGACCCACTGGTCAGTGTCACAGTTAGTTAATTAACTACTTAGGATTAGTTTAGACAATAATCTAGGTTTGACTAACAGACATGGCCCACATGTCAGTGACCCAGAGGGTCAAACCCTTGGCCAAACGGGGTTGACTCACCGGCGTTTAGCCGCCGGCGAGGCCAGATGCGGCGGTGGGGTGCGGGATTTGTGCTCCTGTGACCAAATCGACGACGGAGCACAGCTACGGGCAGCTGGGAGTGAGCCGCGTCGAGTGGTGGTGGTGGCTGGCCTCGGGGTCGCCGGAAAAGGTGTCGGCGACGAGTCCAGCGGCTGCCGGAGCTCGGGTGAGCTCGGGCTAGTCACTAGAGAGCACGGCGAGGCTCGTGGAGTGGTGCGTTGGGCTTCTGGGGATGCAGTGAAGCTAACGGACAGGGTGGCGCGGCCGTTGGGTGGCTGGAGCCTCGTCGGCGACGAGCTCCGCGGCGGCGCGTGCGGGTGAGCTTCGTGCGGTCGGTACAGGGCTCGAGGGGGAAACGGAGAGGATGGGGAGGTAGTTGGGCTCACGGCGGTCGCTTTGGAGTTGACGGCGAGGTCGGGGACGAGCTGCTGTGACGGTGAGGTCGCCGGCGATCTCGACGGCCGAACGGGGGAGAAGTGCTCGGGGACGACGCGTTGAAGCTTCCGGCGAGGCGTGCCTTGACGAGGAGGCGTAACAGATGGTGGCGGAGCTCGGGGACACGACGGCGAGGCGAGGGGAGCTTGGTGGCTGCGGCTATGGCGGCAGGACGGCGGCGGCTGCGTCGGCCATGGCGCGGGGAAGGCGAGGGAGAGGAGCTAGGGAGGAGGGGACGTGTCGGCGAGCTCGGGGGAGGAGTGGGTGGTTGATCCAGGCCACCAGAACGGCAAGGGGAGGAAGCAGGGAGGCGAGCAGCTGCGTGCCGCGCGCTGCTGCCGCCGTCGAGCACCTGCCTGCCTGCCTGGCCGAGCCAAGCAGCTTGCTGGAGCGGTGGCTGGGCTGGGCCGGCAGGTGATCCTGCTAGTGGGCGCTAGGTAAGTATTCTCTCTCCTCTCTTTTCTATTTTATTTCTGTTTTGTTTCTTTTTCAACTTTGTTGAATTAGTAAAAATGCTGGAGCATTTTTATAAATCATAAAACTGGTCATGCTCACTGTATATATTATGAACAACATGGAACATTTTAGTTTATGACTATTTGGGCACATAAAATATTTTATAACATTTAAATGCCCAAATGCAACTACAATATGAATTAATCCAGAGACCTTTGGATGTCCTAGAAAATTGTGCTCCATTTTTGGCAGAGGTTTAAGACCAAGGCAAAGATGATGCACATTTTTGAAGGGCATTTTGGGTATATTGGAAAAGATTTTATTAAACCATAGTTGTTAGAAGAGGGGTGCTGGGGTTTCTGTCAGCCCCATTTCAAGTTTCTGTAGAAAGTAAACATGATGCACACTCTAGCTAGTCCTAATGCAAGCACTGACTAGGGATGTGACAGAATGCATGTGCAAAACAAGGAATTTAAAAACACGGGATTTCTGCCAATCTGGGTGTTCGGTTCACAAGAATTGGAAGATCACATGATGCAAAGAAGCATGGTGAGATTAAGTCAAACCACAAAAAATATGCAACCTCTTTGGCGAAGCCATGTTGATCTCAGCGTGATTGGGTTGACCGGTGAGGATGCTCTGGCTGACTTGGCTGTCGGAGGAGGGGAAGAAGATCTTAGGCGTCTGAAGATGGAGCCCGAGGTACTGCTCCGCTGTGATGGAGGGTTTCGTCGTTGGAGCAGCTCCGGTGAGTTGTACGACGCCGAGGCGGAAGCAGGATAAGAGAGACAATGTTAACCTGAGTGGAATTCTAATAGCATCTCCAATAGATGACGTAAAATACATAACCACAAAGTGCTAGATGTATACATCAGCCGCTCATCTCTGAACTTAACTATCGAAACTGAATTTAACTGTCGAAACTGAACTTAACTATCGAAACTAAATTTAACTTTCGAAACTGAACTTAAATATCGAAACTGAATTTTGCTGTCGAAACTGAATTTAACTGTCGAAACTGAACTTAACTGTCGAAACTGAATTTTGCTGTCGAAACTGAATTTTACTATCGAAACTGAACGCACTAGAGGTGAGGCTACACGTCAGTCTGCTGACTTTTTCATCTCTGATCAGTCGATTTTGCAGCCGTTGGATAAGAAATCAAGGGCCTGCAGTTCATCTTCAACCTCTACCCCCCTGAGCCACCAGCCACCACCGGCCAAACAGCCCCCCTCGCCGACCGCGGCTGGCGGTGCGGCGCGCCACCCACCCTGAAAACACTCCCCACCGCCGGTCCGCCGCCGCCCCGGCCATCCCTGTAGC
>LR738714.1:357395777-357438933 GCA_902687465.1 Secale cereale | reverse complement strand
CCAAAAGTCGATTCAGTCGACTGAAGTGTAGCTAAATCAGAGCAGCATCGCAAGCAAGAGCAAGAGCGAGAGCAGCAGCGCGAGCAAGAGCAAGACCAAGAGCAGACCAGGCAGGGGACCGAGAGCAAGAGCAGAGCAGCAGCGTGAGCGAGAGCTAAAGCAGCAGCAGCTCCTACTGATATTGACGTCGCTCCCTCTACAGCGACGTCAACATCAGTAGGAGCTTCTGCTGCTTTAGCTCTTGCTCGCGCTGCTGCTCTGCTCTTGCTCTCGGTCCCCTGCCTGGTCTGCTCTTGCTCTTGCTCTTGCTCGCGCTGCTGCTCTGCTCTTGCTCTCGGCTCGGGACAGAGTATCGGCAGCACTGTGAGATCGAATCAAGAAGAAAATGCGGCGATTAATGTACAACCTCTTTGGTGGTGCCGATTTGGCCGCAGCTTCATCCGAGGAAACGGTGATGATGATGCTCTTCCGGTGGTTCAGGTGAGGACGATGGTGTGGGAATGGAGGTTGCGCAAAAGACGAGGGGAACGTCGGGGCAGCTCCTTGGAGGTGGAGGACGGGGTTGGTGAACCGGCGGGACGACCAGATCTACGACGGATCCTCATCCGGTACGGTGGATGAGGGACATCGAGGTGTTGCTATGGACGATGTCGTTGGGGAAGACGCTCCGACTGGGTGGCGGACGGAGGAGGGTGTGGGGCTTCGCGGGTTTTGCCGGCCTCGGTGTACGAATTGGTGGGCGGATGGGATGGGAGTTGGGAACCATGGCTTAGGGACGTGCTTGTCCGAAATGTGGGGTAAGTTACGAAAGTACCCCCACCGATTTGAGGCGGTTCTTTCGGTTCAGGGGTATCACGGGCATTTCGCGTGTCGGGATTTCACAGGAGGTGGGAGTTTTCGCGTGCGCTGAAATTTTGGAATAGCAAGGCACGGGTTGAGATGGAGGGAGTTGTCGGAGCACAACGAGACAAAGATATATCTTAAATATTTTGGGCTAATAAGGCGCGGTTTGAAGACGCGGGAGTTTAGCAGCACGATAGACAAAGACGTTAGCTTGAATTTCGGCATAACAAGGCACGGCTTGAAATTTCGGGAGAACAAGCTTAACGTGTACCAAAAATAAAGACAATTTAGACTAGTATGATATACTACGTATAATGTGTTTAACACGCACAACACACACAGACACCATTTAGACTAGTAAGGTACACGTGCATTGCACGAAAGAGATTTGGCAACCAAATTATGAATAAATACCATATTATAGCATGTAAGCTTTGAGTCATATATGCATGATGTAGATGTTCATTTAATTCTTATAGTTCATCTCATTCAAAATCATCTAGTTTTTATAAGAAAGCTAATCTATTTTAAGATTCATGGAATTGTGCGTTGTAAGGCATAAAGTAAAAACAAATCATGTAGAAAAACATTTGGGCAATTCTGATACGAAAGATTCTAGAACAAATAAGAAGTGCTTGTGTTTTGAGGTTTGTGTATTATGCTTAAGTTCAACCATAGAGTCTTCTAGATTGTACATGTGGCAAAATCTGGTGGAATCTAGATGATATCCAACGGCCAGTAGTGCTCAAATTTGCCAGCTCTGCACCATCAGATTGGCCTCATCCAACGACTATCTTTCAAAGTTAAAGTTATCCGCACACTATATAAAAAATATAAAATTTAATATATATATATATATATATATAGGGGTATATATATAGATATGTGATGCGAAAGCCACCCATCATCTCCAATGAATAGTGTGTCCATGCCGGATGCAAAGTAGCCAAACGATGTCTGCCATCGGTATATCAAATTCAAACCAATCTGACCTTGTTCAATGTGTATACATTGCAACATGCTCGTTCCCAAACCACACCGCGCAGATCTCCGTTATATTCATGCATGCATGGGTTTCAAACATCATGATCTCTTATTCAAATATTTGAATTCAACTTTACATTGATTATGACCTCATCTAGTCTTTTAGACCCATGCATTGGTCTTCTCTTTATAATTGTACCACTAACTTTCTCTCGTGCATGCATGCACACACACACTACCAGTCGGCATTATCCATCGCACACATGCAATTTTTTTCTTCACGTAGGTCTCCCATGAAGGCACACACGCGCATCCCCCTCTCCATCATATCAGGCATTCTTTATCTCTCATGTGCATGCGCAACGATCGATGTTCCTCTATGTGTGTGTGTGTGTAGCTAGGTCTTTCATAGTTTTCCACATAAACCGATCAATCTATATATCTAGTGAGGTCTCACCGTGTTTCTCACGTCAACATCGATCAATGTATACCTCTCTATATAGGATTACATATATAGCTAATACACCCACATTAATTATATATCCAACGCCCCCCTATCATCATCCATGCCTTCCGCTTCATCTCTCAGATGCGCGCACAATGGCGAAGACAAGGGGCAGCAAGGGACCTGCCCCCCCTAACATCACTATATATCGAGGCTAATATGAATGTGATCATTAGACAATTGATGGTAAAAATGGTTTAAGTTGCTGAATTGGCCCTCTCGTAAAGGATTAGCAATGCTTGGTCCCCTAACTCATGGGACATTTTTGATGGCTCCGCCGCGCGCAACAGCGCACGTTCTCGCCCCCTCTCTTTAAATATCGATCTCGCAGTTGTGCACTCCTTCATAGTCTCCCTCCACTCGGACCCTCGCACCATCTTCTAGCCCCCCACCGGATTTTGCCACGTGTACAATCTAGCAGACTCTATGGTTGAACTTAAGCATAATGCATAAATCTCAAAACAATAGTGGTTCTCCTTTGTTCTAAAATCTTCAGTATCATAACTGCCCAAACATTTTTTCTAGTTGAACTGCCATTATTTGTTTTTACTTTATGCTTTCAACGCACAATTCCATGAATCAAAAAATAGGTTAAGGACTTCTTTGATTCAAAGGATTCTCGCGGGAATTTTGGAGGATTCTAATCCTTAGGAATTTTTCCTATCTTGGTTGTTTGATTCGTAGGATTGTAAACCATAGGAATTTTTCCATATGATTCATTTGCACTAGATTTCATAGGAAACATCCCATCCACTAAAACCTCTTTGAAAGAATTCTGTGTTTTTTCTATGCACAATCAAACACTCGTACCATCCTGTAGGATTCAAGACGACATTCCACTCTAATCCCATGTTCTTCCTATTCCCGCGTTTTGGAAATCCTACGAATCAAAGAGGCCCTAGGTTTTTTATAAAAACTAATTGATTTTGAATGAGATGAACTATAAGAATTAAAGGAAGGTCTACATCAGGCATATATGACTCAGAGCTTACATGCTACTGTGTGATATTTATTCATAATTTGGTTGCAAAATCTGACGCGTGCAATGCACGTGTACATGACTAGTACTTCAAGTATGTGCAAAACACAATGGCACGCTACACAGTGTCTCTCTTACAGTTCAGGAAGCCACGTAGCACATGTGAAGGCGTTGTCGGGACATCCTTGTGTGGATTGATCACAGTGACGCGCTGTTGGTTCCAGAAGAATGTACTCGTCCTCCCTTAGCCATACGGGTGGTACATGCACGAAGTGAAGATGTGCACGCACGCCACGCACGCACTCATTCCCTCGCAGGCACACGCGGGTACATGGGCGGACGCAATTTTGTAGCAAGATCCACCCCATGTGATAATTGGACGCATGTAAAGTCCTTCACTTCATTGATGGTCAATTAATACAGCGCATGCAAATTGAGTGGACATGAGGGTGGAAGAGAGACATTACTACTCCACTGCGCGCATGCGAGTAGTTAAATCATGGGTTGCTAGTAGTACTTCCATTGGTCTTCTTCGTATTTTGTGCTAATTTTTGACAGTAACATAATATTTACGCGTCTGAGCAGTGTAGTCTACTTGAAATTTATGTTCCACTAAACTCATCAGGAGCCGTTTCGGGCCTCGAAACCAAAAACCATCAATTAATCTTTACCTTGTTCCCATCACATTTGAAAGTACTAGTGCTACAATTAAGTGCAAGCCTGCTCACACCTACCAGTATGTACCAAACCTGAACGTGTTGCATGCAGGTTTTAGTACTAGTGCTAGTACTTAGGTTATAAAAAGAGGAACTACCTAACCGAAAATTACTCTACCATCCTCCTCATAAGTCCTCCTTCTTCGTCCGTCCTTGCCATGACCGGTGTGCAGAGCTCTAGGTCGAGAACTACTCGTAACAAGTGAGCGACAACCAAGGATGCGGAAAAAAAGAGGGCTCGCCGCCACGCAAAGACCTCGAAAGATCTCTCACGGGCAGGCGATGGCTCCCAGGAGCGCCCTAGATGCAGAGGCGAACATGCCGAGATGGAGGCACTAGAGTCGTTATCGCTCGACGGCATGCCCGGTCAGCTCAATAAGCACCTCAATAAGCAGAAGGAGTTCATCCACGCCTTGGTGGAGCTGCTGAAGGAGAGCCTCGACGACATGCCCGCTGAGCTCAATGAGCAGGGGGAGTTGACCGCCGGCTTGGTGATGCTGCTAAAGAAGAGCATTGCCTCGGAGAAGAAGGCGACCGGCGAAATCCTGCAACTTCAGGAGGACAAGGCGAAGCTCTGCCACGAGCTCGATTTGCTGAAGGAGGAGAACACCGGCTGGAAGAAGCTGCATGAGAATAGTAGTTCCTTGATGAAGATGTTGCAGGCCCTCGTCATGGAACAGAAGGAGGAGTTGGCGAAGCTCCGCATCGAGCACCCGACTGCTGTCAAGTTACGTAATGCGGCCGTTGAACAGATGATGAAGGCCTGCGTTGAGAAATCCCGCGTCATGGACACAATGATGAAGATGGCGGAGGAGACGCGCAAGGAGATGGACGTCGTGGAGGTGATGAAGAAGCAGTTATGACTCCGCGGCCAGCAACCCTTCATGTAGTGAGAGCAGCGCCCCAGACTTGTGTGTGTGTCTTCCTTCTTTTTTTGGGGTGATAATCCTCCTTCTTTTTCTCCTGTGTTTCTTATTTTGCTTCGGGTGTTTCGACACACGTGTCACCTTCTCTGTGAGGCATGAATAGAACAATGCTAAAAATGAGTTGACTAGCAAATTAGATCATTCTTTATCGCCAATAGAACAATGCCTCTTGCTAGTAATATATAATAAGAGTAGAGAGTAGCGGATATGGCACTGGGCTGCCCTGTTTCGTGCTCCTCCGTCGTACTCCAGTGGAAAACTTGAGTATACCGCACGGTTCTTTGCTCCTCCACAGGTCGTCGGCACATTTATACATGCAGTCAAATCCCAAGACCCCGCCTTCCAGCAGTAATGAGCCATCAAACCACAAAGGCCCTCGCCTCTCGTGAAAAGGATCAAGCTAGACTGCCCCTCCCTCTAGCCTTTTAAAAAATGTATACATTTGTACAATATTAGTATGGATGGATTGTGCCATGGAGCAAAACTAACAAGATGTAATTAAAGAAAAAAGGTGGTACATACAAAGAGCGCTCGTCGCCAAATTATGAATATACTATATGACACTACCCAGTACGAAGGTACTAGTAACATAGACTAGTAACTGGTCTATGTTACTCTCCACTATGACTAGCCAAAGTGGAGGCGTGGATACCAACGAGGGCCTGGTTGTGTCTATACTTCGACAACTCACCCGCCTGCATGCGCACCAGGCAGACGAAGCTAAACAGTTTAATTGCAAACCTGTTCAGACCGATCACAACCTAAACGGTTTCCCACTTAGGAGCGTATTAGTAGTACTCGGTTATAAGATGACTGCACATTCCTCCTCAACTCCTCATCCACAAAAAACTATAAAGTCAATCAAGCCATAGCTAGCCAGCTTGAGTTCTGGGTCGAGAGATTTCCACCAGGGAGAGGTGAGCATGGAAGAGGAAGCACGAGAGATGTCCTGCCTCGCCGTGAAAGAAGCTGACATGTCCAGCCGCTCATTTGGGTTGCTGTAGCATATTTAATTCTTGCTCCAAAGTTGCTATAAAATATTACTGCCAGGTTTTTAGTGTCATGATCAAAATGTTGTAGCTTGTTGCTGTTGATCCATGCCTCCTATGGAGATGCTCCAATGGAGTTGTTTGCTGTAGGATATGTCTACTTCATGTCCATGCTTCTTGTCACCATGTTTGAGTGCTGTAGAGTATATATTTCTTGCTCCAAAGTTGCTATGTGACTGTTAATTTCAGCTTTGCTTTGTTTCTTGTTTCGGGTGTATCTTTTAGCCCGTTGCTCCGTTTTGAGCGTGCCCTATATGAAACTTGTGTGATTTTGCATGTACAATCATAATATCTTCTTGTTAACATGTTTGGAGTATGTTTTGTTTGATGTTTGGGTGCATCTTGCACCATTGCCATGCTTATCTTGTTTGATCATATCTTCTAGACCGTAGCTCCATTTTAAACAAACTTTATATGAAACTTGACTATAATTTCGTGTAGATCATCATGATGCATGTTAACTTGCTGTTTAACAACTTTAACTTAAGGTTTGTTCAGATCTGGACTAATTTCAAACTATGCATATGAGGACTTACCTGATTTGTCTTAAGTAGTTTCCGGCCTCATTTAAACCTGTTGTTTCTTGTGTTGTTTCTCTGTGCTTCCTAACTTGCCATGTTTTGCATCCTAAATAGACTTGTCTTGCATCCTACTTGCTTGAGCATATTGCCATGTTTCTTGTGCTGCTTCTCTGTGCTTCCTATGTTCTCATGTAATGCATCCTAAGTGCATCTGCAGTGCATCCTAAGTGCATCATACATGCATCCTGTAGTTTGCGCATTGCACCTTGTTTGATTTCGTGCCTCGTGTGTTCTTGTGATGAGTAGAGCCGGAAGCCGAGACCGAGTACGAGAATGAGGTTACTACCGAGATTGAGAACGAGGAGCCATCTTACGATCCCATCGACGACTCGACAGGCAAGATGACCTGACCTAGATATCATTACTATCTTTGCCTATTGCTAGAAGTCTCGCTCTTTAGCTTATTGCCTTGATGCCCATGTTTGTCTATCAGCCTCCTATTGTAACCATGAATCTGTCTAACCACCCAACCTATGCAAACCTTGATTGACTACGTAGGCTTTGCTCAGCCCCTCTTATAGCATTGCTAGTTGCAAGAGAAGATTTGAAGATTCTTGCTTCATGTTGAAGTTTGATGGGTTATCACACTATATATCTATTAAATGAAATCATCTATATATTGGTAATGGGTGGAAGGCTAAGCCTCTTGCTTGGTGATTTGTTCCACTCATGCCGCCCTAGGAACCATATAAACCGTTGTTATGTTCCTTGATTTTGCGTTCCTCACACGGTTGGGGTTATGGGACCCCTTCGATAAACCGCTTAGCGCTAAGTCTTTTCCAGCAAGTCCCAACTTTGGTACTATTTGCCTAATAACTAAAACTTGCATAGGGCCTTGCAAACCCGAGTTCTTAATCAACAACCACGGGCCAGTGCTCCACATGAGTGTTGGTCCGAACTGAGCGGACTGCGGGGCCACCACGAGGAAACTCGAGGATTGGTATAAACCTGTAGGACGTCTCATCCGGTCGTGGCCTGAGACTAGATACGCGTGACTACTGTCAGGGTGTCGGCACGCCGGGAGGATTTGATGGATTAGTCTTACCTTAGTAGGAGTATCTTGAGCACGGGATTCCGAGAATACTCGGGCCTTCCCACCTTGTAGTTGCGACTCCGCAGATCGTGGGCTTGTAATGGGCCAAGTTGGAACACCCCTGCAGGGTTTGAACTTTCGAAAGCCGTGCCCGCGGTTATGTGGCAGATGGGAATTTGTTAATATCCGGTTGTAGAAAACTTGACACCATGTTCAGAACACACTACCAGCGTGAGTAACCGTGACGGTCATTTTCCGAAAGGGGTTCAGAAAGTGAACACGGTGGGGTTATGTTTGATGTTTTTAGATAGGATCACTTCGTGATCACTTGTCGCCCGTTGCGCTTCTCTTCTCACTCTTATCACGTAAGCTAGTGCTAGTGCAGCTGCAGCCTTTATTTCTTTCTTCAGCCTTGTTCCACACCCAAGGCTTAGATAGTTCTGTTACCCGGGAACGGGATTGCTGAGTCCTTCGTGGCTCACAGATTCTACACCACACCAGATGCAGGTACTCAAGTGACGGCACAGAGCTGTACTAGGAGTATGATGAAGAACGTAGCCGATACTATGTGCACTATCCCGATGATCAGTAGTGGTTTCTACTAGGGGCGATTCGAACCTGTGGCTTTACGTTTTTGGTATCTTTCATTTGGATCTTCACCCGTAGTCGGGTTGTGATGTTATTTGGATGATGTTTGACTATGTAATGAATTGTGTGACGTGGCGAGTGTAAGCCAACTATCTCTTTTCTTTTCATCCCTATTTTTACATGAGATGTGCAAAGATACCAAACTTGAGATCATTCCAGAATGGGCTTATACCTTTAAGTCGTGCCTCGACACGTAGGAGGTATAGTCCCATCCTTTGCATTACATTCACCGACCCCGCTCCACCTTCGCTTCATCGTCCTCATGGCGAGCGCCACCCCACTGACATGGCCACCCAAGGCCTATGAGGTCACCAGGGGCTGCTCAGACTTTGCTCTAGGTATGCGTCGGGTAAAGTGGCCTACGAGGTTCAAGCCGGTGTTGCCCCTGCGGTATGACGGTGTCACAGGCCCTAAGGAATTCCTTCGGCTCTACGAGCATCCGAGCTGCGGGTGGTGATGACAAGGCCACGGTGAATTGGTTTCCCTTGGCCCTCACAGAGGGCCCTCGATCTTGGCTCTGCAGCCTCGCGGACACCTCGATCTCCTCTTGGGTGGAGCTCTACAACTAGTTCGTCGTGGGGTCCGTTGCACCGGCGCACCAAATAGTTGCGTGCATCATTGGTGGGTCACAGTCGCCCGCTTCTTGCCATCACGCAAGTAGCTCTTTCGACAGACGGGCGCTACACGGCCACAGCGGGAGGCCTCTCGAGGCCGCGTGACGCTGTCAGATTCAAGGCTCCGCATACCCTTGATAGATTTGAACACTACGGGTGCGTGCGAAGGACTCAACTTCCCATGTCTGCCTACTCGTCGATCTCACGACCTAGATCAATGAACAGGAAGGAAACAGGACAAGGCCGTTTACCCAGGTTCGGGCCACCTTGCGGTGTAAGACCGTACTCCTACTTTGTGGTGGATTGCCTCGAGGTGGGCTGAGGATGAACTACTATAGTGGTGGAACAACCTCGGGAGGTGTGTTCTTGCTTGTGTGGTTGGTGAGGGTGGTATGAATGATCTGTCCTCGTCTCTGGTGGTGGCTAGGCTATATTTATAGTGGCCTCAGTCCTCTTCCCCTAAAATGAAGGCGGGAAGGGATCCCACAACGGCCAAATTCGAAGGGAGACAACTAGTACATCTTATCCTGAAGAAAGGTGGTCTTCGCCTGCAAAGCTTATGGTCATGACATCATGGTGGCTTCAGTGATGACCTTCGTCCTGTCACCCTGGCGATCTTGGTCTTGTTGCATGAAAATGGAACCTTTGGTTGATTCCTCGGGACTCCGCGCCTGCTCTTGCCTCTTTAGCACCAAAGAGGAAACCTACTGCACGGGCGCCCGCTAGCACCCGTCTGGCCTTGGTCGTGATGGCTGGCGTCATCTGAACCTCACTAGGTGGGGGATTGCATTGAAATCTTCGCTCCTCAGGAGCCAGCCTAGAGGGGCTGCTCCTTCCGGAGGCCTTGGCATCGTCCGCCTCACGAGATTTGGCCCCTTGCGAGGGTCTTGTGTGTTGATGCCGAAGATGGGCCTTCCAGGCTGGTGATGGAACCACACCGTGGGTTGCAGGCAGGCAAGTCTGGGTACCCTGGTTCCTAGAACGCCGATAGTAGCCCCGGCCCCAAGGCGCGCTCGGACTTTGCTTCGAGGCGAAGCCAAAGGGCATGGGCGAAGCACCGCGGGCCCCATCCACCAGTGGACTTGGTTGACGCATGACACTTGCTGGGACGGGGGCGTCTCCGCTTCTGATGCCGCATCGGCAACCGTCTCGGGCTGAGAAAAAGGCTGGCGCCTTCCTGCAAACCTTCATTGTCTTCCCTTTGTCTTGCTCCAGATCCCCTTTTCCTTCTTGTCGCGAGCGCCTCCAGATCTGTTGAATCTTTTCCTTGAGCTTGACGCTGATGGACCCCAAGAAGGCAAAGCCCGATGCTACGCCGGCCTCGTCCCCTTTCTCCAATTCCTTCTTTGCCATCGTTAACCGCTACCTGATCCACACCCTTCATTACCATCCTAGCTCCATCCTCCTCTTGTCGATCTTCACCTTCGACTGCGAGGCATTCGTTGGGATAACGCCCTCTGCTGCGATGTTCCACGTCTTCTTTTATCTCCGGATGAGCAGAACTAACCAATGCTCTGGGTGCGTCTGTTTCATCGCCACCCACACTTCAACGTGATATCGAAGGCCAAGAAGAAGGTGGACAACTGTCGGCGCAAGTGGATCTTCATGGACGCCAAGCGCACTCACGCTTGGCTGGAGCTGTCGACTACGTTGCCGGAGAAGCTGGTCCGGTGGGGTCATGAGAAGCTCACCAGCCCACGGGCGAAGCAGTTGTTGGACAAGATGACAGAGGACCCGACAAAGGGGAAGCTAACAAGGGTCGTGCTTGTCAACGAGTTCATGACGGAACGGCTGGCCCAGCTCCAGGGGCACTCGTGCCCCTTGTGGAGTCTCAAGGGCGCGGGTGACGTCCTCCGGCTATGCCTGGAGGACCTGACCGACGAGGAGTTGGGCATGGCCTTGCGCGTCCTGCTCGAGAAGGACCCGGGCGGCCTTCCAGAAGCCTAAATCATGCTGTCTAGTCGTGATGATGGGGCAGATGTGGCCACCGCCATGCCTGTCTTCAACGAGCGAGGGCTCGTGCCACTGACGCTCCCACAAGCCCCACACTTCTCGGTGCCGGTGTCCTCCGGTGAGAGCTCTGGGGAAGGAGGACTCAGAACTGACCTTGGAGGGGGTGGCGGAGAACTCTCCTCCATGGTAGAGCGAGCTCCTCTGCGACCTCTCCGATGATGATGATGCCGGTGAGTACCTGGTCGAGGGATCGCCTCGCTCCACCGGGGTGACCACCAGGTCCAGGGGCACCCCCCTTAAGAGGCTGAGGGGCGGGACCTCGAAGAAGGATGGAACGGTCCCGGCTTTCCGGGGCGACACCTCCGCCTTGGCACCGATCCTCGCCGCCGCATGGCCCGCCACTGCACGCTCGTCCACTCCTGAGGGTGCGGTGTGGCTTGTGGCCAGGAAACTAGGGGAAGCCGCACTCCTGTCCAAGAAAAGGACGTACATTGTTGTTGACAATTAAGTATTTTACCTTGTTTCTGCCTCTGCCTGCTCAAGATATACTCCTTCTGGTGGCCAGCCTGCAGTCGGCAACAAAGAAGAAGAAGGAGGAAGGCAGGCCCTCCGAAGTCATGCCTCTTGCTGCAGCTACGGCGATCCCGGCGCGGGAGGAAGAGGTCGCCTCTTGTTCGCCCACGCTCGGGCACGCCTATTGAAGCTGAGCGGCCCAACCTCTGGAGAAGGTCGCACCTGTGGTCAGGCTGATTCTGGAGGCGCCCGTCCCCAATGCTCCTACTGGGGGCGCAAGGGCTTCGAAACCGCCTGCCCTCTAGGCTGCTGCTACTCCGCCGGCCCAGGCGCCAATGCCGTCTCCTCCTTAGGCCATCACGCTAGGGGACCATGGTTCCTCTGCCATGCCCGGCACTCTGGAGCATGCCTTCACCGCACTGAACCGGATCCAGGCTGATCCTCATAACGCTGACCGCCACATGGTGGGAGGGCGTCTAGGGGTGGCTCCAGGCCAACTCGTCCGTCAGGACAGCCTGGAGACAGGCTGAGGCCACTGCTGACGAGGGCAGGATGGTGGCCAGTGTGGCCAGAGCTGCCTGCGACGCGCCGTTGGCCGACGTAAAGGGTACCGGGAAACGCTACCACTCGTCGGAGGTCGAGCTGAAGACCCTCCGCAATGAGCACGCTGGCCACGCCCACCATCTTGAGAAGCAATAGGAGGAGCTGAAGGCCCGGGAGACTGCGCTCACCAACCGCGACGCCGAACTGGAGCAGGCAGCCAAGGAACATGCCATGGAGCGCAGCCACCTAGAGAAGCTGAAGAAGGAGGTGGAGGCTGCCCAAGTGTCCCACTCCGCGGCTGAGAAGGCGGTCGCCGCGGGGCGCGATGCCTTCGTCTTCCTCGAGCAGATGTCTCGCACTTTGCTGCAGTCCCTTTATGGGGCATGGTACGAGAAACCGCTGGCGATACTAGAGGAGGGCCCCACCGGACTACTCCCCAAGATTGCCACGGCGATCGAGGGCATCGTCGTTGGGTTGGGCCCCGTGGTAGAGGCGGAAGCTTGCATGCTTTCCACCTCGACCGCGACACGCATCCACGGCCACCTCCACCTGCAGGACCCCAACTTCAATTTTGACGTCCTGCTTGAACTCGTGGCCCCTGAGCTCCAAGTTGCTGCCGCTGAGGTCCTGAGGAAGCAGGTGGAGGCCCTGCTGCAGCAGTTCCTCTACATCAATTCCCCACGGCTATGCCAGTAAGAGCCAATGGTGGAGACGGTAGCTGTGTCGACGGGTCACCCCAGGCGAGTATTGGTGGCGTCCAAGGCTAAAGAGGGGGACCGGGGTGCCGCTTCTTCCTATTTTATCCCTACAACATTTATCGTGCCTCGTCGAGGCGTGATACCTCATGCTTTGAACTTTTAAGAAATTGTTTGCTTTGTAATAACTTGCTAGGGTTTCACGATTTCCTTTCTGTTTTATTTAGCGTTCTGCGTAGGCAGGGCCCGACCCCGAGCATACCTCAGCCACCGTTGGGGCATCTGGATCACTAGGACGAGACCAAGGAGTGAGGGGCTACGTGGCCAGTTAGGCCCCTGGGTCGCGATGCCCAGGGGTACCCCTTGACGTACGAACGAACCTCCATACCTTTCCTCATTTGGATTTCTGTTGGGTGGGGCGCACGAAGACCAGGTCCGAGGGACCTGGCGAGGTGGAATATGCTAGGTGTGACCAGAGCGTAGCCTCCGTGCCTAGTCCCCTCACGCTACCCTCCAATGGGAAAGCAGCGCGATGCGGATGAGCAGCGAGCCTGGTTGGTCTCCTGAGGTTGCTGCGGCCGTGAGGCCGCCCTCAGTTGTTTATTCACCAGCGCGGAGCATGGTACTTCCGCTTTTGCACGGGCATAGCCGCTCCTCTACAGTGTCGTCCGCCAGCGCGGAGCATGGGGCTTCCACTGGTGCGTGTGTGGGGGATCCCTCTAGGGGGAGGCCCCCGGGGCATGTAGAGCCCCGTCCTGACACGTGGCTTGCACGGCTGGACTGGAGGAGGTGTGTATGGGCACTCGTGAGCTATCGCAGGACTCATGAGGCCCTACCTCAAGGCGGGTTGCGCCTGAATTTGATTTGGAACACTTGTGAGGTCCTGCGAGATGGTTAGGCAGCCTGCACCAACTGAATCTCCTGAGGATATCACATGAGAAGGCCAAACACCAACGACCCCAGGAGGTGACGTGAACGGGACTGGCCCGCCAGACATAGCTTAGCAGTTGGGTTTGTCGACGCTACAGGTACGTACCCGAGCACAGACGTCATGCCCAGTCTTCTCATGCGAAGGTCTTGAAGAAAGGCAACCGGCACGCGGCTCCTGCGGCGGCGAGGCACCAGGTCGCGCTCCCTGACTCATCTGCTCCCGATTAGCTCATGCGAGAACAAGGCACCAAGGAGCATGGGAGGTGACGTGCACAGGAGCTGGTCCGCGAGCTAGAGCTCAGCCACTTGGATTTAGCGATGTTGCAGGAACAGACCCGAGCACAGACGCCGTGCCAGTCCTTAATCATGAAGCGACCGATGGCAGCTTTGCTAGGGCACACGATGTTCATGGCGATGCAGCACCGGACATACAGGTGATAATCATAAAGAAACTCATGGAAAAGGTAAGGAATGTTCTGACAGACGCAAAAATGATACATGTCGTAGGGCCGGACCCACAAGGCTTGGGGATAGTGCAGCCCGAGGGGTGCCCCCAACTGAACAAACCAAAAAGTGTCACCTGACATTGTTGCTGAAGAAGTGTTTAGGTAGCTGAAGATGCGTGCTATAGAAGTCGCTCCTCATGAGACGCCTTGGCCCTTAACCTCATGAGGCTCTAGAGGACCAGGGGGCTCACGAGGATCCAATGCCACCTCCGATAGGATCACTTGGTGCCTAGCCTGGTGTGACACCACGACGCCCCGAATGTGGCGCTGGTGCGAGGCAGCGCTGCTCAGCATGCCGAAAGTCATGCGAACGTAGTTGTGGGGGAACCCTCGCACCGGCCCACATGGGATGGCCAGTAGAGCCCCTGAGACGCGGCTCTGTTGAGCCCTGGGATATTGACGCAGACTTGCAGCCCCCTACCCTCATTGGTAGAGGGAGCGGTGTGTGGCGGTGTGTGGCGATCGTTCGCCTCGCATGGGCCTCGCCTCATGCAGATCCTTGATCGCCTTGGGGATGAACTCCTGAACGCCTGGCGCCTCGCGCCCTGCGCTCTTCTCGCGGAAGAGCGCGCTGAAGCACACCTCGACATGGTGCCCGGGCGCCTCCCTCATTACGTTGGCCAGGTCAGAGGCCCTCAAAGGAGAGGACCCGAGCCCTGCCTAAGAGGGGCACCGGAATCGCCTTCCAATGAGAGAGTAGAAGGCGCCCCATCCATGGGCGTAGGTCCTGAGTCAGGACCGTCAGGCGTCGCATCCTCCTGAGGCCCCAGGATGAGCAGCTGCATCTTCTTCTTGGGGACGGCCTCGGGAGGGTAGGCAATGCCCTCATCATCTGGGTTCTCGACCACAGCAGCTTGGTAGGAGTGCTCGGGGGAGCACACTGCATCTTTTTTGTCGCAAGCGACCGTGATGGTCCCGTAGCTTCCTCGCATCTTCAGGACATTGTAGCCATGGTGTGTTGCAGCCATGAACCTGGCCAGGGCTGGATACCCAAGGATGGAGTTGTACCGGAGGCGAATGTGAGCGACGTCGAAGTCAATGAGCTCTGTGTGGTCGTTGTCTCTCTTGCCGAAGGTGACAGGAAGGCGGATCTTCCTCACTGGGGTGGTGGAGCCGTCGGTTAATCCTGAGAATGGCCTGGTAGGCTGAAGCTATTCATATGGCACCTGGAGCCTGTCGAAGGTCTCGATGGAGAGGACATTGAGTCCCGCACCACCGTCAATGAGTGTCTTCGCGACGAGAACGTTACTGATGGTAGGTAAGCAGTGCATCGGAAAGGCGCCGGCTGCGGCTGCGCACTTGAGCTGTTCAGTTGAGTCGAAGGTGATAGGATACTTGGACCATTGGGCCTCGGAGGCCGAAGCGGTGGCCCACGAGCGGGGAGGGGCCGGCCCAGACATGGAGGCCTGGATCGGGGAGGCAGGGCGGCGGTGCACCTTGCTCTAGCGAGGACCAAGGGCGGCGGGGAGGCCGGAGCACAGGGAATGGCCGGATCCGGTCGCGGGGCTCCGACCCCGGCCGGATCGAGGTGGAAGCAGGCCGGCGGCGGCTCTGCCAAGGCGCGGCGGCGACGGGAACATTGGCAGTGGAAGACGAAAACGCGGGAGGCGGGGCGGCGCTAGTGGCCGGAGGGTGCGACGGAGCGCAGGTGGAGGCCGACAGACGAGGCTGGGGGCGGCGCACAGAGGAGCGGGCGGCGGTGACGTAGAGGGGCGCGAGGCCCGGCGCGGCCTGGGCGCGGGCCCGCCGTGGGCCGAGCGGGCCACGGTGGTGCGGGGATGTGGGAGCGAGCGGCGGCCAGTGAGGAGCTGCCACATGGCGGCGGGAGGTGGAGCGGACACGTCCGGCGGCGGGGTGGACATGTCTGGCGCGCGGAGGAGGAAGAAGCTTGGGTTTCATCCGCAAATTTCGGGGGTGGGTGCTCTTTTATAGGTAGAAGGAGTTAGGAGTGTCCAAAATTGGAGCGGTTTTCGGCCACGCGATCACGATCCAGCGGCCGAGAGCGTTGAGGTGGTTGGGTTGGGCTAGCGGGCTGTTGGAGAGGGGTGCTTGGCCAAAAGAGAAGGGGCTTCGGCGGATAACACGGTTAACCGTTGGGCTATCAAACGAACTCCGAACGCGACGAAACTTGACAGGCGGTCTACCTATGCTATAATAAGACCACACGCCAAGTTTCATCCCATTCCAAGAACATTTTCTGGACAAATATAAAATAAATTATTCGGAGATGCCGCGGGCGCGTGCAAGTGTGTCTGGGCTCAGAACGGACAACGGAGAGGATGGGCGGACTCGGACAGATGCAAGTTTTGAAAACATGATGATGCAATGCACACGATGACATGGCAAGAGGCAATACGCAAGCAGATGACATGGCAACGACGATGAATAACTGGCTGACACCTGGCGCATCGGTCTCGGGGTGTCACAACTGTTGATGGCACGGGAGCTCTTGCGCTACCGCCCGACAGATGACCTCTACGACGAGTGGCTCCACCGCATCACCGAGCTCGTCAACACTGCTGGGGAAGCACCTGCACCAATGCACTCGTCCCATTCCCCGTCGCCCCTGGCGAGGAATGAAGGCCACGGAGTCCCGGCTCCGCCTCCACTCTATGGTGCCGGCCAGGAGGTCCGGCGCGAGGCTCCGCGGCGTGAGCTGCCCCGCAGAGCCCACGCGCGCGACAAGGAGAGCTGCCAGGTGATTCCGCATCCCCAGGGAGGGGCTCGCGGGCCCCGTGGCCCGCAGCGCTAGGACCGCATTCCGCAGGAGGTGGTGGCGCCAGCGCCTCAAGAACTAGCGCCGCAGGCGCAGGGGGCGCCTGCGATCATGAGTGTCGCTAGATGTCCTGCCTTAGCTCCTGAGCTACGGCGCCTCGTCTGGCCCGACAAGTTCAAGCCGGACCTGCCTCCACGTTACGACAGCACCTCCGACCCCATGGAGTTCCTCCAACTCTACGAGCTGAGCATCGAGGCGTCCAACGGCACTGAGCAGGTCATGGCGAACTGGTTCCCCATGGCTCTCAAGGATGGCACACGCTCCTGGCTCCTGAATCTCATCGTGGGATCCATCTCCTACCAGGGGAGCTTCGTGAGCGTTTCGTGGCCAACTTCCAAGGCACCGTGACCGAGCCTCGGCCGCTGCGGATCTGCTCCGCGTGAGACAGCAGCCGGGAGAGACCCTGCAAAAGTACATCCAATGCTTCAACACCATGCGCCTCCGGAACCATAGGGTCTCGAACGAGGCCATCATCTCGGAGTTCTCCGACGGCGTCCGCGACGTCAATATGAGGGAGGAGCTTGCCATCCATGAGGACCTGTGCACAGCCCTCGAGATGTTCAAGCTCGCGGCCAAGTGCGCCAGAGCGGAGGAAGGACGCCTCTCCCTCCAGGAGCTGCCTGAGGCGGAGGCGGAAGACAAGAAGACCAAGGCCAAAGAAGCAAAGCGCAAGGGGCCCGCCGCCCTGGCTGCGGAGTCAGAAGTGAAGCGTGATTGCAGCTACGATGACCCCCCCACAAATAACCGTCCGTACTACGTCTTTCACAATGTCCACGGCCACAACACTAACGACTGCCAGGAGCTCAGGGCGATGTGCGGCGGGCGCGTCGGGCAGCGCCCGGAGCCAGACAACCGCGGCTACAGCGTGGATGAGGCCAAGGTGTAGGATGTTGGGACAGCAGGAACTCGCGCCAAATGTGGTGCGAACAGCCCCGTGAAAACCACTCGCAGGAGCAGCCTCGTGACGCCCCTGGCGCGACCAGCCTCATGAGGGTCGCCCTGAGGGCAATGGAGGACTGCCTCCTCTACCACCACCACCAAGAAGGAACAACGACGACCGCCAGGGAGATGGAGCAGGGGGCTTCAAGGAGCCGCGTGCAGTTGCATGCATCTTGGGAGGTGCCCACGCTCCGGCTTCCCATTGCATCTTCAAGCAGTCCGCCCATGAGGTGAACACGGCGCTTCCCAGGCCTGACGCCGCGCGCAACCTCAGGTGGACCAAGCAAGTCATCGCCTTCGACCCCAAGGACCAGCTCACGTGCACCGCAGCCCCAGGCGCTATCCCGATGCTCTGCACCCCGACCATCAGCAACGTCCTCTTCACCAAGAACCTCATCGACGGCGAAGCAGGACTCAACGTCCTCTCCGTCCAGACCTTCTAGACACTCCAGGTCCCCTACGATCAACTCCACCCGACCAAGCCATTCTACGGAGTCACGGTTGGCTCCACACTCCCGATGGGGCAGGTCCGCCTTCCCGTCACCTTTGGTGACCGCGATAGCTATCACACCGAGCTCATCGACTTCGATGTCGCCAACATCCACCTCCCGTACAACGCCATCCTTGGGTATCCAGCCCTCGCCAAGTTCATGGTGGCGACCCATCACGGCTACAACGTCCTCAAGATGCCTGGGAGTGGAGGAGTCATCACGATCGCCTCCGATGAGAAGGAAGCGGTGCGTTCCCTGGAGCGCGCCTACCAGACTGTGGCGATCGTATACTCTGATGAGGATGGAGCCGTCCTTGCCCTGCAGACCGCCCCCAAGAAGAAGAAGAACCTGCTCGTCAACGGACATCAGGATGGTGGGGCTCCTGACCGTTCCGCCTCAGGACTCGCACCTGCCGACGAGGCGCCCTCAACCCTCGCATAGGGAGGCGCGCCCGACGCCCCTCTCAGGACGGGCTCGGGGGCTCGCCTCTGGAGCGTCTCCGTCCTGACCAGCGTCTCGAGGGAGGTGTTCGGGCACCACCTGCAGGCGTGTCTTAACGCGCGTTTTTGTGAGCCCAGCATGGACTGCACAGCGCTGGGTGCTCAGGAATTCATCGACCAGGTTACCGAAGAACTTCAGTACGCAAGGCTCATCTGCGGTGGGCGTAACCGCACAACCCCAAGATCACATGCCCGCAGCCCGAGCGACCGCTTCCGCGTCTGTGTTGACGTCGCGAGTCTCAACCGAGCCGCCTCTCAGGAGCCCTTCTGGCCGACGGGGGTCGGCCGAAGGAGGGCCCTCCCTTGCAGCTACGTCTGCACACTCTTCAGCTTCTGCAACACAGCTGCCACATTCCAGCACCTCGCACGGCAGGCCTTGGGGGCTCGGGAGGCTCAGTGGCAGGCGGTCCTGATGGAGCGAGAACCGGACCCACGCGACCGTTGAGAGCCTCCGGAGCCCCTGGGCCTCAGGAGCCCGACGATCTTCAGGAGCGACCCGCGTGGCTCCCATCTTCAGCTACCCCAACTCTTCTTCTACAAGTATCAGGTGACGCTTCAGGTATCCAATCGAGGGCGCCCCCCGAGATGCATCATCCTCGGGCTGCTAGGGGCTATTCCCCCGCAGTTGTCTCCTTTTTGCACATGATCAAGGCTAGTTGCTTCTTTCTACTCACATTATCTGCATGCTTGGCGTTCTCACCGCCACTGAGGTCATGACCCCTTGTGAGCCCACTCGCGATTGCCCCATGATTAACGACTGGCACGGCGTCCATGCTCGGGTCCGTCCCTGCAGCGTCGCTAAACCCAAGGGCTGAACTCTGTCTCACGAGCCATTTCCGTGACGTCACCTCCCGTGGTCCTTGGTGCCTAGTTCTCGCATGGGCTAATCGTGGATGGGTAAGTAGGGGCCCATGGCAGGTGCCTCGCTCACGCAGGAACTGCGCGCCGGTTGTTTTTCTTTTGGATCGTTGCATGAGAAGACTGGGCACGACGTCTGTGCTCGGGTCTGTCCCTGCAGCGTCGACAAATCCAGCGGCTGAGCTCTGTCTCGCGAGCCATTCCCGTGACGTCACCTCCTGGGGTCTCTGGTGTTGCGGCCTTCTCATGCGATACCCTCTAGAGATGCACTCGGCGCAGGTCAACACAACACCTCTCTTTTCACATTATGCAGAAGAAGACTCAGGCGCAACCCGCCTTAGGGTAGGGTCTCGTGAGTGATGCGTAAGCTCAAGAGAACTTACTCGGAGTCGTTCAGCTCGTCCTGAAGAGCGCCCATATACACCTTGGTTGTCCTGTCTTGTAAGCCACATGTCAGGACGGGGCTGTACACGCCCCGGAGTCTCTCCCGGTGGAGGCTCCCGCCCACGGTCCAGTGGAAGTGCCATGCTCCGCGCTGGCAGAACCAACTGAGGAGCGGTTATGCCCATAAACTAGTGGAAGCACCAAGCTCCGTGCGGGCCGCTATGACCGAGGCGCGGTTATGCCCACACTCTGCACAAGTGTGGTAGCTCTATGCTCCGCTCTAGTTATAAATAACTGAGGGCGGCCCTCAGTGGTCACACCAACCTCAGGGAGCTTTTCAGCTCACGATGCTCACAACTTCTCCTTGGATGGGTGTCGCGAGGGGGGCTAGGCACGTGGGCTATGCTCAGGTCACGCCTGGAAGACGCCACCCTACCAGGTGCCCAGACACCTGGCCTTCTCGCGCCCCCATCCCAGGCGAAGGCTCATGAGCAAGGTATGGTGCTCGTTCTCCCTGATGAGAGTCGTTCGTACGTCAGGGGGACCCCTGGGCATCACGACCCAGGGGCCCCACACGCCACGTAGCCCCTCATCCCTTGAGTATACTTATTATGATAACCCCGGTGACCCGGAGGGCTCAATGGCGATCGAGGTATGCGCGGGGTTGGGCCCTGCCGATGCAGAACGCAAACGGGATTGCTTGAGCATCAAGGGGGACCCCTGGGCAACGCGACCTAGGGGCCTCACTAGCCACGTAGCCCCTCATCCCTTGAGTCTAGTTATTACAATAACCCCGGTCACCCGGAGGGATCAATGGCGATCGAGGTATGCGCGGGGTTGGGCCCTGCCGACGCAGAGCACCTAAGAAATCATGAAAGCAAGCAAGCACGAAAATCATCAAGTTATTATAGTAATACCAAGTTTTTCAAGTTCAAACAAAGTTCTTACGCCTCCCCGAGGCACTCGCACTTCTCTCTCTGGACAGGAGCAGATCAGGCATCACCAAGCGCATCATCACCAGTCTCCACCTCTTCGGCTACGGCAGCAGTGGGCTTGAGGAACGCCTCCACCAGCTTCGTGACCTTCGTCCCCAGGGCTTCAGCAGCCACGCCCTCTATGCTTGTGGTCACGGGCTCGGACAGCGAGGCCAGGTCAAGTGCAGGGTCACGAAGGCTTAGGTGGCCGCACACCTACGTCAGGACCAACGTAAGGAGCGCGCGGCTCTCGACGTTTGCTAATTGGCCAATTGAGGCCGCAACCTTGTGCATGGACTTCACAAGCGCTGCGAGGAGCCCGGCAGGGCCTTCCTCCGGGGCGGCCAGCGGCTTCTTGAACCCTTCCCCGTAGGAGGCCTGCAGCGCCGTATGGGCCTCAAGATCAAAGGCGGCGAGGGCCTAGCGACTCATTACTGCCGAGGCCGCCAGGGCGTCTTCCTTGTCGAGCGCAGCTTGGGTCGCCTTGGCCTGTTCAACCTCAACCTTGAGTTTCTCCAGGCTCACGCGGTCAGCAAGCTGCTCCTGTTGCAGCCGCGACGTCTCAGCCTTCTGTGCCTCGAGCTCCTTCCCCAACCCCTCGAGCTCCAGGGCGCGCCTAGTGCCTTCCTTGCAAAGGGCCTCCAGCTTGCTCTCCGCCTCGAGGCAGCGCTTCTTGAAGGACGCAGCATCGGCTCGTGCAGCGTCACATGCCAGCGTGGCTGCCGCAGCTTCCTCTCAACCCTTGGCAGCGATCGCTGAGGCTTGGTTCCAGGAGGCCCGCGTGGACTCATCTGCTAGGAGCCATCCGGAGATCAGCCCCAGGCATCCCTCCATCACGCGGCCGTCACCACCCTGAAGTTCGGTACGAAGCCGACCCAGCGCGGCGAAGGCAGCCTCTAAAGTCACAGGGCCAGGCTGCGTCGGCTGGCGCACGAGCACCGACAAGGCCGGCTGCTCGACCAGGGGCTCGGCAGCACCGGCCCCGTCGCTGAAGCAGCAGGAGCTGGAGCTGCCGCGGCCTCGCTAACGGCGCGGATGCCATCAAGCGATGCCGCCGCCGCGTGCCCGGTGGCCCAGTTGGCCGAGACACCCAGAGTCGTGGCACCCTTCTCCGCGGTCACATCAGCAGCAGGAGGAGCAGGGCACCGCGACGTGACCTCCCCCTTCGCCTTCTTCATCACGCCACCCAGGCTGCTGCATCAGGAGAAGCGCGTCAGGGACACATCAACTAAGGATAACAAGAGATTGCACACTTACTCGTCGGAGGCGAGGCGCGCCCTCCTCTTTACCAACAGGTCGGCTGTAGCCGCTGGCGCTATGGGCGTGTCGGTGGTCCGGATCTTGGCAAGGCGCGGGGCCACAGTCCTGGGCGCAGCCGTGGACACCAGTTTCACTGGCATGGCACTCCTCGGCGGGGTCGCCACGTTACTTCCCCCGGATGCAGCGCGTTCAGATCGTCGTGGAGTGGTCGCCTAGGGACGTCCGGCAGCACCTGCGCCTGACGCCACTGCTCCAGTGGACGCCTCGAAGGAGTCCCCCTCTTCGTCCAGGGTCTCCTCCGAGTCCCCCTCGTCGCTCCCATCATTGGCGCCAGAAGACACGTCAACCGTAGGCGGAGCGTCCACGGGCGCCCCGAAACCTGACACGGCCTTCAGCAGCTCGACCTTGTCATGGCGGCTGTACAACGGCAGGTGGATCCCGGAGAGGTCCTCAGGAACCATCCCTAGGAGAGTGACTGAGGCGAAGTCCAGATCGGCCTCGACCAGCGCCCTCGAGCGCAGCCGGAGCCTGTCGTCATCACCCATCAGCTCCCACATGGGGCGTGAGTGTGCCTGCAGCGGAGCCAAACGCTGCCTCAAGAACTCCTTCACGATCTGGCCCCCTTCAAGCCTCGAGCCCAGGTCAGCTTCAATCCTTGCTAGGACAGGCCTGGCAAGGGGGTCGGTGAGCTTCGCGTAGCTCCAGCCGGCGCGTTTCGCCGGACGGGCGGTAGACAGCGCCAACAGTGGATGAACGCATTGGGCGTCCAGATAGACCCACCTCTTTCGGTGGGAGTCTATCTTCTTCCCGGCTGTCATTAGCCGGCACCCCTGGCGCTGGAAGATGAAGGAGATGCAGCCCGAGCACGGACCTTCGTCGTACCGGCGCATGGAGAAGAAGTGGCGGAAGAGGGCGACAGTCGGCCTCACCCCCACGAGCGCCTCGCAGTAAAAGGCGAAGAGCGACAGGATGAAGACGGAGCGACGTTGTATGTGGAGAGCATGCACCTGATAATGTTCCAGGATGGCACGAGCCCCACGGAGATGCTGTGAAGAAAGAAGGGCTAGCAGGACTTCGGCGAGATCCGCGTCGTGGTGGATCCGGCCCAGATCCCTGTCCGGCCATGCTCATTGTGGACGCTCGACAAGAAGGGTTGGACCTCTGAGTAGTCCTCCTCCTTGGTGATGGAGGACTCCTCAAGCGTCGCCTCGAGGGAAGAAGCGGATCCGGACGCCGGCGCGGTACCCTTGCTCTTAGAATGCAGGAGGATGGAGGATGCATGCGATTTAGGAAGGCGGGAGCCGTAGGAGGAGGAGATCTGAGCAGGAAGGAAGGGAAGCGATAACTCCCCTGCAGCGGAGACGACCCCTTTTTGTCAAGTCGCACGGTTGCCGAGACGGCGTGGGGAGCGGGGTTGCCTACATCCCATCCAACCGTCGCGCGCCAGCCTGGCCCGCAGCCTTTTTGGGGCCCGCGGCGCTTCGTCCTCGGCTAAGGTTTTGCCCCGAAGCCAACTCCGCGTGCGCCTTGGGCCTGAGGGCTACTGTCGGCGTCCTGGGAACCAGGGTACCCAGACTTTCCTGTCTGCGGGCCACAGCGCGCTCCTGCCACGGCCTAGTACGGCCCAGCTGCCCAAGACCCTTGCGAGGGGGCTAGACCTCGCAAGGAGAACAATGCCAAGACCCCTCAGGAGCGGCCTCAGCAAGGTGCTCCGGAGGGGCGGAGAATCCTAGGCCAAGCCTGCCTCAGGAGGAGGCAGCGACGTAAGAAGGGACGCACCGCGCCAACGGGTGCCAGCGCCTGCCAGCGGCGCAGTTGCCGTTTCGGTGCAAAGGAGGCAGCGCATACGAAGGTTCCCGAGGAGCGGTACAAAGGTTTCCCCTTTGGTGCAACAAGACCGAAGACCGCAAGGACGACAGGGAGGATGTCACCGTTGAGCCCATCACCGCGTCACTGCCAGATCCTTTTACAGGCGAAGACTGCTTTTGTCAGGGTAAGACGTCTTTGTGTTCCCGCTCAAAAATGGCCGTTGTGGGATCCCTTCCCACCTAAACATTTCGGGGGAAGAGGACCCTGGCCGCCTATATAAGTAGCTAGGATCCTCACTATGAAGGGGGGAATTTAGGTCAAGTCAAGTCAAGGAGCACATCCATAAACTCTGCCACCACACAAAGGAGCAAGAACTCTTGCCTCCCAACCCTCCTGAGCTCAGGAACCACTGTACTAGTTCACATCCTAGCCCTCCTGAGGCAAATCCACAAAAGCAGGAAGTAGGGTTTTACACCACAAGGTGGCCTGAACCTGGGTAAAGTCTTGCGTGCTTTACTTGTTATTTGCTTGAATCTCTTCATTAGACGAGGGCGAGACGATAGGTAGACGTGAGTGGGAGAGATCTTCGTTCACGCCCCTGTGTCCGAACTGCTTGGGCTTGCGGAGCCCGTAATCCGACAGAAATGGCAGGTAATGCTATCGCCGATAGGTGCTGTCTGGGCGACACGGGCAGAGAGGGCAGCCCGGCGCTCATCATGAACTCGACGAGCATCTTCCATGGGAATTGCGAGTCGATGGCGAACCGACTGGAAGAAGGGAGACACCAACACACCCCTACCTGGCGCACCAAATGTCGAATTCTGGGCTCCGCAGACCCTTGATAGATTCTAACACTAGGGTGCGTGCGAAGAACTCAACTTCCCATGTCTGCCTACTCATCGATCTCACGGCCTAGCTTGATGAATAGGGAGGAAACGGGACAAGGAAGTTTACCCAGGTTCAAGCCACCTCACGGTGTAATACCCTACTCCTGCTTTGCGGTGGATTGCCTCGAGGTGGGTTGCGGATGAACTAGCATAGTGGTGGAACAACCTCGGGAGGTGTGTTATTGCATGTGTGGTGGTGAGGGTGGTCTGACTGATCCTTTCTCATCTATGGTGGTGCCTAGGCTATATTTATAGTGGCCTAAGTCCTCTTCCCCCAAAATGAAGGCGGGAAGGGATCCCACAATGGCCAAATTCGAAGGGAGACAACTAGTACATCTTATCCCGACGAAAGGTGGTCTTTGCCTGCAATGCTTCTGGTCATGACATCATGGTGGGCTCGGTGATGACCTTCATCCTGCCGCCCTGGCGATCTAGGTCTTGTTGCATGGAAATGGAAACCTTTGGTTGATTCCTCTGGACTCCGGGCCTGCGCTTGCCTCTTTAGCACCAAAGAGGAAACCTGTTGCACTGCGCCCGTTGGCACCCGTCTGGCCTTGGTAATCATGGCTAGCGCCATCTAAACGTCACGAGGTGGGGGCTTGCATAGAAATCTCCGCTCCTCAGGAGCCAGCCTAGAAAGGCTACTCCTTCTGGAAGCCTTAGCGACGTCCGCCTCACGAGGCTTGGCCCCTTGCGAGTGCCTCTGTGTTGATACCGAAGATGGGCCATACCAGGCTGGTGATGGAGCCACGCCGTGGGCCGCAGGCATGCAAGTCTAGGTACCTTGGTTCCTCGAACACCGACAAACGCCCAAGTTCGGCATCTCCTTCGGCCCCAGAGATCACCCAAAGGTCATGAGGGCCGCTGGTTCACTCCCCATGTTGTCCACACCCACCAATAGCAACGTCGCGGTCACCAAGACCCTCATCGACGATGGCGCCGGCTTGAACGTCCTCTCCGTGGAAAACTTCGACCAGCTCCGGGTGTCGTACGACCAGCCACCAAGCCCTTCTCGTGGGTGGTCAAGGGCTCAATCACCACCTAGGGTAGGCACGCCTCCCATCACCTTCGGCACGCTCGACAACTACTGCACCGAGCTGACTGACTTTGACGTGGCCCGCATCAACCTTCCGTACAACGACATCCTAGTGTATCCGCCCTCGCAAAGTTCATGGGAGTGACCCATCATGGGCTACAATGTCATCAAGAGTCCATGCAGCAGCAGCGTCGTCACGGTGGACGGAGACATGAAGGACGCGGTCCAGGCCCTCAAGCTCGCCCACAAAGCTACGGCGGCTTCATGCCCTGATGCTGGGGTCCCCCTGGAGGCTCTGGAGGCCGCGCCCGCAAAGAAGAAGCCATTTTTCTCTCATAATTGTGTTGAGACGAAGCGGGTGCCCACGACACCGAGGGCTCGGGCCCCACCTTTACCACAGGCGCAGGTCTCCCACCAGACCAGGAGGAGGCATTGGTTAGCTCCCTGAGGGCCAACAAAGACGTGTTTGCATGAAAGCATCCGACTTGGTTGGTGTCCCGAGGGAAGTAATCGATCACCACCTGATGGTGTGCTCTGATACCAACTTGTCACACCCAATATGCAATTCTATCCCGGTCACGTGATAACTTCGTGACTGGGGCACAACCGCATTTCGGGCGCTCAGCAACATGGATATCATTACATCGTACCATTACATAAATAGATGGGGATACATACAAATCATACAACTCCACATGAATACAATACATAATACACAAAACATCCCACTACGGATGAAAACATGAAAAGCACAACGACATCCATCCTGCTATGCCAGGCTGCCACTAGGAACCTATCCCAAGGAAACATCACTCTCACGTCAAGTCATCGGAAACCTGCACCTGCAACTGTTGTTGTAGTATCCGTGAGCCATGAGGACTCAGCAATCCCATAACCATGGGTATCAAGACTAGCAAAGCTTAATGGGTATGGAAAGGTTAAGTGGTGAGGCTGCAGCAATGACTAAGCATTATATGGTGGCTAACTTACGAGTACAAGAATAAGATGAGCATCTACGCAAATGGCCGCAAACTAGTAATGATCGCTAAGTGATCCTGACTAGCTACGAGTCAAACATAACCCCACCGTGTTCTCTTCTCAAAATTGAAAAGAGACGGTCACGGCTATTCACGCGGTTGGTGTATTTTATTTCGGATCCTCTATCAAGTTAACTACAACAGGATATTAAAAAATTCCAATCTTCCACATAACCGCGGACACAGCTTTCGAAAGATCATAACCTTGCAGGGGTGTCCCAACTTATCCCATCTCAAGCTCTCACGATCAGCAGAGGTAAACCTCTTATCTTAGGGACAACCCGATCAGACTCGGATTCCCAGTGCACAAGACATTTCGACAATGGTAAAACAAGTCCAGCAAGATCTCCTGGCGTGCCGACACCCTGATAGTAGCCACGCATATCTCGTCTCAGGCCACGTCCGGATGAGCGAGTCGTATAATACTGAAGTCCTTGGGCTGCCCTAGGTAGCCCACACAGTGCTCTATTTGGGACTAACACCATCGGCACTAGGCCCCCTGTAATGTGGAATTAAGAACCTGAGGATGCGACCCCCTATGCAAATTAATTAATTAATTAAGTTTTTATTATGTTGCAAATTAAAACCAAAGTTGGGCCTTGGTGGAGGAATTTTATTCAAAGCGAGCTGTCAAGGGGGTCCCATAACCCCCAACTGTGTTAGGGACGCAAAATCAAGGAACATAACACCGGCTAATCGGTTCTTCAGGTGGCATGAGTGGAACAAAACACCGAGCAATAGGCCAAGCCTTCCACCCATTGCCAAGTATATAGGTGCATTAATTATAGTAACAGATATTGTGATATTCCAATAAGAAAGTTCCGACATGGAGCAATCTTCATCTTCTCCTGCAACTAACAACGCTATAAGAGGGGTTGAGCAAGCAGTAACATATCCATAGAATAGTTTGCTGGGATGGTGTCAAAGGTTGCGGTTTCATGGCAACAAAGAGAGGCTGAGAAACAAATGGTGGGTAGCGTGACATATAGCGATAGCATCGAGACAACTAGCATAGCAATGATAGTAATGAGATCCAAGGTGACGGTCATTTTGTGTGAGATCCCGCAAGGAAGAAGAACGAGTCCATGAAGAAGACGAAGAAGAAGCCACGTGGACGAACCAAGCGTAGTCGAACCAAACCTCACGATCACAACGAAACAGGAACTAAAGAGAAGAAGCAAACAACATGGTAAACACACCACACAAAAACAAGACATGATGCTCAACCAAGTATGATGCATGACAAGGCTACATGATGCAAATCATGGCAAGAGATGATGCATACAAGAACAACACAACCAAACAAGTTTAAATGGGGCCGTAAATAACATATAACAATTCCGGTAAGTCCTCATATGCAAATTTCGAAATTGGTCCAGATCTGAACATACCTTATGTTAAATTTTTTAAACAGCAAGTTAACATGCACCATGATAATCTACAAGAAATTCTAGTCAAGTTACATATAAAGTTCATTTAATTCGGAGCTACGGCCTACAAGATATGAGCAAAACAAGTTAAGCATGGCATTGATGGAAAAGGCATTCAAACATCATGCGGACACTCTCAAAACATGGATGCAACATGACACGATGCACCTACATGCAAAACCAAGCAAGTTTCATATAGAGCATGCTCAAAATGGAGCAACGGTTCAACACATACACATGAAACAAGTTTAAAGGACAAGTTGTCCAAAATAGCAACTAGGCATATCACAAGCATCAAAACAATATGCTACAAGTACAGGCTAGGCACAAGCATGGAATGAACTCAAAGTACAGATAGCATGCTTCCAATAGCATCAAGTGTCAAGTCCATAATCATCAAGAATAAAGCAACATGATCAAGGTAGCAAGCAAACTCTATGTCACAGATTATGACTTAGTGGAAAACAGAGCATATACATGAGTAGAGTTAATATGTTGACATGCTGGAGGCAAGAAATAAATATACTATAACACAAGAACATGGCAAGAAAAAGCATGGCATGCTAGAACACAACATGGATCTCAAGTAACACAAGATGGCATATACATGGGAGCAACAGGTTCATGGAATTCATCAAAATAAGATGAAAACATAATATAGCAGATTCTCAGACTTAGTGAAAATCTTTGAATGCAACAAAAACATTATGATGCTGACTTTCGAGGCACATAACAACAAGCATATCAATTCTAATAAGCATGTAAAGATCATGAACATTTAGTAGGCATGGCATACTCCAAATAACTCCATTGGCACAACTGCATAAGAAGCATAGAATGATTACAACAAGCTTTGCCAAATTGAACATGTTGTTGATAGGCTGATAGAAACATCATAATGACAACTTGAGAGCAAGAAACAGACAAGCTACAGCAACCTATAATTGCAAACAAGGGCATGGATGGATAGAGCATAACATGGACTTCAAGTCATGGTCACTGGACATCCCAAAACATGCATGGATATGACTGTAGCATCAAGAAAAGATAGCATCATAATATAACAGTTTCAGACTTAGCAGTTTTCAACAAGTCTCAGGGAACAACCAACAGCGAGTAGGTCACTTGGCAAGCCTGTTGCACTCACCACAAGTCATAACATGAAAACTGGATTGCACCACTGCAAAGATGACATGATTGTGCTCCTAACACATATTGACATGTTGCTCAAACAAAAATCACACAAAAAATATGAAAAAGACAAAACAGTAAGTTATATAAGTTTCATCACTTAACATTAACTAGCACTTTTGCAACGGAGATTATGGCATCAAGATGAATAGTAACATGCATGCAAATGCAACTATCATGTAGAACATCAAGAGACAAACATTTGACATATCATAAACTCCAACCGGTTGAACATGCACAAAGATACATCAAATCAAACATGCCTATATGATTTATGAAACATGGACTTGGCCGTTTAAGCAAAAAAATGCAAGCAACATTTTAAGTGTTTCTTTACATGTTTGAGGATGACATGTCAAGTCATATGCAATTTTATGAAAAATGTTGACATGAGCATGTTATATGATATGAAGCATTTGCCGCCATGATGGAAAGAAAGGGATGCCACGACAGCGACAACGGAAATGATGCCACGGCAACATTCCGGTTACAATAACTCATTGAAATATAGGTGCAAAAGAAGTGTGACGTGAGTGTGTGATGCAAGAATGGTGGGGTGATCCCGTTCTTGGTGAAGCAAAAGGCATTATGCCAGGCAAATGAAAGGCAAGAGTTCATCGTTCAAGAGGTTCGCAAGTTGCAAGAGGCTGGAGTCATTCGGGAAGTACGACAGCCGGACTGGCTGGCAAACCAATTGATCGTCCCTAAGAAAGGGGGGAAGGAACGCATATGTGTTGACTTCACCAGCCTCAACAAGGCTTGCCCTCAAGATCCCTTCCCAGGCACTCGCATTGACCAAATCGTGAATTCCACCATCGAGTGCGACCTGCTGTGTTTTTTGGACACCTTCTTAAGCTATCATTAAATCACGATAGCGGTGGACGATGTTGAAAAGATGACATTCATTTCCCCATGCGGCTTGTATTGCTACACCTGCATGCCCTTCGGGCTGCGGAATGCCTGCGCGACCTACCAGTGGCTGATGCACATCTCGCTGGGGTACCAGCTAGGGAGGAACACGGAGGGATACGTCGATGACATCTTGGTTAAGTCATGAGAGGTGAAGACCCTGATTGAAGATTTGGAAGAGACATTCGCCAGCCTATGCCAAGTGAACCTGAGGCTCAACCCAGAAAAGTACATGTTCGGGGTCCCGTCCGGCAAGTTGCTGGGCTTCCTCGTATCGCACCAAGGGATTGAGGGAAATCCCGAGAAGTTCAAGGCCATCGATCATATGCGCCCACCTCAGACCCTCAAGGAGATGCAGAAGGCTCGCTGGCTGCATGACCACCCTGGGGCGCTTCATCTCCAAGCTTGACGAACGCGCCCTTCATTTCTTTAAATTGATGGAGAAGAATGGTCCTTTAAATGGACTCCCGAAGCTGAGGTGGCCTTTGTGGACCTTAATAGAAACCTCATGAGCCCCCTGTCATGGTGGCCGCTCACCCTCGTGAGCCCCTAGAGATGTACCTGGCGGCCACCCCCACTCTGACAGCACAGAGCTCATGGTGGTCCGAGAAGAGCGTGGCTGTACAGGAGCCGAGCATGATGGAGCGCAAGGGTCCACACGGCATCTGTCGCCTCAGGATGGCGCTCCTGAGGCCCTTGCCGCTTCACCAGCCAGGAGGACTAGCGAGTCCATCGCGCCCCACGCGGAGCAAGGCGCCACCGACACCTCGTCCCTCGTTGAGCAACCGATGTACTTCGTCAGCACCGTTCTGCGAGATGCACGCTCGCACTACCCTATTTAGCAAAACCTCCTGCTCACGCTTCTCGTCACCTCAAGGAAGTTACGTCATTATTTCTAGGGACACCACATCAAGGTCGTCTCGACGTTCCCCTTTGAGAAGGTGTTGCACAACCCCAACACTACTGGGAGGGTCATAGAATCGAACATCGAGCTGCAGGCCTTCCAGCTGGAGTTCAAGATGACCAGGTTCATGAAAGGTGTGTCCCTTGCCGATTTCATGGCACAATGGACAACCCCTCGCCCTAGTTAGGGCCAGGATGAGGGCCAGTCCCTCACACCAGGCGACAAAGCGCCCGACGGTTGGGTCATGCACTTTGACGCTGCCTTCGTGCAGCAGGCCATTGGGGCCGGAGTTTTGCTCATCTCGCCGACCAAGGAAAAGCTGTACTACGCCGTGCAGCTCTGCTTCCGGAATGGCGAGAAGGTCTCCAACAACATCGCATAGTATGAGGGCTTGATTACCGGCATCAGGGCCGCAACAGCCTTGGGGATGATGCACCTCACCATCAAGGGTGATGCTCAGATCCTCATAAACTTCTCCAACAAGGAGTACAAACCAAAGGATGAACATATGGAGGCATACTTGGAAGAGGTACCTAAAATTGAAAAATGATTCTTGGGCTTGGAATTAGAGCATGTGTCGTGCAGCGCGAACAAGGAAGCGGACGACATTGCCAAGAGGGCGTCACTCCATGAGCCCTTGAAGCCCAGCGTCTTCGAGGAGTGGCTCTTCACACGTCGGCTGCGCCCCTAGCCGCGGGTTCGGCGCTGCTTCGGGAGGAGCTACCACTGGCCCCGCCCTTAGGTGCCCCGGCATGCGGCCTAGCTTCAAGAGACCGCCTTCTCCTCGTATTGGAGCCTCAAGCGGGCGATTGGATTGAGGAGCTTAAGATATACCTACTCCGTGGTGCCCTGCTGGAAAAGGAAGAAGACGTAGAGCGAGTGGCTCGCCAGTCTACTGCCTATTGTTTGTAGGATGGCGAGCTATACCACATATGCCCCAATGATGTCTCTCCGCGGTGCGTGTTCGAGGAGCAAGGGCGGGAGCTGTTGGCTAACATTCACGGTGGAGATTGCGGGCACCACCCCTTGTCGTGCACCCTCATGGGGAATGTGTTTCACTGTGGCTTTTGCTAGCCTACAACACTCCACGACGCAGTTTACCTAGTAAGATCCTACGAGGCCTGCCAATTTCATGCCAAGCAGATTCACCAGTCCACCTAGGGTCTTCAAACTATCCCGCTCTCATGGCCTGTCATGGTCTAGGGGCTGAATATACTGGGCTCATTCCCTCGGGCGATCGATGGCTAACGCTACCTCTACATTGCCCGTGTGCCATTTTGCTGTCCCCAACCGCATCATTACTGACAATGGCTCGCAATTTGCAAGCAACATCTTCAGGATATACTGTGCTAGCCTTTGAACACACATATGCTATGCTTCAATGGTGCACCCATCGAGCAATGACCAGGCAGAGCGTTCGAACGTGCAGGTCGCGGGCCTCAAGGCAATGAACTTCAAGAAGAAGCTTGAGCCATGCGGTAGGGGTTGGCTCGGTGAGCTTCAGTCCGTGTTGTGGTCCATCCACAGCACTGCGACTACGCCCACCTCCGAGACCCCTTTCTTACTCGTCTACGGGGGTGAGGGGGTCCTCCCGCATGAGGTCAAGCATCGCTCCCGCGAATTGTGGCATTTGAAGAGGCGCTTGAGGATGCTTTGCGGGGGATTAACCTCATGCTTGGAAAGGAGGAACGCAGTCATGCCTCTCTCCTCGCCGCAAGGTACCAGCAGGCGCTATGGTGCTGCCATTGTCGTCACGTCCGCACCCGGAACCTCGAGGTCGGAGACCTCGTCCTAAGGCGGGACCTCTCCTAAGAGGGCCTTCACAAGATCTCGCCCATGAGGGAGGGCCCGTTCAGGATCACCCATGTCTCCAGGCCTGGCATCGTGCGCCGGGAGACGCAGGATGGGGTACCCATACAGAATGCCTAGAACATCCAGTGCCTCCGCAAGTTCTACCCGTGACACTCTCACGTAATAATGAATGGGGCCGTACACACCCCAGAGTCTCCCGGTGCACAGGTCCTCGGTTCCACTAGGGATCCCACCCACGCCCAAGTGGAAGCCCCAATCTCCATGTTGGCGGATGACACGGTCTTTCAATGACAGTGCCAACGCCTGATGGAGGCCCTATGCTCCGTGTTGGTGGGTAGACTAGAAGACTAGTATAGGTGTCGGACGTGGCTGTTTTTGCTCTCTTTTGTAACCAAATTTGCTGCTTCTTGGAATGAATTTCAAAGTTTCCGCATCTTTACATGGGAAAGGGTGGGATTTTTTTCTTCTCTTTACGGTGTTTTCCCTCTTGATGTTCGTTTTTCAGAAGAGTGATAGTTGTCCATCACTCCCTCCTGGGCATCCGGCGAGCGGGGGCTAGGTGCTGCGTGTACCACGTGGCCGGCCTAGGCCGGCCGAAGGTTTGCTCATGTGTGCACCTCGCCAAGGCCTTGGCTTTTGAAACCTCGAGCGGCACCCCTGAGCAAGCCAGCGGTCACATATCGCACTTGGCTCTTGGCCTCGGGAACACCCATCTCCTGACCTTGTCGGGCATCATGACCCGGCGTACTGGCGGTGGTCGACCCCCGCTCGGGGGTTCTAGGTGCAGGACGAGCATCAAGAAACGAGCGTCTGAAGAGAAGTAACCACGATCTGGCTTGTTGATGGGGAGCCCTATGCTAAGCACTTGTTGCATCCCCACAAGCACTGACGTCTAGCGTGGGTGTCTCTGGAGGCCTGAGCGCCCACGATCCCCAAGGGGCATCGCGAGCCGCGAGCCCTTCCCAAGGCTCTGGAGTCACCTAGTCCGGGAGCGCACGCATGATAAAAAGCTTCGAAGGATTGCGCCGCCACGACGCGGCAAGCCACCACGAGTCATGAAGCGCACCAAGCTAAGTACCCTAATCGCACCAGGCGAGAGCCCTCTAATTAACAATGATATAAGTACTAGGGTGCGGAATGGCGATACGTCTCCAATGTATCTATAATTTTTTATTGTTCCATGCTATTATATTATCTATCTTGGATGTTTTATATGCATTTATATGCTATTTTATATGATTTTTTCGGACTAACCTATTAACCTAGAGCCGACTGCCAGTTTCTAATTTTTCCTTGTTTTTCAGTCTCGCAGAAAAGGAATATCAAACTGAGTCCAATTGAACTGAAAATTTACGATGATTTTTTATGGACCAAAAGTAGCTCACGGAGCACTGGAGATGGACCAGAAGAGGCACGAGGCCACCACAAGGGTGGGCCCCCTAGGGCGCGCCCCCTACCTTGTCGTCGCCTCGTGGGTCCCTCTGACTTGTCCCCAATGCCAAAAATTCTTATAAATAGGGAAACCTCCGAAAATAAACCTAGATGGGGAGTTCCGCCACCGCAAGACTTTGTAGCCACGAAAAAACAATAGGGAGCCTGTTCCGGCACCCTATCGAAGGGGGAAACCATCACCGGTGGCCATCTTCATCATCCGGGCGTTCTCCATGACGAGGAGGGAGTAGTTCACCCTCGGGGTTCAGGGTATGTACCAGCAGCTATGGTTTGATCTCGCTCTCTTGTGTTCTAGATTTGGAACGATGTTGATGTACCGCGAGCTTTGCTATTATAGTTGGATCTTATGTTGTTTCTCCCCCTCTACCTTCTTGTAATGGATTGAGTTTTCCCTTTGAAGTTATTTTATCGTATTGAATCTTTAAGGATTTGAGGACACTTGATGTATGTCTTGCATGTGCTTATCTGTGGTGACAATGGGATATTCACGTGATCCACTTGATGTATGTTTTGGTGATCAACTTTCAGGTTCAATGACCTTGTGAACTTATGCATAGGGGCTGGCACACGTTTTCGTCTTGACCCTCCAGTGGAAACTTTCGGTCACTCTTTTTGAAGTTCTTTGTGTTGGTTTGAATAGATGAATCTAAGATTGTGTTGCATATCGTATAATCAAACCCATGGATACTTGTGTCGACAATGGAGTATCTAGGTGACAATGGAGTTTTGGTTCATGTGTGTCTTAAGGTATTATTTTAGTACGAACTCTAGGTCTATTTGTGACACTTATAGGAATAGCCCAATAGATTGATCAGAAAGAATAACTTTGAGGTGGTTTCGTACCCTATAAAACACACAACCATGTGAGTAACCGTGACTGTCTCTTTTCACTTTGAGAAGAGAACACGGTGGGGTTGTGTTTGACTCGTAGGTAGTTCAGGATCTTTAGCGATCACTACTAGTTTGTGACCGTTTGCGTAGATGCTCATCTTATTCTTGTACTCGCAAGTTAGCCACCATACTTTTGCTTAGCCGCTGCTGCAAACCTCAGCACTTAACCTCTTCCTTCCCATTAAGCTTTGCTAGTCTTGTTACCCATGGTTATGGGATTGCTGAGTCCTCGTGGCTCACAGATACTACAACAACAGTTGCAGGTGCATGTTTCCGATTTCTTGACGCGAGAGCGATGTTCTTTGCGTTGGAGTTCTTTCTTCTTCTTCTTCGTCAGTCTTGGGTTAGGTTCCTGGTCGGCAGCCTGGGATAGAAGATGGATGTCATTGAACTTTTCATGTTTGCATCCGTAGTCGGATGCCTTGTATTGATGTTGTTGTATTCATGTGACTTGTATGTATTGTTGTATCCCCATATATGTATGTAATGGTACGGTGTAATGATATCCATCTTGCTAAGCGCCCGAAATGCGGTAGTGCCCCAATCACGTAAGGGTCACGCGATCGGGATAGAATCGCATCTTGGGCCTGACATCAAGTTACCTTATGAATCTATCATGAGAGCCAGTTATGGATTGCCTTCCAAAGATGGCAATACCTAGATCTATCTTGTATCGTGCCTAGCTAGGGGCGTAAAACGATAGCGCTTGTTGGGAGGCAACCCAATTTTATGTTTTTTGTTTTTGTTGTTGTTAGGGAATAAATATTGCATCTAGACTCTGATTAGATGTGTTTTCATGTTTTGTTTAGTGTTTGTGCCAAGTAGAACCTTTGGTATAACTTGTGTGAAGTTTATATGATCTTGCTGTGAAAAACAGAATCTTTAGCGCTCACTAAAGTAGTCTTCAGATTTTACTGGAGCGTTCTTTTTAGTTGAATTATTTTGCTGCTGATTGCTAGACAAATTTCGCAAATTTACCTATTTAGTTTGAATTTTTTGGAGTTCCAGAAGTAGGCGAACCCAGCAGATTACTACAGACTGTTTTTCGTGTGTTGTTTGCTTATTCCGATGCATCTATGAGTAATATTGGAGGATATGAACCATAGAGAACTTGGAGTACAGTAGGTTTAAAACCAATATAAACAATGAATGAATTCCTTGCTGTACCTTTGAGTTGTGGTTTGCTTTCTCTTACTAACGGAGCTCATGAGAATTTTTGTCTAAGTTTTGTGTTGTGAAGTTTTCAAGTTTTGAGTATTGCTTTGATGGACTATGGAACAAGGAGTAGCAAAGGCCTAAGCTTGGGGATGCCCATGGAACCCCAAGTAAATTAAATATAATCAAAATCCTAAGCTTGGGGATGCCCCGGGAAGGCATCCCCTCTTTCGTCTACATCCATCGATAACTATACTTGGAGCTATATTTTTATTCGCAACATGTTATGTGTTTTGCTTGGAGTGTCTTGTATAATTTGAGTCTTTGCTTGTTAGTTTGCCACAATCATCCTTGCTGGACACACCTATTTAAGAGAGTTAAATATGGCCTAGAAATTATTAGAACACTCTATATGCTTCACTTATACTTCTTGAGTTGAATAGGTTTTGCTCTAGAGCTTCACTTATATCTTTTAGAGCACGGTGGTGGTAATATTTGGTAGAAATTGTTGAACTCTCATGATTCAGTTAGATCTATTTGAGAGTCTATTAAAACAGCATGGTAAAGTGTTTAGGCTAAAGGAACTAGTCTTCACATGATAAACATCCAATGTCAATGTAGTAAAAAAATCACATCAAGTGCATTGAGTAGAAAGAGATTGTCGGGGAAACTGATCGCCCACGAACACCTACGGGACCGGAGCCCCTTTTCGGTACGGCAAGGGGGCGGAGGATGCACAAAGAGCGGATCGAGGCGTGCATGCGAGCAGTTTACCCAGGTTCGGGCCACGCGGAGGCGTAAAACCCTACTCCTGCCTTGGTTTGTATTGTGTTCTTGGCTCGAGAGCGAGAAGAACTACAGTGTTGATCGCTAGCACCGAGCGTGAGAGTGATCGATGGTCCAAACCCCTTCTAAGTTGCGCATGGGCCTCCTTTTATAGGTTAAAGGGGTCACCGACAGGTGGCAACGCAGTCGAGGGTAAAAACGTAAAAGCGGTGGTAGTTGAAACAGTGTATGCATAGTGGTCTATACCTAACTCTGACGGCAGGGGACAAAGGCATTAAATGCCCGTCGCCGTCGCCCTAAACAGTGCAAAAAGCGTCCGTCAGGGCGTCTCCGTCCGCCATGACGGTAGCCTCGTCATCACATCTTGCCACCGTGTACCTCAGGCTGCACAACCTTCCGCCACGTGCGCCTGGAAGGGCCCCAGGGCGACGCGTGGGCGGATGCGCTGGAGCGCGGGTATCTAGTGGGAGTCTGCCGCGGCAAGCGCCTTGCCGCTGCCGCCATCTTGCCGCGCTCGTGAGCTTGTCGCTCTCCGGGCCTTGCCGGGACGCGCGGCGCATCACGGCAAGTTTCATGAAATGCCACGTTTGGCCTTCCCGGCAAGCTCCTCTTGCCAGGGTCTTGTGCTAAAGAAGTGGTCTTGAGCCCGGGGTGGCCTTCCCGGCAAGCTCCTCTTTAGTACAGTGGGCCTTGGCTCTAAAGGAAACACAGTGGGCCTTGGCGGACGCGCAGCAAGCCCTGCCACGGGACGCTGCGACTGCCCGTGCACAAGTTCGGGATACTAAGGTACCCTTACTTTAGTACACCGACAGGAGCCCCCGGGCCTGGGCCACACACGGTGCCGAGCGCTGTTGGGCCAGGCCCAAAACAGTGCACGGGCACACGCGGCCCACGGCGCGCCGTATCCCACTCCGTATCCACCGCGCCCCTCCCTAACGGCATGCGTCAATCGCGGCGTCGTGGGAGAGATCGTGGCTTGTTTCTTTAATGGGAAAAATGCGGAACGTCCCCTCATCCCCCTTAAAAGCAGGGGAAGCAGGGGCAGTTCTTTCCATTCGCCTGTTGCTTCTTCAACCTCCAGAAACCCCCGCCGCTCCCCTCCTCCCGAATATCGAAAGAGAGCAGCGCTCCGCCCCCGTCCGCCGCCGCCAGCACCTCCAGTGCCGTCGACTTCCCTCGCCGTCCCTGCCATGGCCCCGAAGAGCGACAAGGCGAAGGCCGCGAAGACTGCCAAGGCGCTGCGCCTAGCATCAATGCGGAAGAAGATGGCAGTCTTTCCGCCACAGCTAAGCGCGGAGGAGCTGAAGGAAAACTTCTATCTCTTCTGGTCGAGGGAGACCAAGGCGCATCCACACACCAAGGTACTCCCCGCCGTGGCCTGCGACATGTTCCCGGGCGGCTATGCCTTTTTTGCTCTGTTCTTCTACTGCGGGCTTTGCCCGCCATATTCCGAATTCTTCTATGATATCATGAATACCTACGGGTTTCATCTTCTTGACTTCACCCCAAACGCTGTCTTGACCATGGCCGTTTTCGCACATCTGTGCGAAAATTTCGTCAGAGTTTACCCCAATGTAGCCCTCTTCCGCCATTACTTCATTCCTCGAGTCGATTCTGGGTCTCCCCTGTCCGGCGGGATCTCTTGGATCTTTAGGCTTCATAAGAAAGAGGCTTAATTGACGGGGGAGCTCCGCGGCAAGTGGGACGAGTGGAGGGCCAACTGGTGTTGGATTATGGAGGACGACCCGCAGCAGTTCACTTCCCGGCGCCAAGTTGCAGTAGTGCGTGGCAATGACTGGAGTGACCTGGCCCCTGAGGACGATAAGCTGAAGATAGCCACCACTAGGATTCTTCCCCTCCGGCAAGCCAAACTCACCGTAGGAGCTGTCGGAGCAGACTTTCTTCGCCGCCAGATCGCTCCCTTGCAGGAGAGGAAGAGGGCTGCGTGGGAGTTTGATAACGCGGCGGACGTCATGAGGCTGCGCCCGGGCCACAACTACAACTTCACGGTCATGGAACTCAACGGGATGATCCGAGCGCTTTTCAAGTACGACTCCGCTCATCCAGAGTGGTTCGCGTTGCCGCGGGGCGTAGTTCCGTTATGCAACAATTCGTCGCTCAGCGCTATCCGCGCGGTGATGCCGTGGTGCGACTCCCATGGAATTGACCCCACTTGGCGGGAGCCTTCTGGCGAAGCCGTGCAGACGTTCTTCGACAACCTGGTGGAGCAGCCAGTCAAACCCGACGAGAAGAGAGGCCTCACCCGCGACACCACCAACCAGGAGATGGCGTATATTGCCACCAGGTTGGAGGAGGCAGCTGCAGCCAGGGCCGCGGGCGAGTTTGGATACACTTTCGAGGAGGCGGATGCAGCGGAGGCGGTAAGTCTCGCCGAGGAGGAGGAGCTTCGCAAAGTGGGAAAGCTTGCCGGGCGACTCGCCGAGGCAAGTGAGCCCAGTGATCAAGGCGCCAGGTCGAGCGGGCCCACCGAGCAGGGCGTCGGGTCGATCGACCCCGCCGAGGACTCAGACGGCTCACTGAACCTCGGCTCCTCATCTTCCTCATCGGGCAGTTCGCCACCTCCATCAAGTCCTCCGGCTCAGACAAAGAGGCGCCTCCGCAAGGCCGCTGACGCGGCGGGGCGGCAGGCGGGCCAGCAGCCGCAGCGCCGCCCGACACGCGCCACCGCGGCGAGCAAGGCCGCCAAGGGAGTGCCCCGCGCTTCAGCAGCGGCTGGAGGAGGGTCTTCCCGGGCTGGGGCCAACGCTCCTGCCGCCCCTCGGGCCTCGGCGACAACCGGAGCGGGGTCTTCTCAGACCGTCGTCCCTGCTCCCGCCAAGCGGCCGAGGGAGCCTACTCCTCGAGCTCCTCGCGTCGGGACGCGTGAGGCGGACTTTGATTTCTTCGTGCTCAGTTCTGACGAGGAGGAGGAAGAGTAAGTACTGGCAACTCTTGTTTCCTTTGATTTTTGTTGCTCTGGTCTTGAATTTTCTTTGCCTGATTATGATTTTGTCTGTCTTCCAGGACCCTGGCCCAGAGGGCGGCGAAGAGGGCCAAGATCCCGGTGGTCGATCTTGAGGACGAGCCCGTCGCAGCAGCAGGGGATGCGCCTGCGACAAGCTTGCCTCACCAGGCAGCTGCGCCCCAGTACAGCCCCCAGCGTAAATCTTCTGTCCACTCTCCTCTTGTCGGGCGCGCTTGGGCTTCTTATCCTTGTTAACGTTTTGTTTGTTTGTTGTCTTGCACAGAAGTAGAGCAGCAGCCTCGGGAGCGCCAAGAGATTGCTCCCGACGAGCCGCACGTCTCGACCTATCCGCCAAGGAGGAGCCCCCCGGCGAGGGAGGACACTCCGCCAAGGGCGAGCACTCCGCCAAGGGCGAGCACCCCGCCAAGGGCGAACACCCCGCCAAGGGAAGGCACCCCGCCAAGGGAAGGCGCCAGCGGCCCTCCGCCGGCGGGGGCTACCACCACGCCGCCGAGGGAGAACTCCCCGGCAAGGAACCCCATTGAAGAGGAGGTCCGCACAGGTAAAATCCTTGGACTTTTCTTTTTCTGAATTTCTCTTTTTGGATATTTGCTTGACTATTTTCTTTCTTCTTTTTCTTCTGTCAGATCCGTCCGTCGCAGAGCCGATGGAGACAGAGGCCACCACCGAGGAGGACGCGCACGACAACACCGGCGACGTCGCAGCCGATGAAGGGGCGGCCGGTGCTAACGAGCCTGCCGCCGACGAGACCGCCGAGGCTGCTGGCGTGGCAGCTGAGGGGGAATCCGGCAGTCGCACTGACGGCCCTGGGGCCGCAGGAGCGTCAGACGCTGTGCCGGCTGCCGACCCCTCTGCTGCTGCGGCTGAGCCCGGCGCCTATCTGGAGGCTGGCAATGGAGTCTTCATCCAGCTCCCGTGGGCGTCCACGTCAAGGGCGCCCGCGTAGGGAGAGGTCTTCGACGGGGAGGTCCTCGCCTCCGTCGGGCTGAAGTTCGTTGACGCGCCCGACAGCAGTAGCGAGCCCGAGGAGGAGCGGCTTCTGCGGAGGCTTCTGGCCCTGTACCGCGCCAGGCAGGCCAAGTTGGAATCCCGAGAGGCTCTGGCCGCCAAGGCGGGCACTGATTTGGAGAAGCGCGCTGAAGACCTCCGGGCCGCCAACCAGGCGGCTCTCCGATCCTTGGCGGAGGAGCGGGAGCAGCTAACCGAGGTGCATCAGGCGTTTATTCTTGAGAAGGCCGCAGCAGAGGAGCTGCAAAGGCTCTCCGCCGAGGAGTTGTCCCGGCGAGAAGGCGAACTAACGCAGCGGAAGGTCGACCTCGATAGCCACGAGGACGACCTCGCCGCGCGCGAACAGTCTCTTGGCGGAGCTCTGCAGGAAGCGAAGGACGCCGCTGCAGCTGCTGAGACCGCCAAGAGAGACTTGGAGGCGAGGGTGGCGCAACTGGAGGTCCACTTCAAGACGAGCGAAGAGAAGGTTGGCGATCTTGCGTCGGAGAGGGAGAAGGACGCCCACAGCCACTCCGAGCTGCAGGTCCGCCTCTCCGACAAGGGCAAGGAGCTTGCCGTTGCCAAGGACTCCATCGCCGATCTGGAGTTGAAACTTTCCACCCTCACCGCGTCACTTGACGGCGCCATAGAGCGGGAGACGAAGCTGAAGGAGGATCTCAGGGCCGAGAGGGCACTGTTGGACAGCGCCGCCCTCTCCCAAAACAACTTCAGGCTGACGGTGGAGCACTGGACCGAGGGGCTTGTTTCCGCCGCTGCCGATATTGACAAGGAGTTGGCGGGGCTGGGGACGGAGCACCTCGGGTACTCCACTGACGATAATCTCCCTCACAGCGCCAAGCTGAGCTTGTTCTTCAGGGGAGTGGCGCCGGCCCTCCAGCAGCACCGGGAAAGGATCCCCACGTAGCTGGCGAACGAGGCACGCAGGCTCTGCACGGGCGTCTTGGAGAAGGTGCTGATGAAGATAGTCTTCCGCAACCCGGGACTCAACCTCAACAACGTCCTCAGGACCTTGCCGCCCGACGCCGACCAGGAGACGCTCAAGGCCCTTGTCGCACCTATCATGGCCAAGGTGGGCAAGATCAAGAGAGTCGAGGGCGGCCGCGCAAATTAGGCTATCTTTCCTTATGCTTCCTTTGTCGCTGCCAACCGTGTTATGAACAAAAATCTATTAGAATAGCGACAAGTCATTTTGTAACATAACTTTATTTTGGGTAGTTAATGCAATGTTATTTCCTTTACTTGACTTCTTCGCTTTGTATGCTTTTACCCTACGCTTTTAGGGAACTTGCCGGCGAAGGGACCCTTACCGCGAGCGCTGAGTGTGGAACTTCAGCAGCCTGCTGGCAATGCCTTTGCCGGCAAGAAACCTTGTCGCAGCTAGCCGCAGCACACTTAGGTTGTTGAGCGAACTCGAAAACGAAGTAAAGGCGCGACACTTGTCGCAGCATGCTTAAGCCGTTGAGCGTGCTCGAAACAAAGTAAGGGCGCGGCTAGCCACGAGTTGGTTCCTCCGCGCACAGGTTTTCCATACAAAGTGCGGTCGTTCAAGGAAGATAACTTTAAAATTTAAAAATTTGATTGCTCAAACTTTGGCGACTTAGCTCTTGTGTCGTCTGCTTCCCGGCAAAGGCAAGGCTTGATTGAACGGCACACGGTCCATACC
>LR738714.1:357333886-357395732 GCA_902687465.1 Secale cereale | reverse complement strand
CCCCCCGGCAAACTTGTGCGCGAGGAAAACTTCTTCTGCTTGAGAGAAAAGAAAAGGGAGGAAACATAGACATGGAGCCTTGCGGCTCGTTATTGCTTACCGGGGATGCGTGCTGCACAAGGTGTCATATAGTATATGCAAGAAAGATGAAAAGGCATGAAATGACTAGTTGTGCGAGGCACATAAGTTTTACTGATGCACGGGGTCTGCGCCCGGCTTTGTACAAAGGTTTACATGCAACAGCGGCAAGACTTGTACAAAAAGTGGTTGCCGGAGCGGATCACAGCAACCGCGCCTTATGGGTAAAACTTGCGAAGGTGCTCAATGTTCCAGGAGTTGCTCACCGGTAAGCCCTCTTCGGTCTCAAGGCGGACAGCGCCGGGCCTTGTGACTTGTCTCACCCGATAAGGGCCTTCCCACTTCAGCGTCAACTTGTTGGAATTCTTGGCGGACTGAACACGCCGAAGAACGAGGTCGCCTTCCTCGAGACTCCTGGCCTTAACTTTGCGGCTATGGTAGTGGTGCAAAGCTTGCTGGTATCGAGCAGCTCGTACAGCAGCCTGGAGACGGTCCTCCTCAAGGAGCAATGCGTCATCTTGCCGCAGCTGCTCTTGCTCAAGCTCATCGTAAGCGAGCACTCGAGGCGACCTGTATACGAGTTCCGTGGGGAGAACTGCCTCTGCTCCATACACAAGAGCAAAGGGTGTCTGTCCAGTGGCTCGATTTGGTGTCGTCCTGATTGACCAAAGAGCCGCCGGCAACTCTTCAATCCAGTTTCTTCCGCATTTGTGCAGCCTGTCGAAAGTTCTTGTCTTGAGTACGCGCAGCACTTCAGAGTTCGCCCTCTCTGCTTGACCATTGCTCCTCGGGTGAGCAACAGAAGCGAAGCAGACCTTGGCGCCAAGGTCTTGGACGTATTGCATGAAGGTGCGACTTGTGAATTGTGTGCCATTGTCGGTGATGATCCTGTTAGGGATTCCGAAACGGCAAACAATCGACCTGAAGAACTTGACTGCTGATTGTGCGGTCACCTTTCTCACTGGTTCCACTTCCGGCCACTTTGTGAACTTGTCGATGGCGATGTACAAGTACTCAAAGCCCCCGGCTGCGCGGGGAAGGGGCCGAGGATGTCGAGCCCCCAGACCGAAAATGGCCAGGACAAAGGGATTGTCTGGAGAGCTTGAGCCGGCTGATGTATCTGCTTAGCATGGAACTGGCACGCTTCACACTTGGTTACTTGTGCAGTTGCATCTTGGAGGGCTTCTGGCCAAAATAAACCTTGCCGGAATGCCTTGCCGGCAATTGCTCTTGCGCCAATGTGGTGACCACATATGCCTCCATGTATCTTTGGCAACAGCTTTTGCCCATCTTCCCGGGGAATGCACTTCAATTTGACACCATTGAGTCTTCTTCTGTACAGTTCATCGCCGACAAACTGATACATACTTGACTGCCGGGTTATTCTATCTGCTTCTTCTGGCTCTTCGGGAAGTTCTCCTGTTTGAAGGAAACGGACAATCTGTTGTGCCCATGCTGGAGCCTGAGGCTCAACAACAAGGACTAAAGGCATCAGTGCTGCTGCGGGAACGTCAGCTTCTACGGCAAGAACCTGTGGCTCGGCCGGAGCTTGACGTTCCCCAGCAAGCTTGTCGGGGCAAAACTTGTCGGGAACGCCTGCTTCAACTGTACAAACCCTAGGGTCTCCAGGAGCAGGCTGTTCCTCAGCGATCTTGTCGTTGACCTTGGGGACCTTGTTGGCGGCGACTTCAGGAAGCTCTGCCGGCAAGTAGTCACCAGAAACCAACTTTCTCTTCTTACTTTGTCCAGTTGATGGTGTTACGGATGGTTGAGTTAGCTTGAGCACAAAGATCCCTGGTTCCAAAGGTAGCTTTAGTGCATCACACTTTGACAGGCCGTCTGCGATGTCGTTTTGAGCTCTTGGAACATGTTCCATCTGTAGGCCTTCAAAGTGCTCTTCAAGCTTTCTCACTTCGTCGACGTAAGCTTCAATCAACGGACTCTGGTAGCTCTTGTTCACTTGGCGGACAACCAACTGCGAATCGCCTCGCACAATCAGCTTCTTGATCCCAAGCTCTGCTGCGATTCTGAGGCCGGCAAGCAAACCTTCATACTCTGCAGTATTGTTCGTTACTTGCTCCTTGGGAAAGTGCATCTGGACGACGTACTTGAGGTGCTTGCCGGTGGGTGCGATAAGCAGCACGCCAGCGCCGGCGCCTTACAGCGAGAAGGCACCATCAAAGTACATTATCCATTCTTTGCTTGCTTCTTTGACAGGGATGCTTGTCTCTGGAATTTCTTCGTCTGGCGTTGGCGTCCATTCTGCTATGAATTCTGCCAATGCTCTGCTCTGAATAGTTGAAGTACTTTCAAACTTGAGGCCGAAGCTTGACAGTTCCAGTGCCCACTCGACAATCCTGCCTGTCGCTTCTGGATTTTGTAGTATCCTTTTCATCGGAAAACGAGTGACCACAGTTACCTCATGTGCTTGGAAGTAATGGCGCAGCTTTCTCGAGGCCATGAGGAGGCCGAAAAGAAGCTTCTGCACCCCAAAGTATCTTAACCTAGCCCCCTGCAAGAGGGAACTGACAAAATAAACCGGGCGCTGCACCATCTTCTTCCGCACTTCTTCTTGCATCTGCGCAGACCCATCCTTGTCGGGACCAGAGCTTGTCGGGGAAGCCCCCTGCTTGTCGCTGGATGTGCTTGCCGGGGCTGTGGGCTCCTCATCTGCCTCCCTTTCCGCTACCAACACAACACTAACCACTTGATTGGTTGCTGCTAAGTACAGCAGCAACTTCTCTTGTGGCCTAGGTGCGACAAGTATTGGAGTGGAGGACAGGTACCTTTTCAAGTCTAGTAGCACTGCCTCCGCTTCCGGAGTCCACTTCATTGTACCTGCCTTTTTCAAGATTTTGAAAAACGGCAGGGCGCGTTCTGCGGACTTAGAAATGAACCTCCTGAGAGCAGCCACACAGCCGGCAAGCCTTCGTACATCCTTGACGCGCTTCGGAGCTTCGATCTGCTCGATGGCTTTGATCTTGTCGGGATTGGCTTCAATCCCCCTCTGGGACACAAAGAACCCGAGAAGCTTGCCGGAAGGGACTCCGAACACGCACTTCTCGGGGTTAAGCTTGAGTTGTATCTTGCGCAGATTTGCAAAGGTTTCATCTAGATCTTGAATCAGAGTATCCTTGTTCTTGCTCTTGACCACTATATCATCCATGTAAGCTTCTACATTCATGTGTATCTATGGCTCAAAAGCAGTGTGGACTACCCTCGCAAACGTTGAACCTGCGTTCTTCAATCCAAAGGGCATGCGTATGAAGCAGTAAGTGCCACATGGAGTAATGAACGCGGTCTTCTCTTCATCTTCTTCAGCCATAAAGATCTGGTGGTATCCTGAATAGGCATCAAGAAACGAAAGCAACTCACATCCAGCCGTGGAGTCAACAATCTGGTCAATGCGCGGCAAGGGGAATGGATCTTTGGGACAAGCTTTATTCACATCGGTGAAGTTTATACAAAGCCTCCACTTCCCGTTCGCTTTGTGCACGACAACAGGGTTGGCCAACCACGTGGGATGAAGTACACCTCTGACAAGGCCTACCGCTTCCAGCTTCTTGATTTCTTCTGCAATAAACTCTTGGCGCTCCACCGCTTGCTTTCTAACCTTTTGCTTGACGGGCCGCGCGTGAGGACAAACGGCAAGCTTGTGCTCAATCACTTTCCTGGGAACACCGGGGATGTCAGATGGTTGCCATGCAAACACGTCGACATTCGCCCGCAGGAAAGCAACGAGTGCGCTCTCCTATTTAGGATCGAGCGTGGCACTGACGGTGAAAGTACCACCAGTGCCATCCTCCTTGGCAGACACCTTCTTGGTTGTGGGTGGAGCTGCCATCGTCTTCTTGCACTTGCTGGTGGAGCTCGATGGTGCGTCCTCGACGACAGCGCAGCACTCCGAGGAGGTGCGTTTGCCGGAGTGGGCCCCAGAGCTTTTGCCGGACTTGGTCTTGTTCTTCCCCCCGGGAGCTTCAGCGGCAAGTGTCTTGCTATCTGCTGCGGCTGCTGCGTCCCGGTAAATCTTGTCGGCGCAGATAAGCGCATCCTTCTTGTCGCCGGGGACAGAGATGACGCTTATCGGGCCTGGCATCTTGAGCATGTTGTAGGCATAATGAGAGGCTGCCATGAACTTGGCGAGCGCTGGACGGCCAAGTATCCCATTGTAAGGCAATGGGATATCGGCAACGTCAAAGGTGATCCTCTCAGTCCTGAAGTTCAGCTCTCCGCCAAAAGTCACTGGCAGTGTGATTTTCCCCTTCGGCTTGCTCCTTCCCGGGTTGATCCCTTGGAATGTGCCGGTTACCTCGAGATCGCTGTCGGGGATCTGGAGTTTCTGAACTACAGCGGAGGAGATCCAGTTCAGGCCGGCCCCGCCGTCAACCAACATCATGGTGACCTTGAGGTTGCGGATGGTTGGTGAAACCAACATCAGCAAACAACCGACCGCAGTTGTGCGGTCAGGGAGATCCTCAATGTCGAAGATGATGGGCGTGCTGGACCACTTCAGAAGTTTGCGCGACTCGACGGGTGGCTCTGCTGCATTAACTTCCCGCACCCATTGTTTGAGTTGGCGGTGGGAAGTATGCAGAGAGGCACCTCCATCGATGCACATAACTTCTGTGGCCTTCTGGAACTCCTGCTCGCTGTTGTCTCCGTCGTCCATGTCTTCGTCGTTGTCTTCGTCTTCGTCCTTGTCGCGGCCGCGGGGAGGTCTGTCTCCTTGCCGCTGCTTGGCCTTGCCGCGGCGTCCTCCCCGGCCATTGAACGACCACTTCTTGCCGGACTCTCCACCACCTCCCTGGGCCTTCTCCTTGTCGCGTCGCTCGTACTCAGCTTTCTGCTGCTCGACGAGGTATTCGACCCTTTTGCAGTTCTGGAGGTCGTGGCCCTTGGTGCGGTGGATCTTGCAGTACTACTTGTCGGAGCCGTCCTGCTTGTCGGCGACCGCCACAGCGGCAGCTTCCTTGCCGGAGCCACCAGTCTGGGCTTTCTTGGCGCCAGCCTCCTTGCCGGACTGCTCGACGACCAGTACTTCTTTGTTCTTCTTTTTCCTGTTGTTCCGCCGCCGGTTCTTCCTTGCCGGGGCGGCATCCTCACTATCTGTTCCCCCTGCTCCAGTATCCTCCCCGGGGAGTCTCCTCCCCTCTTCAGCGTGTGCGCACTTGTCGGCCAGGGCATCAAGCTCACTGACATCTCGGATCTTGCACATCGCCATTTCCTCCCTCATCATGCGGTTGCGCACATTATGGTGGAACGCGCTGATTACCGCGGCAGGGTGGACGTCTGGGATGGTGTGCTGAACGCGGCTGAATCTCTGGATGTACTTTCGCAGGGACTCTCCTTCCTTCTGGGCAAGTATATGAAGGTCGCTCTGCTGGCCATGAGGCTTGTGGCCACCTGTGAAGGCACCGACAAACTGATGGCACAGGTCGGCCCAAGAAGAAATAGAGTTTTCCGGCAAGTGCATGAGCCAAGATCTGACGTTTGGCTTGAGCACTAGCGGGAAGTAGTTCGCGAGTATCTTCTCGTCTCATCCCCCGGCAGCCTGCACCGCGATGGTGTAGATTCTGAGAAACTCTGACGGATGTGTCTTAACGTCGTACTTCTCGGGTACGTCGGGCTTGAAGTTCTTCATGCTGGGCCACTGGACTCGCCGCAGCTCACGGGTGAACGCAGGACGACCCGCCGCGTACGGCAAGTCGCCTGGTTCCCCGGGCGCGTGAATGTCGACAGCGGACCCAGCGCGCAGGTCGGATTGACGCCGCGCTTCTCTTCGACGCTCGATGCGAATTCGAGCGTCCTCTTGTCGTCGGTCATCAAGGACTTGGCGCTGATCGCGGCGAGCCCGCGGATCCGATGACGGTGTGGAGTCGTCGTCAAGGTTGATCCGACGGGTTGGCAATTTTGGCCTTCGGGGCGGGGAGTGCACGGTGGTTGCACCCCCTGCAGTCTTGTCTACATCAGCCCGCGCCTGGCTAACTTGTCGCGGCCGCGACGTCGTCGGCTGCTGCGGCGTGTCGTTATTGGCGAAGGCGATGAGGCTCTGGATGGTGGCCCTCCAGTCGTCAGCCTTGTCTGCCGCTGGAGAGAAGTCGAGGAGCAGTTGAGCTCGAGCTAGAGCTTCTGCTGGGGTGGAGGGTAGCGGTGGCGAGCGGTGCGAGGAGCGAGATATGCTCGGACTTCTAACTGCGTTAGAAGGAGCAGGGTCTCGTCCCGGCGACCGCGCCTTGCTTGTACCGGCACGTTGGCCTTGAGCGTCCCGCGAACCGCCAGTTTGACCTTGTCCCAGCAAGCGTATGGTACCTTGTGTACCACGTCACTGCCGGTCTGGCACCTCCTGAGAGGGGCGCGGTGCATGCACGGACACCGAGGTCTTGGAGTGCGCTCGGTCGTCCGTCCTATCCTTGGACTTGGCGGCGCCGTGAGTTTCCTCGCCGGCGTCCGTCCTTCCGCCGACGCCTACCCCACCAGCCGTTGGCTCCGGCGGTGGTGGGATTGACGCGGACGGGCCTGCTGCCTCCGAAGCCTTCTTCTTCGGCGGCATGTTGATGTAGTCGATGAAGTTGATGAGGTTGATGGAGATTTCGCCCGCGTGAACACCGGATCGGGTTCACACAACCTCGACGCACCCCCTACCTGGCGCGCCAACGATGTCGGGGAAACTGATCGCCCACGAACACCTATGGGACCGGAGCCCCTTTTCGGTACGGCAAGGGGGCGGAGGATGCACAAAGAGCGGATCGAGGCGTGCACGCGAGTAGTTTACCCAGGTTCGGGCCGCGCGGAGGCGTAAAACCCTACTCCTGCCTTGGTTTGTATTGTGTTCTTGGCTTGAGAGCGAGAAGAACTACAGTGTTGATCGCTAGCACCGAGCTTGAGAGTGATCGATGGTCCGAACCCCTTCTACGTTGTGCATGGGCCTCCTTTTATAGGTCAAAGGGGTCACCGATAGGTGGCAACGCAGTCGAGGGTAAAAACGTAAAAGCGGTGGTAGTTGAAACAGTGTATGCATAGTGGTCTATACCTAACTCTGACGGCAGGGGACAAAGGCATTAAATGCCCGTCGCCGTCGCCCTAAACAGTGCAAAAAGCGTCCGTCAGGGCGTCTCCGTCCGCCACGACGGTAGCCTCGTCATCGCATCTTGCCACCGTGTACCTCAGGCTGCACAGCCTTCCGCCACGTGCGCCTGGAAGGGCCCCAGGGCGACGCGTGGGCGCATGCGCTGGAGCGCGGGTATCTAGTGGGAGTCTGCCGTGGCAAGTGCCTTGCCGCGGCCGCCATCTTGCCGCGCCCGTGAGCTTGTCGCTCTCCGGGCCTTGCCGGGACGCGCGGCGCGTCACGGCAAGTTTCATGAAATGCCACGTTTGGCCTTCCCGGCAAGCTCCTCTTGCCAGGGTCTTGTGCTAAAGAAGTGGTCTTGAGCCTGTGGTGGCCTTGCCGGCAAGCTCCTCTTGCAGGGGCCTTGTCTCTTTAACTTGAATAATTTGTTCTTGAATGTCTCTAAAGGAAACACAGTGGGCCTTGGCGGACGCGCGGCAAGCCCTGCCACGGGACGCTGCGACTGCCCGTGCACAAGTTCGGGATACTAAGGTACCCCTACTTTAGTACACCGACGGAGATGTTGGATGCTTGATAAATGTTTTGAGACATGAGGATAGTGATATTAGAGTCGTGCTAGTGGTGTAATTATGAAATTGAGAAATATTAGTGTTAAGGTTGGTGATTCCTGTAGCATGCACGTATGGTGAACCGTTGTGTGACTAAGTTAAAGCATGAGGTATTTGTAGAGTGTCAACCTTTGTGTGGAGGTCGGGGGCGCGCGATGGTTAACTCCTACCAACCTCCCCCCTAGGGGCATGCGTTGATTGCTTTGTTTTGATGACTCGTAGATTTTTGCAATAAGTATATGAGTTCTTATGACTAATGTTGAGTCCATCGATTATACGCACTCTCACCCTTCCACCATTGCTAGCCTCTCTTGTACCGGGCAACTTTCGCCGGTGCCATAAACCCACTATATATCCTTCCTCAAAACAGCCACCATATTGTTCCTCAAAACAGCCGCCATACCTACCTATCATGGCATTTCCATAGCCATTCCGAGATATATTTCCATAAAACTTTCCACCGTACCGTTCATATGACACGCATCATATTGTCATAGTGCCATGCATGATCATGTAGTTGACATAGTAGTTGTGGCAAAGCCACCATGCATAATTTTTCATACATGTCACACATGATTCATTGCATATGCCGGTACACCGCCGGAGGCATTCATGTAGAGTCATATTTTTTGTAGTATCGAGTTGTAATATCGAGTTGTAATAAAAAGTGTGATGATCATCATTACTAGAGCATTGTCCCGTGTGAGGAAAGTCCAATAAAAAAAGGGAGATGGCCCAAAAAAATGTATAGAGAGGGGCTAATAAAAAAAATGAGAAAGCCCCTCCAAAAAAAGAGAGAAAAGAGAGAAGGGACAATGCTACTATCTTTTTCCACACTTGTGCTTCAAAGTAGCACCATGATCTTCATTGTAGAGAGTCTCATGATAAGTCACTTTCATATACTAGTGGGAATTTTCATTATAGAACTTGGCTTGTATATTCCAATGATGGGCTTCCTCAAATGCCCAAGGTCTTCGTGAGCAAGCAAGTTGGATGCACACCCAGTAGTTTCTTTTGTTGAACTTTCATTCATATTTAGCTCTAGTGCATCCATTACTTGGCAATCCCTACTCACTCACATTGATATCTATTGATGGGCATCTCCATAGCCCGTTGATACGCCTAGTGGATGTGAGACTATCTCCCTCCTTTTTGTCTTCTCCACAACCACCTCTATTGCACCCATAGTGCTATGTCCATGGCTCACGCTCATGTATTGCGTGAAGTTGAAAGGTTTGAAAAGATAGAGCATGAAAACAAATGCTTGGCTGAAATCGGGGTTGTGCATGATATGAATATTTTGTGTGATAGCAAGGGAGCATAGCCAACACTATATGATTTTGTAGGGATAACTTTCTTTAGCCATAGTATTTTGAGAAGACGTGATTGCTTTGTTAGTATTGCTTGAAGTATTGTTATTTCTTATGTCAATATAGACTTTTATCTTGAATCTTTCAGATATGAACATTCATGCCACAATTAAGAGAATTACATTGAAAAACTGTATTGGTTAGCATTCCACGTCAAAAATTCTTTCTTTATCATTTACCTACTCGACGACGAGCAGGAATTAAGCTTGGGGATGCTTGATACGTCTCCAACGTATCTATAATTTTTTATTGTTCCATGCTATTATTTATGAAGTCTTAGATGTTTAATGGGCTTTATCATTCACTTTGATATCATTTTTGGGACTAACCTACTAACCCAAAGGCCCAGTCCAGATTTTTGTTTTTTGCCTATTTCAGGGTTTTGCAGAAAAGGAATATCAAACGGAGTCCAAACGGAATGAAACCTTCGCAAGAGATATTTTTGGAGGAAATCACGCGAGATAGACTTCGGGGCCAAGCTAGAGGACAGGGGGCCCACCCTCGAGGGTGGGGGGTGCGCCCCCTGCCTCGAGGGCAGGCCTGGTGGCCCCTGGTGCCCCTCTTCCTCCTATATATGCATACGTACCCCAGAAACTCCATACGCAGAGAGAAATCCCTAATTCCACCGCCCTAGCTGATGTTTCCATGGAGATCCCATCTTGGAGCCTGTTCCGGGAGGGGGATCCATCACGGAGGCCTTCATCATCATCATCATCGCCCTCACCATGAGTTGTGAGTAGTTTACCACAGACCTTCGGGTCCATAGTTAGTATCTAGATGGCTTCTTCTCTCTCTCTAGATCTCAATACAAAGTTCTCATCGGTCTTCGAGGAGATCTATTCGATGTAATATCTTTTTGCGGTGTGTTTGTCGAGATCCAATGAATTGTGAGTTTATGATTAAGGTTATCTATGAGAGATATTTGGTTCTTCCCTGAACTTTTTATGTGTGCTCATAATATCCCTGCAAGTCTCTTCGAATTATTGGTTTGGTTTGGCCTACAAGATCTATAGTTATTGCAATGGGAGAAGTGCTTGGCTTTGGGTTCAATCTTGTGGTGTCCTTTCCCAATGACAGTAGGGGCAGCAAGGCACGTATTGTATTGTTGCCATCGAGGATAAAAAGATGGGGTTTTCATCATATTGCTTGAGTTTATCCCTCTACATCATGTCATCTTGATTAAGGCGTTACTCTGTTCGTATGAACTTAATACACTAGATGCATGTTGGATAGCAGTCGATGCGTGGAGTAATAGTAGTAGATGCAGGCAGGAGTCGGTCTACTTGTCTCAAATGTGATGGCTATATACAATGATCATGCCTAGATAGTCTCATAATTATTCTCTTTTCTATCAATTGCTCGACAGTAATTAGTTACCGGCCATAGAATATCTCTATCATGAGAGAAGCCACTAGAGAAAACTATGGCCCCGGGTCTATCTCTATCATATTACTTTCCCGTTAATTTCTTTTGCCGTTGTTTATTTGCTGTTTTATTAAACTAAAAAATACCAAAAAATATTATCTCATCATCTCTATTAGATCTCACTATCGTAAGTGACCGTAAAGGGATTGACAACCCCTTATCGCGTTCGCTGCGAAGTTCTTATTTGTTTGTGCAGGTGCGAGGGACTAACGCGTGGTCTCCTACTGGATTGATACCTTGGTTCTCAAAAACTGAGGGAAATACTTACGCTACTGTGCTGCATCTCCCTTTCCTCTTTGAGGGAATACCACGCAAGCTCAAGAGGTAGCATGCGATAGCGGGGCGGCTCGTTGTAGTCGTCGTGGCTTGAGCTCTCTTTGGAGGAGGCACTACTGCTGTTAGAGGAATCACGTCCGTTGCCAAGGGCGAGTTCACTGCCGAGGATGTCTCCACCGCGACAGTCATCATCGTTGGAGAAGTGGTCGCTTTCGCCCCTGTCCCTCTAAGGGCAGCAACCCAGAAGCCTGTCGTATTCCTCGAAGACCTTGATGTAGAGCGTTGCCACTCTATAATACATGAAGTGGAGGGTGCGCCTCCCCAGCAAGTTACGGGCGCGGGAAAATGCTTGACACTCGTGGTTCAGGAACACATTCACCACGGGAGTAACCTAGACCTCCACCCACGAGGCCCTGCTGCAACAGTTGTTGGCCTAAAGCCATTTGTCGCCCGGTCCTCCAACCGGAAGCTCCTCCGCGAAGAAGCACGGGAGATAGATCCAGGGGTCCCCCTGTGTGTCCGCCCACACCATGAACTCTCGATCCACATCGGCCGAGTGGAGTTATGGGCGTGGTCGCCGAGCGGCCACCGAGAGCCTTCCGCCTCGGCCATGGCCGATGTGACTCACGCTGCACCCCCTGTGAAGAGGGCCTTTTCCCTGGCCTCTAGGGGCAATGCAGACACCCGTGGGAGCATGCTTGCGTCTCTAGGGGCCAGCTGCCGGCATCGCGTTGTTCTTGCAAGGACGGCCTCTAACCTGGAGCTTTTCCTTCCTCGGCGGACGAGAACCTCCTCACCTGCGCCATCAGTGTTGCAGCAAGAATATGGAGTGTAGAAGCAAGAAGATGAGGACGGATCGGGACTCCACCTCTATCGCCCCCATTTATAGGTGGTTGAAGACCAACTGGCATCCCTTCGCATTCAAAAAATGATGGCTCCATAGTGCGAGCCAGACTATTGTTAGCCTAGGTAGTTGCCAAGGTGACGTGGGGAAGTGGAAGCGTCCGCGACCTGTCGGGCACCACGCGTCAAGTCTAGGCCACAAGCGATTGGGGCCCGCAACACTTCTGCCTTCCATCTTCGGCTTGGCCTTGAAGCCAGCTCAAGCGCGCCCGGACCCGAGGGCTATTGTTGGCGTTCTGGGATCAAGGGTGCTCACACCTGTCTACTTGCGGCCCACTGTGTGGCTCCCATGGAGGCCCGATATGGCCCTGCCATGAAGAACTCCCAGACAAGACCCTCGCGAGGGCCCTGGCCTCGTGAGGTAGACGACACCAAGACCTCCCGAGTAGGCGGCCTCCCCGGGTTGCCTCCTGAGGAGTGGAGATTTCTATGCAGGTGCCCACCCTCACGAGGCGGCGATGACGTAAGCCATGACGAATATGGCCAGGCGGACGCCGGCGGGCACAGAAGAAGCAGTTTCCTCTTTGTTGATAAGGAGGCAAGGACGTCTGCTGGTTCACAAGGAATCCCCCAAAGGTTTCCACTCTTGTGCAACAAGACCAAGACCGCGGGCTCGGCAGGATTTATGCCATCACCGAGCTCACCCCTGCGTCATGACCAGAAGATTTGCAAGCGAAGACCACCTTTCGTCAGGATAAGATGTACCTCATGTCCCCTTTTGAAATTGGCCATTGTAGGATCCCTTCTCGATGACTAGGGAAGAGGATCGTGGCCGCTATAAAGGTAAGCTAGCCACCACCATAGTGGAGGATCAGACCCATTAGACCCTCACCACTCGAGCCCTCGCGAGGCAGCTCATTCATTGTACTAGTTCATCCTCAGCTTCCTCGTGAGGCCAATCCACCACAAAGTTGTAGTAGGGTTTTACACCGCTAGGTGGCCCGAACCTAGGTAAATCGCTGTGTCCTTCCTTCCCCTTCGACAAATCCATACAGGGAGCTTAAGCTTTGAGCATGGTGAGCAAAGCATTTGGGTGAAGCGTAGTCTTTCGTTCACTCCCAGAGTTAGATACTCTTTAGGTCCGCAGAGCCCTGAAATCGACAAGCGCTTAGCTACATAGGGCCGGGTCAGCGTTCACCGTTCTTGCGCTATCCGGCGCCCGAGGCAGTCGCGGGCTAGTAGCCTCGAACAGAGGGGTGCCGCGTCCTTGGGGTCCGACTCCCAAAGCAGGAGGGATTGGCCAAAGAACTACGCAGCTTCTAGGCCCGAGCGGGCGTGGCCAATCCAAGCCATGCCTCGACCTCTGGCGGGGGCGCCAAGCTTGGTCCTAGCCAGTCCCTGGCGCTCGTGAATGGTCGGGCAATCATCACGTGCGGCATGCTACAAGACAGCAAGCACGCAATGGGCCGGCTCGATACGGAGCTTCGCGACATCAACGCTCAACTATAAGGTGAGCACCAACACTTGGCGCATTTGTGGCGCTAGTTCGAACTCGTCGTCAAGCTCGCCAAATTCAACATGAATCCGCCCGCTCAAAGGAGAAAGGGCTCACTGTGGTAGGAACGGTGGCTCGTGAGCACGCCCTCTAGGAGGTTGAAGCTACGGACCAACGACGGGAAATGGCAGAGGCCCAGGAATTCGAGCTCCTTTCTTCAAATGTTGATCTGGAGCAGCAGATCCGGGCCCGCGGAGATGCCCTTTCTACACTCGAGGAGAGGCCGTCGACGTAACAGGCAAATCTCCGAGTTCTTGAAGAGAAGTTGGCACTAGTATCGTGCGAGTAGAGCCGGGATTATGAGCGGCTGGAGGTGATGGAGCACAAAGTAATAGCCGTCGAAGGTTCTCTTTCCCAGCACGAAGGAGGGGCCAGCACCTCCCTGGACTCCCGGGAGGCGAGTGTTCAGGTGGAGATTGAGGAGGGGATCGCAAGGGCCCACCGGGCATTGATCAAGGACCACCACCAGAGACTGAAGCTTCAAGAGGTATGTGTCCGCGCTAGGCGCCGAGAACTGCAGGACGAGATCGACGGTCTTAAGAATAAGCTGGCCGAGGCGGACAAGCACCATAAGGCCGCACGGGATGCCCAAGCCGCGGCTGAAGCCAAGCTGGCATACCTTTATCAGCAAGTGGGGCATGTCACTTCCCTAGCGGAGCGGGCAGCGGACGAGGCGAATTAGTCTCGGGGGCTGCAGCACACGCGCTCCAAGATATTCCGAGACCTCGAGCGAAGGGCTCGCCATGCCCTGAACTCCATCTGCAAGAAGAGCGTGTCCAGCCCGCTCATGCCTGATGACGCCAGCTACCTCACCTTCTTTACTAGGATCATGGAGCAGCATGAGGGAAGCATGGAGAAGGTGGGCAAGCTCATGGAAGAAGAAAGCCGCGACCTCCTTGCGCAGGCGTCGACGTGCGTCTTCAGTCGTCTCCTTTGTTCCGACACCTACTTTGACTTCGAGGCTGTGATATCCCCTATGCCCAAGGTGAATCGCGACACCCTGGGGGAGTGGCTGGAGGACCATGTGGAAGTTATGATCGTGCGGTTCACCCCCGAGAGCCACGAAGACCAGCAGGAACCCAAGGGGCACATGACTGACGACAGCAATGATTACGATGCATCTCCTTAGGCCGCCTTCCATTTGTTTACCTACTGACACTTGAGTATGGCCCTGCGGGGATATAAAGGGTGTTCATGGAAACTCCTTAATGATGTACCAAACCATATTTATCCCTTCCTAGCCTGCCTTTCCCTTGTGCATATTTAGTGTTCATATCCCCCGAGTGAGGGTCGATCATCACTGGTATGCCGGGTCACGATGCCCAGGCAAGGCTAGGAGATGAGCACCCCTGAGGCGAGAGACCGAGGGCAACGCGTGCCTACTGGCTCGCTTATGAACGACGCGTGAGGACATAGATACCCGAGTCTTGGTGAGGTGGTGTTCACAAGGGAAGAACCATGGGCATTGTTGCCTCCGTCCTTAATGCCGCTAGGTTGGCCCAAGCACTAGCACCGTGCCCAGTCCCCGCTGGCAGGATGCTCGGGAGGGGGCAGCAGGTAACTATTGCTACTTTTGAAAAGGAAATTCAAGAAGGGAAAACCACAAGGAAAAAAACCAACCCTTCTCTGATCAAAGAGACAAAAACTTCAAGCTTTATTCAAAATAAATGCAAACTTGGTTTACAAGAAATAGGGGAAGGCTATGCTACCTCTTGAGCATGAGTTGGTTTTCCCTTGAAGAGGAAAAGGTGATGTAGCAAAGTAGCGTAAGTATTTCCCATAGTTTTTTAGAACCAAGGTATCAATCCAGTTTGAGAATACACTCAAATCCCTCGTACCTGCACAAACAAATAAGAACCGTGCAACCAACGCGATAAAGGGGTTGTCAATCCCTTCACGGCCACTTGCAAAACTGAGATCTGATAGAGGTAATAAGATAAATATTTTTGGTGTTTTTGTTGTATAGATTGAAAAGTAAAGATTGCAAACTAAAAGATAGCTAGTAGATGGAGATTAATATTATAGAAGATAGACCCGGGGGCCATAGGTTTCACTCGTGGCTTCTGTCAAGATAGCAGATTCTACGGTGGGTGAACAAATTACTATCAAGCAATTGATAGAAGAGCACATAGTTATCAGAATATCCAGGCAAGATCATGTATATAGGCATCACGTCCGTGACAAGTAGACCAAAACGATTCTGCATCTAGAGTATTAAGTTCATAAGAATAGAGTAACGCCTTAAGCAGGATCACATGATGTAGAGGGATAAAATCATGCAATATGATATAAACCCCATCTTTCTATCCTCGATGGCAACAATACAGTACGTGCCTTGCTGTCCCTGCTGTCACTGGGAAAGGACACCGCAGCATTGAACGCAAAGCTAAGCACTTCTCCCATTGCAAGAAAGATCAATCTAGTAGGCCAAACCAAACTGATAATTTAAAGAGACTTGCAAAGATATTTAAATCATGCATATAAGATTTCAGAGAAGAACCAAATATTGTTCACATATAATCTTGATCATAAACCCACAATTCATCGGATCTCGACAAACACACCACAAAAAGAATTACATCGAATAGATCTCCTAGAAGATCGAAGAGAACTTTGTATTGAGATCCAATGAGAGAGAAGAAGCCATCCAGCTAATAACTATGGACGCGAAGGTCTGTGGTAAACTACTCACAACTCATCGGAGAGGCTGTGGTGTTGATGTAGAAGCCCTCCGTGATCGATTCCCCCTCCGGCGGAGCTCCGGAAAAAGCCCCAAGATGGGATCTCACAGGTTCAGAAGATTGCAGCGGTGGAATAAGGGTTTCGTGGTGCTCTCGGATGTTTTCAGTGTATATGAGTATATATAGGATGAAGAATTACGTCGGTGGAGCTACGAGGGGCCCACGAGGGTGGGGGGCACGCCTATCCCCTGGGCGCGCCCTCCTGCCTCGTGGCGGCCTCATGGCTTCCCTGACATGTATCCCAAGTCTTCTGGGTTGCATTTGTTCCAAAAACGATCATCGCGAAGGTTTCCTTCCGTTTGGACTCCGTTTGATATTCCTTTTATGCGAAACATTGAAATAGGAAAAAACAGCAAATTGCACTAGGCCTTGGGTTAGTAGGTTAGTCGCAAAAACATTATAAAAGTGCATAATAAATCCCATTAAACATCCAAAAAAGATAATATAATGGCATGGAACAATAAAAAATTATAGATACATTGGAGATGTATCAAGCATCCCCAAGCTTAATTCCTGCTCGTCCCCGAGTAGGTAAATGATAAAAACATAATTTTTGATGTGGAATACTACCCAACATAATTCTCAATGTAATTTTCTTTATTGTGGCATGAATGTTCATATCCGAAAGATTCAAGACAAAAGTTTCATATTGACGTAAGAATAATAATACTTCAAGCATACTATCAAAGCAATTATGTCTTCTCAAAATAACATGGCCAAAGAAAGTTCATCCCTACAAAATCATATAGTTAGGCTATGCTCCATCTTCGTCACACAAAATACACAAATCATGCACAACCCCAGTTTCAGCCAAGCAATTGTTTCATACTTTTTCAACTTCCACGCAATACATGAGTGTGAGCCATGGATATAGAACTATAGGTGGAATAGAGTGGTGGTTGTGGAGAAAACAAAAGGAGGAAGATGGTCTCACATCAACTAGGTGTATCAAAAGGCTATGGAGATGCCCATCAATAGATGTTGATGTGAGTGAGTAGGGATTGCAATGCAACAAATGCACTGGAGCTATAAATGTATGAGAGCTCAACAAAAGAAACTAAGTGGGTGTTCATCCAACTTGCTTGCTCATGAAGACCTAGGGCATTTGAGGAAGCCCATCGTTGGAATATAAATGCCAAGTTCCGTAATGAAAATTCCCACTAGTATATGAAAGTAACAAAACAAGAGACTCTCTATCATGAAGACCGTGGTGCTACTTTGAAGCACAAGTGTGGAAAAAATGATAGTAGCATTGTCCCCCTATTTTCTTTATTTTTTTTCTCTTTTTTTGTGGCCTTCCTTCTTCTTTTTTAAATAGGCCTTTTCCCATTTTTTTCTTTTTTTGCGGGACAATGCTCTAATAATGATGATCATCACACTTCTATTTATTTACAACTCAAGGATTACAACTGGATACTAGAACAAAATATGACTCTATATGAATGCCTCTGGCGGTGTATTGGGAAGTGCAATGAATCAAGAGTGACATGTATGGAAAAATTATGCATGGTGGCCTTGCCACAAATACGATGTTAACTACATGATCATGCATGGCAATACGGCGATGATGAAGCGTGTCATAATAAACGGAACAGTGGAAAGTTGCATGTTAATATATCTCGGAATGGCTATGGAAATGCCATGATAAGTAGGTATGGTGGATGTTTTTAGGATGGTATATGGTGGGTGTATGGTACCGGCAAAAGTTGTGCGGTACAAGAGAGGCTAGCAATGGTGGAAGGGTGAGAGTGCGTATAATCCATGGACTCAACATTAGTCATAAAGAACTCACGTACTTATTGAAAAAATCTACAAGTCATCAAAATAAAGTACTACATGCATGCTCCTAGGGGAAGGGTTGGTCGGAGTTAACCATCGCGCGATCCCGACCTCCACACAAAGGATTACAATCATTGAAATACCTCATGCTTCAAATTTGTCACACAACGGTTACCATACGTGCATGCTACGGGACTTGCAAACCTCAACACAAGAATTTCTAAAATTCACAACTACTCTACTAGCATGTCTCTAATATCACCATCCTCATATCTCAAAACAATCATCAAGTATAAAACTTCTCATAATATTCAATGCACTTTATATGAAAGTTTTTATTATACCCATCTTCGTTTCGTATCATATTAGGACTAATTTTATAACCAAAGCAAATTACCATGCTGTTCTAAAGGACTCTAAAAATAATATAAGTGAAGCATGAGCGATCAATAATTTCTATAACATAAAACCACCGCCGTGCTCTAAAAAGATATAAGTGAAGCACTAGAGCAAAACTATCGAGCTCAAAAGATATATGTGAAGCACATAGAGTATTCTAATTAATTCCGATTCATGTGTGTCCCTCACAAAAGGTGTGTACATAAAGGATGATTGTGGTAAGCTAGTAAGAAAAGACTTGGATCATACAAGATTCTCCAAGCAAAACACATATCATGTGGTGAATAAAAATATAGTCTCAAGTAAAGTTACCGATAGTCGAAGACGAAAGAGGGGATGCCTTCCCGGGGCATCCCCAAGCTTAGGATTTTGGTTGTCCTTGAATTTTACCTTGGGGTGCCTTGGGAATCCCCAATCTTAGGCTCTTGCCACTCTCTGTTCCATAGTCTATCAAATCCTTACCCAAAATGTTGAAAACTTCACAACACAAAACTTAACAGAAAATCTCGTGAGCTCCGTTAGTATAAGAAAACAAACCACCACTTTAAGGTACTGTATTTAACTCATAATTTATTTATATTGGTGTTAAACCTACTGTATTCCAACTTCTCTATGGTTCATACCCCCCGATATTACTCATAGATTCATCAAAATAAGCAATCAACACACGAAAAACAGAATCTGTCAAAAACAGAACCGTCTGTAGAAATCAGTAACTTTCGAATACTTATGCATCTCTAAAAATTCTGAAAGAAATTGGTGGACGTGAGGAATTTTTCAATTAATCATCTGCAAATAGAATCAACTTGAAAGCACTCTCCAGTGAAAAATGGCAGCCAATCTCGTGAGCGCAAAAGTTTCTGTTTTTTACAGCAAGATCGCAAAGACTTCACCCACGTCTTCCCAAAGGTTATACTTGGCACAAACACTAATTAAAACACAAAACCACATCTAACTAGAAGATTGATGATTTATTTATTACTAAACAGAAGTAAAAGCAAAGAAAATAAAATTGGGTTTCCTCCCAACAAGCGCTATCGTTTAACGCCTCTAGCTAAGCATGATACAAGAATAGATCTAGGTATGGCCATCTTTATTTTTTATTTTTCAGCGAGGTCATGCTCGAATCCGGGAGGTTCTTTGTGTTTCCCATCATATACAAACATTTTTAGATCTAAAGAATCCGACCGCTTATTGCAAAGGGTGACCAACATATTCATGCGGTGAAGATTTCCGATAACACTCTTAAGAGGTTCAAGAGATTTTGTAAAAAAAATTGTTACTTCGTAAATTTTCTCAAAAATTTGTGTCCCTTCCTCGGTAAGATGTAACCACTTTTGTTGAGGCAGTGCTGCTACTATTCCCTCTATAATTTTATGTGCAATACTGGGATCAATTTCGATACAAATTTCCTTTCGCAACGCAATCCAAGAGTTGTCTATGGGACATATTTAGTCCAACATAAAAATTGCGAAGTAGAATTCTAAAATGTACCTCTAAGGTGCACTTACGATAAGATTCCATCATCCTATACTAAGCATCTTTTAAATTTTCTCCTTGCCTTTGTTTGAAGTGGAGAACTTCAAACTCAGGGGACAAATGAGCAGATAAAGGACTAGCCATGACTCCAAAACAACCGATATAACACACGGAGCAAATAAAAGAAAAGAGGGCGAATAAAACGACAAAGGTTAAGCGGGGGAGAGGAAAACAAGAGGCAAATGGAAAATAATGTAATGTTAGGGATAAGAGTTTGCGATGGTTACTTGGTATATGACTTGTGCGTAGATCTCCCCGGCAACGACGCCAGAAATCCTTCTTGCTACCTCTTGAGCATGCGTTGGTTTTCCCTTGAAGAGGAAAGGGTGATGCAGCAAAGTAGCGTCAGTATTTCCCTTAGTTTTTGAGAACCAAGGTATCAATCCAGTAGGAGACTACACTAAAATCCCTCGTACCTGCACTAACAAATAAGAACCTTGCAACCAACGCGAAAGGGGTTGTCAATCCCTTCATGGCCACTTGCGAAAGTGAGATCAGATAGAGATATTAAGATAAATAATTTTGGTATTTTTGTTGTATGATTGAAAAGTAAAGATTGCAAAATAAAGGATAGCTAGTAGATGGAGATTAATATGATAGAAGATAGACCCGGGGCGATAGGTTTCACTAGTGGCTTCTCTCAATATAGCAGATTCTACGGTGGGTGAACAAATTACTATCAAGCAATTGATAGAAGAGCGCATAGTTATGAGAATATCTAGGCATGATCATGTATATAGGCATCACGTCTGTGACATGTAGACCGAAATGATTCAACATCTACTACTATTAGTACACACATCGACCGCTATCCAGCATGCATCTAGAGTATTAAGTTCATAAGAACAGAGTAACGCCTTAACCAAGATGACATGATGTAGAGGGATAAACTCATGCAATATGATATAAACCCCATCTTTTTATCCTCGATGTCAACAATACAATACGTGCCTTGCTGCCCCTGTTGTCACTGGGAAAGGACACCGCAAGATTGAACCCAAAGCTAAGCACTTCTCCCATTGAAAGAAAGATCATTCTAGTAGGCCAAACCAAACTAATAATTCGAAGAGACTCGCAAAGATATTTAAATCATGTATACAAGAATTCAGAGAAGAACCAAATATTGTTTATAGATAATCTTGATAATAAACCCACCATTCATCGGATCTCGACAAAGACACCACATAAAGAATTACATAGGATAGATCTCCAAGAAGATCGAGGAGTACTTTGTATTGAAATCCAAAGAGAGAGAAGAAGCCATCTAGCTAATAACTATGGACCCAAAGGTCTGTGGTGAACTGCTCACAACTCATCGGAGAGGCTATGGTGTTGATGTAGAAGCCCTCTGTGATCGATTCCCCCTCCGGCGGAGCTCCGGAAAAGGCCCCAAGATGGGTTCTCACGGGTACAGAAGGTTGCGGCGGTGGAATTAGGGTTTCGTGGTGCTCTCGGATGTTTTCAGGGTATATGAGTATATATAGGATGAAGAAGTACGTCGGTGGAGCTACGAGGGGCCCATGAGTGTGGCGGGCGCGCCTACCACCCTGGGCGCGCCCTCCTGCCTCGTGGCCGCCTCGTGGCTTCCCTGACGTGTACTCCAAGTCTTCTGGGTTGTGTTTGTTCCAAAAATGATCCTCGCGAAGGTTTCATTCCGTTCGGACTCCGTTTGATATTCCTTTTCTGCAAAACACTAAAATAGGCAAAAACAACATTGTGCACTGGGCCTTGGGTTAGTACGTTAGTCCCAAAAATATTATAAAAGTGCATAATAAAGCCCACTAAACATCGAAAACAGATAATATAATAACATGGAACAATAAAAATTTATATACGTTGGAGACGTATCAGGCTATCGCGTCCGGCACCTACACTAGTCTTCCCACCAGCATGGAGCATGGGTCCTCCACTTGGTCGTGGGCATGGTCGATGTTTGACCATTCTGCCAGCGCGGAGCATGGGACTTCCACTAGGACGTGGGTGGGAGCTCCCACGAGGACGTGGAACAACACAAAAGGAGACTCTGGGGCATGTACAGCCCCACTCACTATTACGTGAGAGTGTCACGGGTAGAATTTGGGGAGGTGCTAGATGTTCCAGGTGTTCTGCACGGGGACCCCGTCCGCCGTTCCAGGCATGTGGCGCATAGCCTGGAGATGTGGGCAACCCTGAACGGGCCATTCCAAATGGGCGAGAGCTTGTGGAGGCCCTCCTTGGAGAGGGCCCGGCTCAGGACGAAGTCTCTGATCTCGTGAGTTTAGGGGCAGATGTTGCAGCTGTCACTACAAAAAAAGACACATCCGTGACATTTTGGGCTGAACGAAAAAAAATTATGTGATACTTATGACACTTCTATGATGATAATTGTGACAAAACCCAGTATCATCATAGATGTGGTGGGGTCCTACTTCTATGACAAAAAATCATGACAGAAAATGGGCTTTTCGTCCTGGGCGGGCCGGAGACACAGCTGCATGACACTCTTTGGGCCGTCCATGACAGAAAAAACTATGGTAGAAGCGAGGGCAAGGAAAATATCGGGGTGCTCTCGGTTACGGTGGGTGGTCGGGGCCGAGCGATGCGCGTTTCTGTCGTACACGCACACACATGGGTGCGAGGCGTTGGGATCTAACTGAACCCGAGCGAGGCGTTGGGCTCTAACTGAACTCGAGCGATTGCACTGCAGGCTACGCATTACTGAACCCGAGCGATCGATCGATGGTTGTTAACTGAACCCGATAAAGCAATTCCTTTGCTACTGTTGCTAACTAAAGCCGATCGATGCTGCCTCCGGATGAACAGTGAGCGTTGCTGGGGGGGTTTGGATGAACAGTTCCTGGTGGGGGTGGATAAACAGGACCCCGTGGTGTTGCCTGTGGATGAACATGACCCCGATCGATCGAGCCGGTTGGGGCTGGATGAGCAGGACCCCATGGAGGGCAGTATGAACAGGACCACCCCGTGGAGCGCTGGATGAATAGTAGATGGTGGAGGGCTGGAAGAACAATAGCCCATGGAGGGGTGGTTGAACATGAGCCTGTGGAGAGGGCTGGTTGAACAGTAGCCGGTAGAGTAGCGCGCGGTGGAGGCTGGATGAACAGGAGCCCGTGGATGGAGAGGAGCAGGTGGAGGCTGGAGGAGGTTGATGGTGGATGAACAGTAGCCCGTGGAGGCTGGAGCGGGTCGACGGTGGAGATGAACAGTATCCCATGGAGTCCCGTTTGTGGTACGCCACACCCCTCCTGATGAACAGGACCCCTGTTTCGACTGTAGCGCTCCAATGTTTCCCCCGTTTTGTGGTACGCCACACCCCTCCTGATTAACAGGACCCCCGTTCCGACCGTAGGAGGTCTATTTCCTCCGTTTTGCGGTACGCCAGACCCCTCTTGATGAACATGATGCCATTTCCACCATGGCTGGTCGAACACAAGGCCGTTTCCTCCGTTCTGCTGTACGCCAGGCCTCGTTTCCATCGATTTTTCCGTCCAAGCCGGTTGGCTCCCACGCGTTCCATTGCTTCCCGATGAACACGACGCATTCCGTTGCCTCCCCATGAACACGACGACGACGCAGTTTCTCCGTTCCGACCCAGCCATGTACACGAGCCCTGGTCGTACGTATGCGCGAGTAGGCGTTCGAGATTCTGTCCGTATGTACGTACGTGGCCGTATTTTCTTTCTTGCACACTGGCCGATGTACGTACGTGTACATACTACATGCGTGCCTCTACTATGACACGTGTGCGCCTCTACATTGACCATTATGTACGTACATGTTCGCGACCAGAATGACAACCCTACGTACGCTTCGACCAGGTGGGTCCCGACTGTCAGGCACTTCCTTGCGTGCGAAGATGTAGCTGGTGGGTCCCACCAGTCAGGGTGTGAATCATTTTTTATGTCCGGACACACTTCCTTGCGTGCGAAGATGTAGCTGGTGGGTCCCAGCACTCAGCGGGAAATGTTTTTTCGCGAAATACGATGGCCCGTCCGGTGGGTCCCCGCTGTGAGGTGGAGGAACAATTATTTTGCTCGTAATAAGGATGCACTTCCTTGCTGCGGACGTGGACCCAGCAGCCTCTCCACATATAGTCCACGTCCGATGCAAGCCGTTCCTTGACCACGTTGACCACGCCGCCCCGAGAGCACTAGGGCGGTGGACGACGGCAAGGCCTAGGAAGGGAACGACGCGGAGCCGGGGAAGACGCGGTAGTGGAAGCCTGTGCGGAAAGGAGTACGAGGGTTCACTGGTTCGACTTTGGTGTGAGGTTGCCATCGCCGCAGAATAACAGGGGGTGTGGGTGAGTGGATGGATGGCCTGGCCAGCGGTGGGAGTGGTAGGGGGCGGTGAGGCCTCCGCGGTAGCACAGCCGGCCGCGGGAGGCAGGAGCATGAGGCACGACCGGCGCTGGTTTGCTAGCTGGTTTGGGCGGTTGGAGCAAGAAGACTAGAGGTTGAAGAAGCACTACGGCCGTTGGATGGACATCGTACGGTCACTAGAGCTAGAATTATGCATATTGACTAAGTTGACAATGCCCTCCGTCCCCGTCAACTTAGTAGGCCCACAAGTCAGCCTGCCACTATACTGGGTCCCAGCTAACAGAGGGAGTATTCGTTTTTTTGTGCGTAATAAGGAGGCACTTCCTTGCGTGCGAAGATATACCTGGTGAGTCCGAGCTGTCAGTGGCGGTAATGTTTTTTTCACGAAATACAGAGGCCCTTTCGGTGGGTCCCTGATGTCAGGTGGAGGAATCATTATCTTGCGCGTAATAAGGAGGCATTTCCTTGCGTGCGGCCGTGGACCCAGCTGTCAGCCTCTCCACGTACAGTCAACTTCAGATGCATGCCGGTCGTGGACCACGTTGACCAGGCCGTGCCAAGAGCACCAGGGCGGTGGACGATGGCGAGGCCTAGGAAGGGAATGACACGGAGGCAGGTAAGACTCGGCAGTTGTTTCCCACGCGGAGGGGAGTACGACTGTACGAGGGTTTACTGGTTCGTCTGCCGTTACCAGAGAATAACGGCAGGTGTGAGTGAGTAGAGGGATGGCTAGGCCAGCGATGGCAGTACAGTGGGGCGGTGTGGCCTACCGGCAGCACAGCCGGCCGCGGGGAGGATAGAGCAGGCAGTCTCGCCGACGCTTGTTTGAGCGGCTAGAGCCGGAAGAGCAGAGATTGAAGAAGCACGACGGCCGTTGGATGGACATCCAATAGTCACTGCTTGTGCATCAACCTTTTTTTAGGAAAGCCTCAAATCTGTGGAAAACATCATACAACCCATCTGCCATTTTTTCTAATAATTTACAGCCCGTTTCCTAATTGTTAAGGTTTTTTAGGAGCACGTATTCTTTTTGTTAGCATTACTGCCCATATTGTGGCCACGGTTAAAAAATTATACGAAATTTTCCATATTTCGTTGCGGTCTGAACTGTTTTTATCGCGAAATTTTGAGTCACATTCAAACTAATTTTAAAAATAAATGTATATCAATACAAAATCCAACAAATTGTCCACGCACAAAAAATCAATGCAATTTAAAATCTCGAAATGAAAAAAAGAAATTTGAAACTAATTGTAGGTTTGATGTGTTTTAAAAATGTACAACCCATTTCTCATTACTGATAGGCCATTTTCTCGGCCAGCCAAATGAAACTCTCCCTGTCTTGAAAGATTTGCAGCCCAACAGGCCAGACAAAGCGACTTACTTGGCAAATCACAAAAAACTGGGTTGTGGCCATGGACCCAGCTGCGGGCGTGGACCCAGCTGTCAGCCTCTCCACATACAGTACTCTTCCAATGGAAGTCGGTCGTTGACCACATTGACCACACCGCGCCGAGAGCACCAAGGCGATGGACGACGGCAAGGCCTAGGAAGGGGACGACGTGGTGCCGGGGAAGACGCGACAGTGGATGCCCACGCGGAGAGGAGTACGAGGGTTCACTGGTTCGGCTGCGGTGTGAGGCTGTCGTCGCCGCAGAATAACAGGGGGTGTGGGTGAGTGGAGGGATGGCCTGGCTAGCGGTAGGAGTAGTATGGGGGCGGTGAGGCCTCCGCGGCAGCACAGCCGGCCACGGGAGGCAGGAGCAGCCGGCACGACTGGCGCTGCTTTGGGCGGCTGGAGCAAGAAGACCAGAGGTTGAAGAAGTATTAAGGCCGTTGGATGGATATCGTACGGTCACTGGAGCTAGAATCATTCATATTGACTAACTTCACAAAGCCCTCTGTCCCCGTCAACTTAGTAGGCCCACAAGTCAGCCACCCACTATGGTGGGTCCCATCTAGCAGGGGGTATTCATTTTTGTGTGTGTCATAAGGAGGCACTTCCTTGCGTGCGAAGATATAGCTAGTGGGTCCGATCTATCAGTGGGGGGAATGTTTTTTCAAGAAATATAGAAGCCCTTCCCGTGGGTCCTAGCTATTAGGTGGAGGAATCATTATTTTGCGCGTAATAAGGAGGCATTTCCTTGCTTGCGGCCGTCGACCCAGCTGTCAGCCTCTCCACGTACAGTCCACTTCTGATGGATGTCGTTCATTGACCATGTTGACCAGGCCGCGCAAAGAGCACCAGGGCAGTGGACGATGGCGAGGCCTAGGAAGGGAACGACACGGAGCCAGGGAAGACTCGACAGTTGTTTCCTACGCGGAGGAGTACGAGGGTTTACTGGTTCGTCTGCCGTCCCGAGAGAATAACAGCAGGTGTGGGTGAGTAGACGGATGGATAGGCCAGCGATGGGAGTACGGTGGGGCGGTGAGGCCTGTGCGGCAGCATAGCTGGCCGTGGGAGGAGGGAGCAGGCAGTCCCGCCGGCGCTTGTTTGAGCGGCTGGAGCAGGAAAAACAGAGATTGAAGAAGCACGACAGCCGTTAGATGGACATCCAAGAGTCACTGCTCTCATGTGCATTATTTCTAATAATGTACAGCCCATTGCTAATTCTAAAGAATTTTTTTGCAGCCCATCTTATTTTTGTTAGCATTACACCCCATATTGTGGCCATGGTTAAAAAGTATACGAATTTTTTGCATATTTCGGTGTGGTTGTCGGATTACGGGCTCCGCAAACCCAAGAAGTTCGAACAAAGGGGAGTGAACGAAGATCTCTCCCACTCACGTCTACCTAGCGTCTCGCCCTCGTCCAGTGAAGAGATTCAAGCAAACAACAAGTAAAGCACACAAGAGTTTACCCAGGTTCTATTGGGGATCGTAGAAGAAAATAAAAAAAAATCATATGCATCACCAAGATCCATATATGGAGTCTACTAGCAACGAGGGGGGGGGGGAGTCCATCTTCATACCTTTGAAGATCGCGACGCAGAAGCGTTACAAGAACGCGGATGAAAGAGTCGTACTCGTAGCAATTCAGATCGCGGTTGATTCCGATCTAAGCATCGAACAACGGTGCCTCCGCGTTCAACACACGTGCAGCCCGGTGTCGTCTCCCGTGCCTTGATCTAGCAAGGGGAGATGGAGAGGTTGGGGAAGACTCCGTCCAGCATCAGCACGACAGCGTAGTGGTGGTGGAGGAGCGTGGCACTCCAGTAGGGCTTCGCCAAGCACCGCAAGAGACGAGGAGGGAGAGGGGTAGGGCTGCGCCAAGAGGGAGATGATCTCATGTATGTGGCAGCCCCAAAACCCCCACTATATATAGGGGAAGGGGAGGGGCTGCGCCCCCATCTAGGGTTCCATCCCTAGGGGTGGCGGTAGCCCCCGAAATCCATCTAGGGTGCTGCCAAGGGGGGAAGACAGGGGGCGCCCTAGGGTGGGCCTTAAGGCCCATCTGGACCTAGGGTTTGCCCCCTCCCACTCTCCAAGCACCTTGGGCCTTGGTGGGGGGGTGGCGCACCAGCCCACCTGGGGCTGGTCCCCTCCCACACTTGGCCCACACAGCCTTCTGGGGCTGGTGCCCCCACCTAGTGGACCCCCGGGACCCTCCCGATGGTCCCGGTACGTTACCGATAGCGCCCGAAACCTTTCGGGTGACCAAAACGGGACTTCACATATATAAATATTTACCTCCGGGCCATTCCGGAACTCCTCGTGACGTCCGGGATCTCATGTGGGACTCTGAACAACATTCGGTAACCATGTACTACATTCCCTATAACCCCAGCGTCATCGAACCTTAAGTGTGTAGACCCTACGGGTTCGGGAACCATGCAGACCGACAGAGACAACTCTCTGGCCAATAACCAACAGCGGGATTTGGATACCCATGTTGGCTCCCACATGTTCCATGATGATTTCATCGGATGAACCACGATGTCAAGGATTCAATCAATCCCGTATACGATTCCCTTTGTCTATTGGTATAGCACTTGCCCGAGATTCGATCATCGGTATACCGATACCTTGTTCAATCTCGTTACGGCAAGTTTCTTTAGTCGTTCCGTAACACATCATCCCATGATCAACTCCTTGATCATATTGTGCACATTATGATGATGTCCTACTGAGTGGGCCCAAAGATACCTCTCCGTCACACGGAGTGACAAATCCCAGTCTCGATTCGTGCCAACCCAACAGACACTTTCGGAGATACCCGTAGTGCACCTTTATAGCCACCCAGTTACATTGTGACGTTTGGTACACCCAAAGCATTCCTACGGTATCCGGGAGTTGCACAATCTCATGGTCTAAGGAAAAGATACTTGACATTTAGAAAAGCTTTAGCATACGAACTACACGATCTTGTGCTAGGCTTAGGATTGGGTCTTGTCCATCACATCATTCTCCTAATGATGTGATCCCGTTATCAACGACATCCAATGTCCATGGTCAGGAAACCGCAACCATCTATTGATCAACGAACCAGTCAACTAGTGGCTCACTAGGGACATGGTGTTTGTCTATGTATCCACACATGTATCTGAGTTTCCTATCAAAACAATTCTAGCATGGATAATAAACAATTATCATGAACAAGGAAATATAATAATAACCAATTTATTATTGCCTATAGGGCATATTTCCAACAGTCTCCCACTTGCACGAGAGTCAATAATCTAGTTCACATCGCCATGTGTTTAACACTCACAGGTCACATCGCCATGTGACTAACATCTAAAGAGTTTACTAGAGTAAATAATCTAGTTCACATCACTATGTGATTAACACTCAATGAGTTCTGGGTTTGATCATGTTATGCTTGTGAGAGAGGTTGTAGTCAACGGGTCTACAACACTCAGATCCCTATGTATTTCGCAAAACTTTATGTCATATAGTAGATGCTGCTACCACGTTCCACTTGGAGCTATTCCAAATTGTTGCTCCATTATACTTATCCGGTATCTCTACTCAAAGCTATCCGGATGGATGTTAAGCTTGCATCGACGTAACTCTTTACATCCAACTCTTTGTCACCTCCATAACCGAGAAAGATTTCCCTATTCCTCTAAGGATAATTTTGACCGGTATCTAGTGATCCACTCCTAGATCACCTTTGTACCCTCTTGCCAGACATGTGGCAAGGCACACATCAGGTGTAGTACTCAGCATGGCATACCGTATAGAGCCTATGACAAAAGCATAGGGGACGACCTTCGTCCTTCCTCCTTCTTCTGCCGTGGTCAAGCTTTGAGTCTTACTCAACTTCACACCTTACAACTCAAGTAAGAACTCCTTCTTTGACTGATCTATTTTGAACTCCTTCAAAATCATGTCAAAGGTGTGTGTTCTTTTGAAAGTATCATCAGGCGTCTTGATCTACCTCTATAGATCGTGATGCCCAATATGTAAGCAGCTTTGTCCAGGTCTTCCTTTGAAAAACTCCTTTCAAACAACCTTTTATGCTTTCCAGAAATTCTACATCATTTCGGATCAACAATATGTCATTCACATATACTTATCAGAAATGTTGTAGTGCTCCCACTCACTTTATTATAAATACAAGTTTCTAACAAACTTTGTATAAGCCCAAAAACTTTGATCACTCCATCAAAGCGTATATTCCGACTCCGAGATGCTTGCTCTAGTCCATGGAAGGATCGCTGGAGCTAGCATACCTTTTAGCATCCTTAGGATCGACAAAACCTTTCTGATTGTATCACATACAACCTTTCCTTACAAAAACTGGTAAGGAAACTTGTTTTGACATCCATCTGCCAGATTTCATAAATGCAACTAATGCTAACATGATTCCGACGGACTTAAGCATCGTTACGGGTGAGAAAATCTCATCGTAGTCAACTCTTTGAACTTGTGAAAAACTCTTCGTCACAAGTCGAGCTTCATAGACAGTGACATTACCGTCCACGTCCGTCTTCTTCTTAAAGATCCACTTATCTCAATGGCTTGCCAATCATCGGGCAAGTCCACCAAAGTCCATACTTTGTTTTGATACATGGATCCTATCTCGGATTTCTCGGCTTCTAAGCATTTGTCGGAATACGGGCCCACCATCGCTTCTCCATAGTTCGTAGGTTCATTGTTGTCTAACAACATGACATCTAAGACAGGATCACCGTACCACTCAGGAGTAGTACATATCCTTGTCGACCTACGAGGTTCGATAGTAACTTGATCCGAAGTTTCATGATCACTATCATTAGTTTCCTCTTCAACAGTCGTAGGTTCCACAGAAACATCTTTCTGTGTTGCACTACTCTTCGGTTGAAGTGAGGGTTCGACAACCTCATCAAGTTCTATCTTCCTCCCACTAAATTCTTTGGAGAGAAACTCCTTCTCGAGAAAGGACCCGTTCTTAGCGACAAACATTTTTGTCCTTGGATCTGAGATAGAAGGTATACCCAACTATTACCTTTGGGTATTTTATGAAGATGTATTTGCCCTCTTTGGGTTCGAGCTTTTTCCAGCTGAAGCCATAAGCATCGCAGCCCCAAACATTAAGAAACGACAACTTTGGTTTCTTGCCAAACCATAGTTCATACGGCATCATCTCAACGGACTTAGATGGTGCCCTATCTAAAGTGAATGCAGCTGTCTCTAATGCATAACCTCAAAATAATAGTGGTAGATCGGTAAGAGACATCATCGATCGCACCATATCTCATAAGGTTCGATTACGACGTATGGACACACCATTACGCTGTGGTGTTCCAGGTGGCTTCAACTGCGAAACAATTCCACAATGTCTTAAGTGATTGCCAAACTCATAACTCAGAAAATCTCCCCTTGATCAGATCGTAGGAACATGATCTTCTTGTTATGATGATTCTTAACTTGACTCTGAAATTGCTTGAACTTTTCAAATGTTTCAGACTTTTGCTTCATTAAGTAAATATACCCATATCTACTCAGATCGTCAGTGAAGATGAGAAAACAACGATATCCACCACACGCCTTAATTCTCATTGGATCACACACATCATCACGTATGATTTTCAACAAGTCACTTGCCCGTTTCATTGTACCTGAAAACGGGATCTTAGTCATCCTGCCCATGAGGCATGGCTCGCATGTGTCAAGCGATTCAAAATCAAGTGACTCCAAACATCCATCACCATTGAGTTTCTTCATGCATTTTATGCCAAAATGACCTAAGCGGCAATGCCACAAGAAAGTGGTACTATCATTATTAACTCTACATCTTTAGGCGTTAATATTATTATCATGTGTATTACTATGATCGAGATTCAATAAACCATTGGGTGTATGACCATAAAGGTATTATCCATGTAAACAGAATAACCATTATTCTCTAACTTAAATGAATAACCGTATTGCAATGAACATGATCTAATCATATTCATGCTCAACGTAGACACCTGAGAACATTTATCTAGGTTCAACACTAATCCCGAAGGTAGTGGGAGCGTGCGATGGTGATCTTATCAACCTTGGAAACACTTCCAACACACATCGTCACCTCGCCCTTAGCTAATCTCCGTTCAGTTCGTAGCTTTTGCTTCAAGTCACTAATAATAGCAACTGAACCGGTATCCAATACCCAGGTACTACTAGGAGTACTAGTAAGGTACACATCAATAACACGTATATCAAATATACTTTGTTGAAGTTGCCAGCTTTCTTATCTACCATGTATTTGGGGTAATTCCGCTACCATGTGGATGTTCCCATTACAATAGAAGCACTTAGTCTCGAGGTTTGGGTTCAACCTTGGGTTCCTTCATTAGAGCGACAACTGGCTTGCCATTCATGAAGTTTCCCTTTCAGCCCTTGCCCTTTTGAAACCAGTGGTCTTGTTAAACCATCAACACTTGATGCTCCTTCTTGATTTCTACTTTTGCGGTCTTAAGCACCGTTATAGCTCCGGGATCATCTCCATCCTTTGCATGTCATAGTTCATCACGAAGTTCTAGTAGCTTGGTGATAGTGTCTAGAAAATTCCGTCAACCACTATCTCATCTGGAAGATTAACTCCCACTTAGTTCAAGTGATTTTAGCACCCAGACATTCTGAGCACATGCTCACTAGTTGAGCTATTCTCCTCAATCTTGTTGGCAAAAGAACTTGTCAGAGGTTTCATACCTCTCAACACGGGCGTGAGCCTGAAATCCCAGTTTCAGCTCTTGGAACATCTCATATGTCTTATGGCGTTCAAAAACGTCATTGGAATCCCGATTCTAAGCCATAAAGTATGGTGCACTAAACTATCAAGTAGTCATCAGGACGTGTCTGTCAGGTGTTGCTAGGTGGCTTCTCACCCCTCGTTGGTTACCCCAAGTGGAAGGTTTGAGATGCAGTGTAGCAGAAGTTTTCCCTTGGTAATACCAAGGATCGATTTCCCAGAGACTCCCAGGTTCAACAAGAAGGTGTCAACTGCTAACGGCGCCGGATATTAGCAATCAACGTGGACCTGCACACAGATACAAATAACTTTGCTCCCAACGAGTACAGAGAGGTTGTCAATCCCTACGGCCTTGTAGTTTACAAAGGATCAAACGCAAGTGATAATAGTTATAGGTATAATTGCAATAGTAAGTAAATAGCGGAAAAGTAAATAGCGGATGTGATCAATGATGGTGATATGGACCGGAGTCTCATGATGTTCACTAGTGATGTCTCTCTCCCAAAAGACGATAAAACAGCTATGTGAGGTAAACGAATTACAGCTGGGCAATTGACAGGACCATGTGCGCAAACCAATGCTGACTACATTGCAAGAAAGGTTGAGGTTCAAAGCATGGGCGGTACGCCAAAGTAAGTAGACCAAAATCCATCAATATCTACTACTAATCATCCACCTTGAGATATCTATCCAGAACATCTCGCTGGTATTAAGTTGCGAGTCCCACCCATAGTGTAAACTCAATGCAACAGACAACTGCATTAAAATAACTTTGCGTAAAGTAATCAATCCTTGCACCCGCGGGCACAAGCACCGTTATTTTCCCCCTTGTGGCAACAGCACATCCCCTAGACTCATGTTTCTGTCACTCAAGCTAGTCACCGAGGGGCATGAACCCACAATCAAGCATAACGTTCCCTCTTGGAGTCACTACCTACTACTTGGCCAAAGCAATAAATAACAACGGAGAACATGCAAGAATTACTTACGAACATAAATATAAAAGAGGTAGATCAAATATATTACTCAAACACAATCTGAACATAATCTCATAATCCATCGGATCCCAGCAAACTCATCATAGCAACCGCATAAGGATTACATATGTGCCTCGATCATGTAGGGCAGCTCACGCGGACTAATTAGTGAAGCACAAGAACGGGGGGAGAACATCACATAGCTACTGGTCATGGACTCATGGTCCAAGGGAGACTACTCACAACTCATCCGGGAGGCGTCCATGGTGGTGGAGAAGCTCCCGGTGGTGATCCTCTCCTCCGGCAGGGTGCCGGGAAGAGTTCTCCTGGTGCTCCCGATCTTGGAAGCGGTGGCGGCAGCGGAACAGAGATGGGATCACGAAAAGAGTTCTTCTTTCGAGGGTTTCGGGAGACGCTTTAAATATATGCCAAAGGGGGGCATCGGAGGAGCCTCGGGGGGCCCAGGCGCCCCCACGGCGCGGCCCGGTGGGGCGCGCCGCCAGGGCGCCTGGAGCCCTGGTGCCCCCCCCCCCGGGCTGTCCTTCGGGCGCACGGTAGGTTCTGGAACGCTGATTTTTTATATAATTTTTCTGGATTTTTCCTGGCAGTTCTCGTAACGTGAAAACCTGAAATACAAAAACAGCCGAAAACAGAAACTGGCACTGGGGTGCACTGAGTTAATAGGTTAGTCCAAATATGATCAAAAGTGTATGGAAGTGTATAAATATCATAGCAATATCACCCAAAAGAGGCATGGAGCAAGCAGAAATTATAGATACATTTTGGACGTATCAACATCCCCAAGCTTAATTCATGCTCGTCCTCGAGTAGGTAAATGATAACAAGAATAATTTCTGTGTTGACATGCTATTAACCATATAGGACTTTTTCATAGTCATATGACAAAAGCTTACTGAGACAATGAATCTATAGTAATTAAGTTGCCTCATGAGAAAATCACAAAGGACTGAAAGTTTTACAATATGATACTGAAATATCAAAAAGATTTGCAATGAATATGATGTGCAAATATGATAAAGTGATATCTAGCTTGCCCCCTTTAGTGAAGCAAAACATAAATGCAGGGGCACCTCCAAGGTTAAAGTGATGACTAGATACAATGAATTCAAAATAAACGATATCACAATCATGCAAAAGACAATGCTACTTTGGGACAATGCACATTACACTTAGAATGACAATCATGCTCTCAGTAGTTGGTGCTTTTAAAAGAAGGTGGAGACTCAACATAAAAGTAAAAGAATGGCCCTTCGTAGAGGGAAGCAGGGATTACTCATGTGCTAGAGCTTTTATTTTGAAAACATAGAAACAATTTTGTCAACGGTAGTAGTACTTCGTATGTGCTATGCATAAGACATCCTATAAGTTGCAAGCCTCATGCATCGAATACCAATAGTGCTCGCACCTTGTTCTAATTAGCCCGGATTTCCATGGATTGTCATTGAATTACATATGTTTCAACCAAGTGTCACAAAGGGGTACCTCTATGTCACCTGTACAAAGGTCCAAGGAGATAGATCGCATTTGATTTCTCGTTTTTGATAGATCTCAACTTGAGGACATCCATACCGGGACAACATAGAAAATAGATAATGGACTCCTCTTAAATGCTTAAGCATATTCTCATAAGAGATTGAGGATTAATGTCCAAGCTAAAACTTCCACCATGATACATGGCTTTGGTTGGCGGCCCAATGTTCTTCTCTAACAATATGCATACTCAAACCATTCAACTCATGGCAAATCACCCTTACTTTAGACAAGCCGAGCATGCATAGCAACTCACATGATATTCAACAAAAGTGTAACAGTTGATGGCGTCCCCAGAAACATGGTTACCGCTCAACAAGCAACTTATAAGTAAATAAGATACATAAGCAACATATTCTTTACCACAATAGTTTTTAAGCTACTTTCCCATGAGCTATATAATGCAACTGAAGGTTTTAAAGGTAGCACATGTAAATTTACTTGGAGTGGCGGTGAAATACCACATATAGGTAGGTATGGTGGACTCATATGGCATAACTGGTTTAAAAGGATGTGGATGCACAAGCAGTCAGTCCGCTTAGTACAGGTGGAGGTTAGCAAAAGACTGGGAGCGACCAACTAAGAGAGCAATCACGGTCATAATCATGCAGAGCGACAAAGCAACATTGAATCAGGCATGGAAGTTATATCGCTACTCAGAAACAAAAGATCATCAAGGCTTGACAGACTTTCTTTACAGTCTTAAATATGCGTGAGCATAGGCGAAGTCAATCAAAATAAATTCTCGAAGGAAGATATTACTAAACCATACCACATCATTGGCAAACAAATCATGTTGGTACTCCAATAACACATTGGGAACCCTCCAGCTATTTGAGACTAACCATAAGAAAACCTGAACTACTAAGCGCCATTATGCACGCAGCATCTTTACCATAGACATATTAACCAATGCAACGGAAGCAAACTCTCTTAATAAGATAAGCATGATAATTAAAGAGAGTTCAAGCAACCAACTAAACAAAAGCTCTTAAAAAAGATAAGCATGAATACTAAGAGCAGAGCATGATAGTAGCTATTAAAAAACGAAGAACGCACACAGCAAAGATAGACATGAAAATTCTATGTTATGTTCTAGGTAGAAGTGGAGCGTGTTTCTCTCCCACATAAAGAACGCTGAGTTCCGACTCGTTATGAAAAACTAAAAAAACTAAAAGCAAGACGCTCCAAGCATAGCACATAACACATGAAGTGATTAAAATATAGTGGAACGAAAGACGAACTGATAATGTTGATGGAGAAGGGGATGCACGGGGGCATCCCCAAGCTTAGACGCTTGAGTCTCCTTGAATATTTCTTGGGGGTGCACGGGGGCATCCCCAAGCTTGAGCGCTTGACACTTCTGAATCTTTTTATCATCTTCCCTCGCACACTTGAAAACTCCCTTCATACATAACTCATGATAATCTGATTAGCGAGGTTAGTACCCATAATAAAATAATTGTACCTTGCTGGAAATAAAGATATTCTTGAAGGTCTACTGTTTCTCAAGATTGCCAAAAGGTTTTTGCAAAGAAAAAGCAAGCTCTTGGTTTGCAAAATGAAGGAAAAGCAAAACAGGACAGAATCTGTGAAAAACAGAACATCAGGTAGTAATTGATTTGTTCGGGGCACCTCTGCAACTCAAATCAAAAAACTCAGAACAGACGCACGAAAGACAATTATATAGAGAATGTTGTCGAAACAATTCAGATCAAAAAGATGATCTGGTGATTTTATACGAACTTCTCTATTCAATGACAGAATCTGTTTCTTGGACAGCACCTCACAACTTTTGAACATTCTAGCAATCAGAGGCTATACTTGGCACAAATATGAAAAGCAAAGATACAATGATGATGCTACAGTAGTAAACAACATCAAGACACAACAAAAGCAAAATAAATTTATTCATTGGGCTGCCTCCCAAAAGCGCTTTCTTTTATGCCTTTAAGCTAGGCATAATGCATATAGATCAAGTTTTATCAAGAGTAAAAGAATAGCTAGCCCGTACAACGGACTCAAAAGGTAACTTGATCTTCTTTCGAGGGAAGTGTTCCATCCCTTTCTTGAGAGGAAACTGAAATTTTATATTACCTTCTTTCATGTCAATGATAGCACCAACGGTGCGTAAAAAGGGACGTCCCAAAATAATTGGACAAGAAGGATCACATTCAATATCCATAATAGTAAAATCAACGGGAACATAATTATCATTGACAATGATAAGAACATCGTCGATCCTCCCCAAAGGTTTATTTATGGAAGAATCAACGAGACGAACACCAAAAGAACAAGAATCAAAAGGTTTCAATTTAAGCATATCATATATTCTTTTGGGCATAACAGAGGTACTAGCTCCAACATCACATAATGCATAGCAAGAGAAGTCATTCAATTTAATTTTTATCATAGGATCCCAACCATCTACTAGCTTTCTAGTTATGGAGGCTTCTACTCTAAGTTTCTCCTCCCTAGCTTTGATGAGAGCATTAGTGATATGCTCTGTGAAGGCAAGGTTAAGCGTGCTTGTGCGGGGGTCTCTAGACATCTTGTGAAGGAAATCAATAACTTCGGTAAGAGTGCAACTATCAAAATCAAGGTCACTAGCATCAAGTAAAGTGGTAGTGGTGTCCTTTAGGTTCACTTGTTTGGTAGTTTCTATAGTCATAGCATCACCATTAATAGGTCCATCGGGACCAGGAGTACATTGGGTGCTAAGAGTTTGGATATCCTCAACAACTTGGATAGTAGCAACAGTGTGGTGGGTAGGAAGGCTCTTAATTCTATCCTCTTCCTCCCTTTCTCTGGCCCATCTCTCTTTAAGTTTAGCCATCATCCTAATATTTTCATTAATTTGCACTTGAATAACATTCATAGGAGTGACCTTCCTCTCCTCAAGAGGAGAAGTTCTAATTTTAAGCAATTCTACCTCATTGGCTAAATTGTCTACCTTTGAAGAGAGATCACCTAGTTTGTTTAGTTTTTCTTCTACACTATTATTAAAAGTTTTTTGGGTAGTAATGAAATCTTTAAGCATAATCTCTAGTTCAGTAGTGGAGTTCCTGGTGCTAGGATAAGCATTGTTGTTCCCATAAGAATTAGAGGGGAACGGTCTAGGATTGCTACCAAAGTTACTCCTATAAGCATTGTTATTGAAATTGTTTCTAGAGATAAAGTTCACATCTACTTGTTCTTGAGGAATCAAAGAATTAAAAGGAACATCACGAGGATCAACAGAGGATTGCTTCGAAAGTAGAGACATGATCAAGTCAACTTTTTCATTTAAGGAGGAAATCTCCTCGACAGAGTTTACCTTCATACCTGTTGGAGCGCGTTCGGTGTGCCATTGGGAATAGTTGGTCATCATCTCATCGAGAAGTTTTGTGGCAGCACCAAGTGTAGTTGACATAAAAGTTCCTCCCGCGGCCGAATCTAACAAGTTCCGCGAGGTAAAGTTCAAGCCTGCATAAAAAGTTTGGATAACCATCCAAGTAGTCAAACCGTGAGTAGGGCAGTTCTTGATAAGAGATTTCATACGTTCCCAAGCTTGGGCAACATGTTCATTATCCAATTGTTTAAAATTCATTATGTTACTTCTCAGTTGGATAATTTTAGCAGGTGGATAGTATTTTCCGATAAAAGCATCTTTGCACTTGTCCCATGAATCTATGCTATTTCTAGGCAAAGACTGAAACCAAATTTTAGCTCCTCCTCTCAAGGAGAAAGGAAAAAGCTTAAGCTTAACAATATTACCATCTATTTCTTGGTACTTTTGCATATCACAAAGTTCAACAAAGTTGTTCAAGTGTAAAGCAGCATCATCTCCAGCACAGGAGAATTGATCTTTCATGACTAAGTTCAGTAAAGTAGGTTTAATTTCATATGAAGGTGCTGAAGTGGCAGGTGTAGTGATAGGTGTGCTGATAAAGTCATCGTTGTTGTGACTAGTGAAGTCACACAACTTGGTGTTCTCGGTGGAACCCATTGTAGCAAGCAAGCAAGATAACTATTTTTGTGATTTTCGATAAAAGATACTAAAGCAAAACTGAAAAGTAAACTAACAAGACTAAAAGCAAAGGTAAAAGATAGCGTGCAACTCCCCTATCCTGAAGAGTGGAGTCCCCGGCAACGGCGCCAGAAATTGCTTTGCTAGGTGGCTTCTCACCCCTCGTTGGTTACGCCAAGTGGAAGGTTTGAGATGCAGTGTAGCAGAAGTTTTCCCTTGGTAATACCAAGGATCGATTTCCCAAAGACTCCCAGTTTCAACAAGAAGGTGTCAACTGCTAACGGCGCCAGATATTAGCAATCAACGTGGACCTGCACATAGATACAAATAACTTTGCTCCCAACGAGTACAGAGAGGTTGTCAATCCCTCCGGCCTTGTAGTTTACAAAGGATCAAACGCAAGTGATAATAGTGATAGGTATAATTGCAATAGTAACTAAATAGCGGAAAAGTAAATAGCGGATGTGATCAATGATGGTGATATGGACCGGAGTCTCATGATGTTCACTAGTGATGTCTCTCTCCCAAAAGACGATAAAACAGCTATGTGAGGTAAACGAATTACAGCTGGGCAATTGACAGGACCATGTGCGCAAACCAATGCTGACTACATTGCAAGAAAGGTTGAGGTTCAAAGCATGGGCGGTACGCCAAAGTAAGTAGACCGAAATCCATCAATATCTACTACTAATCATCCACCTTGAGATATCTATCCAGAACATCTCGCTGGTATTAAGTTGTGAGTCCCACCCATAGTGTAAACTCAATGCAACAGACAACTGCATTAAAAGAACTTTGCGTAAAGTAAACAATCCTTGCACCCGCGGGCACAAGCACCGCTGTTTTCCCCCTTGTGGCAACAGCACATCCCCTAGACTCATGTTTCTGTCACTCAAGCTAGTCATCGAGGGGCATGAACCCACAATCAAGCATAACGTTCCCTCTTGGAGTCACTACCTACTACTTGGCCAAAGCAATAAATAACAATGGAGAACATGCAAGAATTACTTACGAACATAAATATAAAAGAGGTAGATCAAATATATTACTCAAACACAATCTGAACATAATCTCATAATCCATCGGATCCCAGCAAACTCATCATAGCAACAGCATAAGGATTACATATGTGCCTCGATCATGTAGGGCAGCTCACGAGGACTAATTAGTGAAGCACAAGAACGGGAGGAGAACATCACATAGCTACTGGTCATGGCCTCATGGTCCAAGGGAGACTACTCACAACTCATCCGGGAGGCGTCCATGGTGGTGGAGAAGCTCCCGATGGTGATCCTCTCCTCCGGTAGGGTGCCGGGAAGAGTACTCCTGGTGCTCCCGATCTTGGAAGCGGCGGCGGCGGCGGAACAGAGATGGGATCGCAAAAAGAGTTCTTCTTTCGAGGGTTTCGGGAGACGCTTTAAATATATGCCAAAGGGGGCATCGGAGGAGCCTCGGGGGGCCCAGGCGCCCCCCCGGCGCGGCCCAGGGGGGGCGCGCCGCCAAGGGGCCTAGAGCCCTGGTGGCCCCCCGGCTGTCCTTCGGGCGCAAGGTAGGTTCTGGAACGCTGATTTTTTATATATATTTTCTGGATTTTTCCTGGTAGTTCTCGTAACGTGAAAACCTGAAATACAAAAACAGCCGAAAACAGAAACTGGCACTGGGGTGCACTGAGTTAATAGGTTAGTCCAAATATGATCAAAAGTGTATGGAAGTGTATAAATATCATAGCAATATCACACAAAAGAGGCATGGAGCAAGCAGAAATTATAGATTCGTTTTGGACGTATCAGGTGTTCACAACATCCACAGACGATGTTGTAGGGGTTTGAACATCGAGCGGTGCATCAAAGACGTAAGCCTTCTGTGTAGCAGTGAGTACACTCCTCAGACTACGGACCTAGTCCGCATCAGTGCTTACAATATCTTTAAACTTAGTCTTTCTCTAGGATCCTATTAAACAGGGAGCTACAACGCAAGCTCTTGGTCTAGAACATAATTTGCGAAGACAACTTAGACTATTGTTCATGACAACTAAGTTCATCTAATGAACTCCCACTCAGATAGACATCTCTCTAGTCATCTAAGCGATACATGATCCGAATCGACTAGGCCGTGTCGGATCATCACGTGAGACGGACTAGTCATCAACGGTGAACATCTTTATGTTGATCGTATCTTCTATACGACTCATGTTCGACCTTTCGGTCTTCCGTGTTCCGAGGCCATGTATGTACATTCTAGGCTCGTCAAGTGAACCCTAAGTGTATTGCGTGTGTAAATCTGGCTTACACCTGTTGTATGCGAATGTTAGAGCCTATCACACCCGATCATCACGTGGTGCTTCAGAACAACGAACCTTAGCAACGGTGCACAGTTAGGGGGAACACAATTCTTGAAATTTTAGTGAGAGATCATCTTATTTACTACCGTCGTTCTAAGCAAATAAGATATAAGACATGATAAACATCACATGCAATCAAATAGTGACATGATATGGCCAATATCATGTTGCTCCCTTTGATCTTCATCTTCGGGGCTCCATGATCATCATCGTCACCGGCATGACACCATGATCTCCATCATCGTGTCTTCATGAAGTTGTCTCGCCAAACATTACTTCTAGTACTATGGCTAACAGTTAGCAATAAAGTAAAGTAATTACATGGCGTTTTTAGTGACACGCGGGTCATACAATAAAATAAGACAACTCCTATGGCTTCTGCCGATTGTCATACTCATCGACATGCAAGTCGTGATTCCTATTACAAGAACATGATCAATCTCATACATCACATATATATCATTCATCACATCCTTTTGGCCATATCACATCACACGGCACATGCTGCAAGAACAAGTTAGACGTCCTCTAATTGTTGTTGCAAGTTTTTATGTGGCTGCTATAGGTTTCTAGCAAGAACGTTTCTTACCTACGCTAAAACCACAACGTGATATGCCAATTTATATTTACCCTTCATAAGGACCCTTTTCGTTGAATCCGATCCGACTAAAGTGGGAGGGACAGACACCCGCTAGCCACCTTATGCAACTAGTGCATGTCAGTCGGTGGAACCTCTCTCACGTAAGAGTACATGTAAGGTCGGTCCGGGCCGCTTCATCCCACGATGCAGCCGAATCAAGATAAGACTAGTAACGGCAAGTAAATTGAAAAATCGACGCCCACAACTACTTTGTGTTCTACTCGTGCAGGAAACTATGCATAGACCTAGCTCATGATGCCACTATTGGGGATCATAGCAGAAAATAAAAAAAAATCCCACGGATCACCAAGATCCATCTATGGAGTCTACTAGCAACGAGGGGGGGAGTCCATCTTCATACCTTTGAAGATCGGTATGCGGAAGCGTTACAAGAACGCGGATGAAGGAGTCGTACTCGTAGCAATTCAGATCGCGGTTGATTCCGATCTAAGCACCGAACAACGGTGCCTCCGCGTTCAACACACGTGCAGCCCGGTGACGTCTCCCGTGCCTTGATCCAGCAAGGGGAGAGTGAGAGGTTGGGGAAGACTCTGTCCAGAAGCAGCACGACGATGTGGTGGTGGTGGAGGAGCGTGGCACTCCAGTAGGGCCTCGCCAAGCACCGCAAGAGATGAGGAGGGAGAGGGGTAGGACTGCGCTAAGAGGGAGATGATCTCATGTGTATGGCAGCCCCAAAACCCCCACTATATATAAGGGAAGGGGAGGGGATGCGCCCCCATCTAGGGTTCCATCCCTAGGGTTGGCGGCTGCCCCCAAAACCATCTAGGGTGCAGCCAAGGGGGGAAGAGAGGGGGCGCGCTAGGGTGGGCCTTAAGGCCCATCTGGACCTAGGGTTTGTTCCCCTCCCACTCTCCACGCGCCTTGGGCCTTGGTGGGGGGGGGGGGTGCACCAGCCCACCTGGGACTGGTCCCCTCCCAAACTTGGCCCACAGAACCTTCTAGGGCTGGTGGCCCCACCTGGTGGACCCCCGGGACCCTCCAGGTGGTCCCGGTACGTTACCGATAGCGCCTGAAACCTTTCCGGTGACCAAAACGGGACTTCCCATATATAAATATTTACCTCCAGACCATTCTGGAACTCTTCGTGATGTCCGGGATCTCATCCGGGACTCCGAACAACATTCGGTAACCACGTACTACATTCCCTATAACCCCAGCGTCATCGAACCTTAAGTGTGTAGACCCTACGGGTTCGGGAACCATGCAGACATGACCGAGACAACTCTCTGGCCAATAACCAACAGCGGGATCTGGATACCCTTGTTGGCTCCCACATGTTCCATGATGATCTCATCAGATGAACCACGATGTCAAGGATTCAATCAATCCCGTATAGATTCCCTTTGTCTATCGGTATAGCACTTTCCCGAGATTCAATCGTCGGTATACCGATACCTTGTTCAATCTCGTTACGACAAGTCTCTTTACTCGCTCCGTAACACATCATCCCGTGATCAACTCCTTGATCATATTTTGCACATTATGTAGATGTCCTACCGAGTGGGCCCAGAGATACCTCTCCGTCACACGGAGTGACAAATCCCAGTCTCGATTCGTGCCAACCCAACAGACACTTTCTGAGATACCCGTAGTGCACCTTTATAGCCTCCCAATTAAGTTGTGACGTTTGGTACACCCAAAGCATTCCTACAGTATCCGGGAGTTGCACAATCTCATGGTCTAAGGAAAAGATACTTGACATTTAGAAAAGCTTTAGCATACGAACTACACGATCTTGTGCTAGGCTTAGGATTGGGTCTTGTCCATCACATCATTCTCCTAATGATGTGATCCCGTTATCAACGACATCCAATGTCCATGGTCAGGAAACCGCAACCATCTATTGATCAACGAGCCAGTCAACTAGAGGCTCACTAGGGACATGGTGTTTGTCTATGTATCCACACATGTATCTGAGTTTCCTATCAAAACAATTCTAGCATGGATAATAAACAATTATCATGAACCAGGAAATATAATAGTAACCAATTTATTATTGCCTCTAGGGCATATTTCCAACAGGTTCGGGCCACCTTGTGATATAAAACCCTACTTCCTGCTTTGGTGGATTCGCCTCGGGAGGGCTTGAATATGGATGAGTATAGTGGTTCCTGGGCTCAGGAGGGGAGCTCAGGAGGGTCAGAAGGCAGGAGTGCTTGCTCCCTCATGCGAAGGCGGAGTTTCCGGATCTTATTCGGATCCCTCCATAGTGCAGATCCTAGGTACTTATATAGGCGGAAAGGGTCCTCTTCCCCCGAAATGTTTAGGCGGGAAAGGATCCCACAACGGCCATTTGAGCAGGAACACAAGGACGTTCCTACCCTGACAAAAGCAGTCTTCGCGTGCAAAAGGATCAGGCGGTGACGCGGTAGTGGGCTCGGTGGTGACATCCTTCCTGTCATCCTTGCGGTCTTCGGTCATGTTGCACCGAAGGGGAAACCTTTGTCCCACTCCTCGGGAACCTGCGCCTGCGCCGTCGCCTTTGCACCAAAATGGCAACTACGCCGCTGGCGCGGTGCGTCACTGCTTGCGTCACTTCCTCCTCCTGAGGTAGGCTTGGCCTTGGATTCTCCGCCCCTCTGGAGCTACCTAGCCGAGGCCGCTCCTAAGGGGGTCTTGGTGCCGTTCTCCTCGCGAGGTCTAGCCCCCTCGTGAGGGTCTTGAGCAGTTGGTCGATCAGCTGGGCCGTACCAGGCCATGAGAGGAGCGCATCGTGGCCCACAGACAGGCAAGTCTAGGTACCCTGGTTCCTAGGACGCCGACAGTAGCCCCCGGGCCCAAGGCGCGTGCGGAATTGGCTTCGGGGCGAAGCGTTAGCCGAGGACGAAGCGCTGCGGGCCCCAAAAAGGCTGCAGGCCAGGCTGGCGCCTGACGATTGGATGGGACGTGGGCGACTCCACTTCCCACGCAGTCTCGGCAACCGTGTGACTCCACTTCCCACACAGTCTCGGCAACCGTGCGACTCCACTTCCCACGCAGTCTCGACAACTCCATGGTGCGGGCGGCAGGGCCATTATGGCCGCGCGTGAGTGGCCGGCGATTGATCTTCTCGACCTATAAACAGGGGGTGAGGCGCCACATCCTTCACTTGGCTATTGCAGATCAATCCCTACTCTTCCCACTTCTCTGAGGGCTTTTCATGGTGCCGATACGTAAGTTCTCGGCCACGGAGAAGGGGAGGAGCCCGATGGTGGAGCCCGAGCGGCTCCCCCCCCAAAAAAAGAGGCGCCGTGATTCTCCAATAGCACCCCTGAGACTGGTGGACGACCATACATGGGGCACGCGGGCGCCACCAGGATTCCTGCTTCCCTTAGGTGCTTTGGCGACAGGCGGACGAAGCGGGGACGATGACGGGGGCAGTTGATACGTCCAAAACGTATCTATAATTTCTGCTTGCTCCATGCCTCTTTTGTGTGATATTCCTATGATATTTATGCACTTCCATACACTTTTGATCATATTTGGACTAACCTATTAACTCAGTGCACCACAGTGCCAGTTCCTGTTTTCTGCTGTTTTTCTATTTTAGGTTTCCCCCATATTAAAAGTGCCCTAAAAATTCCGGGAAAAATACAGGAAAAATCAGCGTATCGGGAGCTTCCAGAAAAACCAAGGCAGGGCCAGAGGGGAGCCAAGGGTGGCCCAGGCGGCCACCCGGTGCGACCCCACCCCTGGTCGCACCAGGGGGGCGCCTGGGGCCCCACCTCCGCCTCTGGTGACCCCCTTTTGCATATATATTTCTCGCGTCCCGAAACCTTCGAGGACGGAACCCTTTTTCGCGATCTCATCTCTATTCCGCCGCCGCCACGCTTCCAAGATCGGGAGCACCAGGAGAACTCTTCCCGGCACCCTGCGGGAGGGGAGAACCACCACCGGGAGCTTCTCCACCACCATTGACGCTTCCCGAATGAGTTGTGAGTAGTCCTTCTTGGACCATGGGTCCATGACCAGTAGCTATGTGATGTTCTCCTCCCCTCTTTGTTCTTCATCGATTAGACCTCGTGAGCTGCCCTACATGATCGAGGCACATATGTAATCTTTATGCTGTTGCTCTGCTGAGTTTGCCGGGATCCGATGCATTATGAGATTATGTTCAGATTGTGTGTGAGTAATATATTTGATTCACCTCTTTTATATTTATGTTCTTGAGTAATTCTTGCATGTTCTCCGTTGCTATTTATTGCTTTGGTCGAGTAGTAGGTAGTAACTCCAAGAGGGAACGTTAAGCTTGATTGTGGGTTCATGCCCCTCGATGACTAGTTTGAGTGACAGAAACATGAGTCTAGGGTATGTGCTGTTGCAACAAGGGGGAAAACAACGGTGCTTGTACTTGCGGGTGCAAGGATTGTTTACTTTACGCAAAGTTCTTTTAATGCAGTTGTCTGTTGCTTCGAGTTTACACTTTGGGTCGGACTCGCAACTTAATACCAGCGAGATGTTCTGGATAGATATGTCAAGGTGGATGATTAGTAGTAGATGCAGATGGATTTCGGTCTACTTGCCTTGGCGTACCGCCCATGCTTTTGAGCCTCTACCTTTCTATACAACATAGTTAGCATTGGTTTGCGCACATAATCCTGTCAATTGCCCAGCTGTAATTTGTTTACCTCGCTTAGCTGTTTTATCGTCTTTTGGGAGAGAGACATCACTAGTGAACATCATGGGACCCCGGTCCATATTACCATCACTGATCACACCCTCTATTTACTTCCTGTTCTTATTTCCTAGTTGCAGTCATACCTATCACTATTATCTCTTGCGTTTGATCCTTTGTAAACGACAAGGCCGGAGGGATTGACAACCTCTCTGTACTCGTTGGGAGAAAAGGTATTTGTATCTGTGTGCAGGTCTAGTCAAGCAAAAGTTTCTGGCGCCATTGACACCTTCTTGTCGACCCTCGGAGTCTCATGGGATTCGATCCTTGGTATCTTTGCCAAGGGAAATTTGCCGCTACGCTACATCTCAAACCTTCCACTTGGGGTAACCAACGAGGGGCGAGAAGCCATCAAGCAAGTTTCTGGCGCCGTTGTCGGGGACTCCACTCTTCAAGATAGTGGAGTTGCACGCTATCTTTTATCTTTGCTTTTTAGTCCTGTTAGTTTACCTTTCAGTTTTTGCTTTAGTTTCCTTTACCAAAAATCACAAAAATAGTTATCTTGCTTGCTGTTGCTATGGGTTCCACCGAGAACACGAAGTTGTGTGACTTCACTAGTCATAACAACGATGACTTTATATGCACGCCGATTGCTACACCTGCCACTTCAGCACCTTCTTATGAAATTAAACCTGCTTTACTGAACCTAGTTATGAAAGATCAATTCTCCGGTGCTGGAGATGATGCTGCTTTGCACTTAAATAATTTTGTTGAACTCTGTGATATGCAAAAGTACACAGAAATAGATGGTGATATTGTTAAGCTTAAGCTTTTTCCTTTCTCCCTGAGAGGAGGAGCTAAAATTTGGTTTCAATCCTTGCCTAGAAATAGCATAGACTCTTGGGACAAGTGCAAGGATGCCTTTATTGGGAAGTACTATCCCCCTGCTAAAATTATCCAACTAAGGAGTAACATAATGAATTTTAAACAATTGGATAATGAACACGTTGCCCAAGCTTGGGAACGCATGAAATCTCTTGTCAAGAACTGCCCTACTCATGGTTTGTCTACTTGGATGGTTATCCAAACTTTTTATGGAGGCTTGAACTTTACCTCATGGAACTTGTTAGATTTGGCCGCGGGAGGAACCTTTATGTCAACTACACTTGGTGCTGCCATGAAACTTCTCGATGAGATGATGACCAATTATTCCCAATGGCACACCGAACCCGCTCCAACAGGTAGGAAGGTAAACTATGTCGAGGAGATTTCCTCCCTAAATGAAAAAGTTGACTTGATCATGTCTCTACTTTCCAAGCAATCTTCTATTGATCCTCATGATGTTCCTTTAAATTCTTTGATTGCTCAAGATCAAGTAGATGTGAACTGTATCTCTAGAAACAATTTCAATAACAATGCTTATAGGAGTAATTTTGGCAGCAACCCTAGACCGTTCCCCTCTAATTCCTATGGGAACAACAATGCTTATCCTAGCACCAAGAACTCCACTTCTGAACTAGAGATTATGCTTAAAGATTTCATCACTACCCAAAAAGCCTTCAATAAGAGTGTAGAAGAAAAACTAGCCAAACTAGATAATCTCTCTTCGAAGGTAGACAATTTAGCCCATGAGGTAGATTTGCTTAAAATTAGAACTTCTCCTCTTGAGGAGAGGAAGACCACTCCTATGAATGCTATTCAAGTGCAAATTAATGAAAACATTAGGATGATGGCTAAACTTAAAGAGAGATGGGCTAGAGAAAAGGAGGATGAAGATAGAATTAAGAGCCTTCCTACCCACCACACTATTGCTACTATCCAAGTAGTTGAGGATATCCAAACTCTTAGCACCCAATGCACTCCTAGTCCCATTGGACCTATTAATGGTGATGCTATGACCTCAACCGTAGAAACTCCTATGACCATAGAAGCTACCAAACAAGTGAGCCTAAAGGACACCACTACCACTTTACTTGATAGTAGTGACCTTGATTTTGATAATTGCACCCTTTCTGAAGTTATTGATTTTCTTCACAAAATGTCTAGAGATCCCCACACTAGAACACTTAATCTTGCCTTCACGGAGCATATCACTAATGCTCTCATCAAAGCTAGGGAGGAGAAGCTTAGGGTAGAAGCCTCCATACCTAGAAATCTAGAAGATGGTTGGGATCCTATGATTAAAATTAAGTTGAATAACTTCTCTTGCTATGCTTTATGTGATGTTGGAGCTAGTACCTCCGTTATGCCCAAAAGAATGTATAATATGCTTAAATTGAAACCTTTTGATACTTGTTCTTTTGGTGTTCGCCTTGTTGATTCTTCCGTAAAGAAACCTTTGGGGAAGATCGACGATGTTCTTATCATTGTCAATGACAATTATGTTCCCGTTGATTTTACTATTATGGGTATTGAATGTGAACCTTCATGTCCAATTATTTTGGGACGTCCTTTTCTTCGCACCGTTGGTGCTATCATTGACATGAAAGAGGGGAATATAAAATTCCAATTCCCTCTCAAGAAAGGAATGGAACACTTCCCTAGAAAGAAGATTAAGTTGCCTTTTGAGTCCGTTACACGGGCTAGCTATTCTTTTACTCTTGATGAAACTTGATCTTCTCTCTTTGCATTATGCCTAGCTTAAAGGCATAAAAGAAAGCGCTTTTGGGAGGCAGCCCACAACGAATAAAATTTTATTTTGCTTTTGTTGTGTCTTGATGTTTTTTACTACAGTAGCATCATCATTGTATCTTTTCTTTTCAGCTTTGTGCCAAGTTTAGCCTCCGATTGCAAGAAAGTTCAAAAGTTGTGACGTGCAGTCCAGAAAACAGAATCTGTCCTTGGACAGAAAAATTCGTATAAAATCACCAGATCATCTTTTTGATCTGAATGGTTTTGACAGCGTGCTCTATACAATTGGCATTCGGGCGTCTGTTCTGAGTTTTTTGATTTGAGTTGCAGAAGTGCCCCGAAAAAATTATTTACTACCTGCTGGTCTGTTTTTCACAGATTCTGTCCTGTTTTGCCTTTTCTTCGTTTTGCAAACCTTGAGCTTGCTTTTTCTTTGCAAAAACCTTTTGGCAATCTTGAGAAACAGTAGCTCTTCAAGATTATCCTTATTTCCAGCAGGGAAAAATTATTTTATTATGGGTACTAACCTCGCTAATCAGATTATGATGAGTTATGTATGAAGGGAGTTTTCAAGTGTGCGAGGGAAGATGATAAAAAGATTCAGGAGGGTCAAACTCTCAAGCTTGGGGATGCCCCCGTGCACCCCCAAGAAATATTCAAGAAGACTCAAGAGTCTAAGCTTGGGGATGCCCCCATGCATCCCCTTCTCCATCAACAATTATCAGTTCGTCTTTCGTTCCACTATATTTTAATCACTTCATGCGTTATGTGCTATGCTTGGAGCGTCTTGCTCTTAGTTTCCTTTTTAGTTTCTTTAGCTTTGCTTGCTGTTCATAACGAGTTAGAACCTAGCTTTCTTTGTGTGGGAGAGAAACACGCTCCACTTCAACCTAGAACACAACATAGGATTTTCATGCTTATCTTTGCTGTGTGTGTTCTTTGTCTTTCCATAGCTACTGTCATGTTTAGCTCTTAGTTTTCATGTTTTTCTTTTTAAAGAGCTTTTGTTTAGTTGGTTGTTGAACTCTCTTGAGTTTTCATGTTTATCTTGTTAAGAGAGTTTGTCTGTTGCACTGAGTTGTGTGTCTTAACTTAAAGTAGGTAATTGAGGTTGCTATTTAATTTTAGTAGTAACTTGCAATAGTTTTGAGGTATTGCCATGAGTAATGACTGAACTTTTGGTGTCAAGACCTTAGCCTATTAGTGATAGATGTCGTATTCTGGGCAATCCGTGTTTATTTTCGAAAACCTACAAAATAGTTGAGAACTTTAGCTACTAAATGGATCACTAATCTTTGGAGGGATCGAATATTAGAGTACACTCACGTACCATGGGTCGAGGATGCGCAAGGGTAACCAAACCCCCATACACACCTCCTCGGGGTACTTGTCTCTTTGTGAACCTCCCAATTAGATTGAGAGTTACCGATAATAAGTGCATGAGTTCTTCGGACTAATGTGAGTATTCGAAAGTTGACACTTCCACCTAGCCATATTTTTCTAGCCTCTTCGGTACCGTGCATTGCCCTTTCTCACCTCGAGAGTTGGCGCATACTTCGCTGGTGCATCCAAATCCTTGGCACGATACGCTCTGTCATCATAAGCCTCATTATATCCTTCCTCAAAACAGCCACCATACCTACCTATTAAGGCATTTCCATAGCCTTTCCGAGATACCTTGCCATGCAACATCCATCTTCTCATGACTTGATCTTCATGTCATACATGCTTTTTGCTTGATCGATGAGTCGCATGCTAGTTGGGCCTTGCCCTAATCATTGCTACATGACGCGCTAGTATCATTGCATATCCTGCTACACTGGCAGAGGCATACATTTGCATACATCATGATAGTTTCATTTTCTTTATGTTGAGTACTTTTGTAAAGTGTGAAAGATCTTCTATACTTCTTGTAATACATAGAGTGTTGCCCCTAAAGTGAGGGAAAGATCCCAAAGAGGACAAATCAAAAGATCCCAAAGAGGACAAAATCAAAAGATCCCAAACAGAACAAATGAGAGATAAATAGAAAGAGCCATTGAGGCCACAAAAAAAATAAAAAAAATAAAAAAAGAGAAAAAGAAATAGAAAGAGAGAAGGGGGCACACTACTATTTCTTTTGAGAGATCCACACTCGTACTCCATCTTATACCTTGTACTCCATAGAGATTATCATTCATGCATATAGTTATGTGGGGACCTTTACACTATAGAACTTGGCTTGTATATTCCAATGATGAGCCTCCTCAAAAGAGCTCTAGGTATTCTTGAGCAAGCAAGTTGGATGCACCCCCACTAGTTCCATTGGAGAGCTTACCTTAGCTCATATGTGCATCCGTTGCATGGCAATCCCTACTCCTCACATCATATCTATCATTTGGCTTTCTCTCACCGATGATTGTCCTCATTGATGTGAGCCTTTCACACATTTTTTTTCTTCCCCCTCTATCATTTTTCTCTCTTTGCCATCCTAAGTGTCGACTTTCTTGCTTACGCTCATCCATTGCATGAGTGCTCAAAATATCGAAAGGGAGTGGATCATTTTGACTTGTACCTGGCTGACGGTCTGGGGATGAGTCAAGATAAGATTCCAAAGAAGACCAAGTGTGAAACTTTAGTAGATTAAGTTCTCAACAATATAAAAACTATGTTTTACTCTCTCATATATCCCTATCCCCTTTCTTCCACGCAAACACCATTTGGAGACATTCGAGTCACGGACAACGAGAGCTCTTGCACCTTTATGTTCTTATGTTACTTGTTACAATGCTAATATAGACTCTTGCTTGTTATGACTTGAATAGGATTACATGCCTTGATTACCTTACTTAAAAGTTCTTATATGGTTGATAGCATGTCACCACAGAAATTATGCTTGTTATCATTTACCTACTCGAGGACGAGCAGGAATTAAGCTTGGGGATGTTGATACGTCCAAAACGTATCTATAATTTCTGCTTGCTCCATGCCTCTTTTGTGTGATATTGCTATGATATTTATGCACTTCCATACACTTTTGATCATATTTGGACTAACCTATTAACTCAGTGCACCACAGTGCCAGTTCCTGTTTTCTGCTGTTTTTCTATTTCAAGTTTCCCCATATTAAAAGTGCCCTAAAAATTCCGGGAAAAATACAGGAAAAATCAGCGTATCGGGAGCTTCCAGAAAAACCAAGGCAGGGCCAGAAGGGAGCCAGGGGTGGCCCAGGCGGCAACCCGACGCGGCCCCACCCCTGGCCGCGCCAGGGGGGCTCCTGGGGCCCCACCTCCGCCTCTGGTGACCCCCTTTTGCATATATATTGCTCGCGTCCCAAAACCCTCGAGGACGGAACCCTTTTTCGCGATCTCATCTCTGTTCCGCCGCCGCCGCGCTTCCAAGATCGGGAGCACCAGGAGAACTCTTCCCGGCACCCTGTCGGAGGGGAGAACCACCACCGGGAGCTTCTCCACCACCATGGACGCTTCCCGGATGAGTTGTGTGTAGTCCCTCTTGGACCATGGGTCCATGACCAGTAGCTATGTGATGTTCTCCCCCCCTCTTTGTTCTTCATCGATTAGACCTCGTGAGCTGCCCTACATGATCGAGGCACATATGTAATCTTTATGCTGTTGCTCTGCTAAGTTTGCTGGGATCCGATGGATTATGAGATTATGTTCAAATTGTGTGTGAGTAATATATTTGATTCACCTCTTTTATATTTATGTTCTTGAGTAATTCTTGCATGTTCTCCGTTGCTATTTATTGCTTTGGCCGAGTAGTAGGTAGTAACTCCAAGAGGGAACGTTATGCTTGATTGTGGGTTCATGCCCCTCGATGACTAGTTTGAGTGACAAAAATATGAGTCTAGGGGATGTGCTATTGCAACAAGGGGGAAAACAACGGTGCTTGTACTTGCGGGTGCAAGGATTGTTTACTTTACGCAAAGTTCTTTTAATGCAGTTGTCTGTTGCTTTGAGTTTACACTTTGGGTGGGACTCGCAACTTAATACCAGCGAGATGTTCTGGATAGATATCTCAAGGTGGATGATTAGTAGTAGATGCAGATGGATTTCGGTCTACTTGCCTTGGCGTACCGCCCATGCTTTTGAGCCTCTACCTTTCTGTACAACATAGTTTGCATTGGTTTGCGCACATAATCCTGTCAATTGCCCAACTGTAATTTGTTTACCTCGCTTAGCTGTTTTATCATCTTTTGGGAGAGAGACATCACTAGTGAACATCATGGCACCCCGGTCCATATTACCATCACTGATCACACCCGCTATTTACTTCCTGTTCTTATTTCCTAGTTGCAGTCATACCTATCACTATTATCTCTTACTTTTGATCCTTTGTAAACGACAAGGCCGGTGGGATTGACAACCTCTCTGTACTCGTTGGGAGCAAAGTTATTTGTATTTGTGTGCAGGTCCAGTCAAGCAAAAGTTTCTGGCGCCATTGACACCTTCTTGTCGACCCTCGGAGTCTCACGGGATTCGATCCTTGGTATCTTTGCCAAGGGAAATTTGCCGCTACGCTACATCTCAAACCTTCCACTTGGGGTAACCAACGAGGGGCGAGAAGCCATCAGCAGTACAGTCAGCCGCCCAGAAAGATGGGCGATTTCACGTGCCCTGCTGCCGTCCCATACTTAAGACGATGCCCGTGAGTTTATCGTGTGGACGCGAGCCCCTCCGCATTTTTGGATTCTCCTTCCTCCATTCCTTAATGAGGTGCTCCCGGCTCGTGGCCGGGTGACGATGCAGCTGCGGCATGAAGGGTGCCACCTTCCCCCTTCATATGCCGACGTGGAGGTGGTCTCCTCCGGCCAGGTCTTCATCACCTGGGGTTGGGGCGTGGTGCGCCGCGCCTGCACCCCCGCCGGGAGGCACATTCTTCATTTCACGCTGGACGGGATGGGCACGCTAACCTTTAATGTCTTTGGGGCGGACGGCTGTCGGCTGCCGTGCGGCGCGGGGGATGGGTTCACCGGCGACCATCCCCATGCTGCTAGGGCAGCGAGGCTGGGGGCGAGCCGCTCGCCATTGGTTGCGCCTCTGACTCCTCCGGCAGCAGCTATGGTTCCCCTGAGATGGCCTCGAGCTCCGACGAGAGCTACGAGCCGCCAAGTCACCATACTTATAACCGGAAGGGAACATCATCGTCCCGGCGCTGCCATCGTTGAAGGAGTCCAGGCCGCATTCCTCCGAGAACAGCCCTCTTCAGCTTGGTCCCTGTGCGACATCCATGGACGACCCCATGAGGGCGTGTAAATCCTTTGTAATACTTTTGCTATTATCTGGCATTATAAACTTATGTTCCTCATGAGACCCTTTGCTAGAGCATGACTTTCCCTTTCTTCTGTCCCCGTGGTAGTTTAGGGCCCTACGCCTGTGAGACCCAGTCCCTAGACAAGCTTCAGCCTACACTGGTATGCCAGGTCGTGATGCTGTGGTCATGGCCAGGAGGTGAGCGACCCAGGGTCCGGTAGGAGCCCTCGAGGCGCGTTGCTCGGGAGGTCCCTCTTGGCGTGCAGGTAATCGTCCACTAGGGCCATCGAGAGGGGCTTTCATGCTCCAGCGAATTCATGATTATAGTGGGTGGAGGTGTAGGTACGCGAGTAGATGCGGGCATTGAAAGCTTATCTTAGTGATCCCCTGCGGTCAGGTGGCAGTGGCACTTGATCTTCTGTCACATTTCCCGCGGGGCGAGGCTCTGCACTTCTCGGGACTCGCCTCCTCAGACGCCTAGGACGCCGTTGCCATGCTGGGTTGCCACGCCACGCGCGGGGCTAGGAGGTAAGGTTCTGGAGCCGGTTGGGGCCGCGACGCTTAGGAGCCCCTCCTTCTGCGCCCGAGTCGTCCTCGCGAGCAGGAAGCAGATGTCGCTCCCAAGCCACCGAACATGGAGGTCGTGGCTGCTGAGGCCCTGGAGGAGCAAGTCATAGAACTGGTGGAGGCGTTCCTCCAGGTTGTTGCTGCCGCGGCTGAGGAGGCGGAGAATGATGATGACACGCTTGGTGATGCCTGACCTGTTCCTGTTCGGATGAGAGGGATGCAGGTGCCTCGGGGAGGCGTAAGAACTTGTTTAAATTTGAAATACTTGGTGTAATTGTAATAAGTAGATCAAACTTGATGATTTCCGTGCTTGCTTCCTTTCATGTTTGCTTAGGCGCTCTGCGTCGGCAGGGCCCAACCCCGCGCATACCTCGATCGCCATTGAGCCCTCCGGGTGACTGGGGTTATCTTAATAACTTGACTCAAGGGATGAGGGGCTACGTGGGTAGTGAGGCCGTTGGGTCGCAATGCCCAGGGGTCCCCCTTGACGTTCAAGCGATCCCATTTGCGTTCTGCGTCGGCAGGGTCCAGCCTCGTGCATACCTCGACCGCCGTTGAGCACCGGGCTCAAGGAGTGAGGGGCTACGTGACTAGTGAGGCCCGTGGGTCATGATGCCCAGGGGTCCCTCTTGACATACGAACGACTCTCATGAGGGAGAATGAGCACCACACCTGGCTCATGAGCCTTCGACTAGGATGGGGCGCGAGAAGGCCAGGTGTCTGGGCACCTGGTAGGGTGGAATCTGCCAGGCGTGACCTGAGCATAGCCCCCGTGCCTAGCCCCCCTCGCGACACCCATCCAAGGAGAAGCTATGAGCGTCGTGAGCTAAAAAGCTCACTAAGGTTGGTGCGACCGCTGGGGGCCGCCCTTAGTTGTTTATAACTAGCACCGAGCATAGATCTACCACACTTGCGTGGAGTCTGGGCATAACCGCACCTCGGCCGTAGCGGCCAGCGCGAAGCTTGGTGCTTCTACTGGTTCGTGGGCATAACCGCTCCTCGGTAGGTTCTGCCAGCGCGGAGCATGGTAATTCCACTAGACTGTGGAAGGGAGACTCCCACCGGGAGAGACTCCAGGGAGTGTACAGCCCCGTCCTGACACGTGGCTTGCCCGGCAGGACAGCCAAGGTGTATATGGGCCCTCCTCAGGATGAGCTGAACGACTCTAAGGAAGTTCTCGTGAGCTTACACATCGCTCACGAGACCCTAGCCTGAGGCGGGTTGCGCCTGAGTCTTCTTCTGAAAATGTGAAAAGAGAGGTGTTGTGTGGACCTTTGCAGAGTGCATCTCTAGAGGGCATCGCATGAGAAGCCTGCAACACCAACGACCCCAGGAGGTGACGTTAGCGGGACCGGCCTATAAGATAGAGCTCAGCCATTGGATTTATCGATGCTACAGGGACGGACCCGAGCATAGACGTCGTGCCCAGTCTTCTCATGCAACAATCCAAAAGAAAAACTACCGGCATGTGGTTCCCGCATGAGCAAGGCACCTGCCACGGTCCCCTACTTACCCATCCATGATTAGCCCATGCGAGAACAAGGCACCAAGGACCACGGGAGGTGATGTCACGGGAATGGCTCACAAGACAAAGCTCAGTCCTTGGGTTTAGCGAACCTGCAGGGATGGACCCGAGCACAGATGCCGTGCCAGTGCTTAATCATGGGGCGGTCGCGAGTGGGCTCACAAGGGCTCATGACCTTAGTGGCAGTGAGAACGCCGAGCATATAGATAATGCAAATAGGAAGAAGCAACTAGCCTTGGTTCATGTGCAAAAAGAGACAGCTGCGGGGGGATAGCCCATAGTAGCTCGAGGATGATGCAGCCTGGGGGGAGCCCTCTATTCAATACCTGAAAACTCACCTGACACATGTTGAAGAAGAGTTGGGGTAGCTGAAGACACAAGCCATGTGGGTTGCTCCTGAGGATCGTCAGGCTCCTGAGGCCCAGGGGCTCCGGAGGCCCTCAGTGGTCACGGGGATCCAGTTCTCGCTCCGTCTGGACCGCCTGCCACTGAGCCTCCCGAGCCCCCAAAGCCTGCCATGAGAGGCGCTGGAACGTGGCAGCTGTGTTGCGGAAACCGAAGAGTGTGCGGACATAGCTGCAGGGGAGGGCCCTCCTCCAGCCGACCGTCGTCGGCCAGAAGGGCTCCAAAGAAGCGGCTCGGTTGAGGCCCATGACGTCGATGCAAACGCGAAAGTGGTCGCTCGGGTTGCGGGTAGGTGAGGTAGGCATCGTGCGGTTACGCCCGCCGCGAATGAGTCTTGCGTACTGAAGTTCCTCCGTAACCTGGTGGATGAAGTCCTGAGCCCCCAGCGCTGTACGGCTCACGCTAGGCTCACAAAAACACGCGTAGAGACACACCTGCAGGTGGTGCCCAAACACCTCCCTCGAGACGCTAGTCAAGCCGGAGACACTCCAGAGGAGAGCCCCCGAGCCCGTCCCGAGAGGGGAGTCAGGCGCGCGCCCCAGTGCGAGGGTGGAGGGCGCCTCGTCGGCAGGCGCGAGTCCCGAGGCGGAACTGTCAGGAGCCCATTCGTCCTGAGGTCCGTTGGCACGTAAGATCTTCTTCTTCTTGGGGGCGTTCTGCAGGGCGAGGACGGCTCCATCCTCATCGGAGCTCTCGACCGTCGTGGTCTGGTAGGCGCGCTCCAGGGAACGCACCGCTTCCTTCTCGTCGGAGGCGATCGTGATGACTCCGCCACTCCCGGGCATCTTGAAGACGATGTAGCCTTGATGGGTCGCTGTCATGAACTTGGCGAGGGCAGGATACCCGAGGATGGCGTTGTACGGGAGGTGGATGTTGGCGACGTTGAAGTCGATGAGCTCGGTGTGATAGTTGTCGCGTTCACCAAACGTGATGGGGAGGCGGACCTACCCCATCGGGAGTGTGGAGCCATCCGTGACTCTATAGAATGGCTTGGTTGGGTGGAGCTGATCGTAGGGGACCTGGAGCGTCTCGAAGATCTGGACGGAGAGGACGTTGAGCCCTGCTCCGCCGTCAATGAGGGTTTTGGTCACGAGGACGTTGCTGATGGTCGGGGTGCAGAGCATCGGGAGAGTGCCTGGAGCTAGGGTGCACTTGAGCTGGTCCTTGGGGTCGAAGGCGATGACCTGCTTGGTCCACCCGAGGTTGCGTGCGGCGTCAGGCCTAGGAAGCACTACATTCACCTCGCGAGCGAACTGCATGAAGATGCGATGGGAAGCTGGAGCATGGGCTCCTTCCAAGGTGCATGCAACTGCACGCGGCTCCTGGAAGCCCCCTGCTCCATCTCCCTGGCGGTCGTCGTCGTTCCTTCATGGCGGTGGTGGCAGTGGAGGCAGACCTCCGTTGCCCTGAGGGCGACCCTCACGAGGCTGGTCGTGCCAGGGGGCGTGACGAGGCTGCTCCTTCCCGTGGTCTTCACGAGGCTGTTCACGCCACTCTTGGCGCGAGTTCAGACCGTCCCAGCGTCCTCCACCACGGCCTCCTCCGCGGCCGTAGCCGCGGTTGTCGCGCTCAGGACGCTGCTCGACGCGCCCACCGCGCATCGCCCTGAGCTCCTCACAGTTGTTGGTGTTGTGGCTGTGGACATTGTGGAAGACGCAGTACGGGCGGTTGTCTCTCGGGGAGTCGTCGTAGCCGCAGCCACGCTTCACTTCTAGCTCTGCAGCTAGCATGGCGGGCCCCTTGCGCTTTTCTTATTTGACCTTGGTCTTCTTGTCGTCCGCCTCCACTTCAGGCAGCTCCTAGAGGGAGAGGCGTCCTTCTTCTGCCCTGGCGCACTTTGCAGCGAGCTTGAACATTTCGAGGGTTGTGCACAGGTCCTCGTGGATGGCGAGCTGCTCCCTCATCCTGACGTCGTGGACGCCATTGGAGAACGCCAAGATGAAGGTCTCGTCCGAGACCCTGGGGATACGGAGGTGCATGGTGTTGAAACGTTGGATGTACTTTTGCAGGGTCTCCCCCTGCTGCTGCCTCACGCGGTGCAGATCCGCGGCCGCCGGGGCTCGGTCGCGGGTGCCCTAGAAGTTGGCGACGAAACGCTCACGAAGCTCCCCCCAGGAGGAGATGGATCCCACGGGGAGGTTCAGGAGCCAGAAGTGTGCGCCATCCTTGAGAGCCACAGGGAACAAGTTCGCCATGACCTGCTCGGTGCCGTTGGATGCCTCAATGCTCAGCTCGTAGAGTTGGAGGAACTCTGTGGGGTCGGTGGTGCCGTCATAGCACGGAGCAAGATCTGGCTTGAACTTGCCGGGCCAGACGAGGTGCCGTTACTCAGGAGCTAAGGCGCGACATCCAGCCACGCTCATGATTGCAGGAGCCCCCTGCGCCTATGATGCTGGTTCTTGGGGCGCTGGCACCACCACCTCCTGTGGTGCGCGGTCTTGGTGCTGCGGGACAGGGGGCCCGCGAGCTCTTGCCTGGGGATGCGGTATCACGTGGGAGTTCTCCTCATCGTGCGAATGGGCCCTGGGGGGCGGCTCATGCCACGGAGCCTCGCGCCGGACCTCCTGGCCGGCGCCGTAGAGTGGAGGTGTTGCCGGGACACCGTGGCCCTCGTTCCTCGCCATGGGCGATGGTGGACGGGAGGAGTGAGTTGGTGCAGGTGCCTCCCCGGCGGCATTGACGAGCTCGGTGATGCGGTGGAGCCACTCGTCGTAGAGGTCATCCTCCGGGCGATAGCGCAGGACCTCTCGCGCGATCAATAGCGCAGGCTGCTGGTAGACCGGCCCGCGGCGGATCAGCAAGGACGACGCCGCAGTCGGCGAGGGTGACGGCGTCGCTGTGCGGCCATCACGCCGCACGGACAACGGCAGCGACGAGTCATGCTGCTCGTGGACGGCCGTGTCGGTGGCGGCGTTGCCGACCGGCGAATTGGGGCGGAGCGGTGCACCGTTGCTCGCAGGCGCCGTTAGATTGACGTTGGCGGCGCGTGCTCGGCATGTGTCCACCATGGTTGTGGAGCGAAGTCGACGACGAGAGCGGGACGAGGTCGTAGGAGAGGTTAGATCTCGACACGCCCCCTACCTGGCGCGCCAAATGTCGGATTACGGGCTCCGCAAACCCAAGAAGTTCGAACACAGGGGCGTGAACGAAGATCTCTCCCACTCATGTCTACCTAGCGTCTCGCCCTCGTCTAGTGAACAGATTCAAGCAAACAACAAGTAAAGCACACAAGAGTTTACCCAGGTTCGGGCCACCTTGCGGTATAAAACCCTACTTCCTGCTTTGGTGGATTGGCCTCGGAAGGGCTTTAATATGGATGAGTACAGTGGTTCCTGGGCTCAGGAGGGGAGCTCAAGAGGGTCAGGAGGAAGAGTTCTTGCTCCCTTATGCGAAGGCAGAGTTTCTGGATCTGATCATGATCCCTCCATAGTGCATATCCTAGCTATAGGCGGCCAGGGTCCTCTTCCCCCGAAATGTTTAGGCAGGAAGGGATCCCACAACGGCCATTTGAGCAGGAACACAAGGACCCTGACAAAAGCAGTTTTCACGTGCAAAAGGACCAGGCGGTGACGCGGTAGTGGGCTCGGTGGTGACATCCTCCCTGTCGTCCTTGCGGTCTTCGGTCTTGTTGCATCGAAGGAGAAACCTTTGTCCCGCACCTCGGGAACCTGCGCCTGCGCCGTCTCCTTTGCAGCAAAATGGCTATTGCGCCACTGGCGCGATGCGTCACTGCTTGCATCACTGCCTCCTCCTGAGGCAGGCTTGGCCTTAGATTCTCCGCCCCTCCGGAGCTACCTAGCCGAGGCCGCTCCTGAGGGATTCATGGTGTTGTTCTCCTCGCGAGGTCTAGCCCCCTCGCGAGGGTCTTGGACAGCTGGTCGATCAGCTGGGCCGTACCAGTCCGTGATAGGAGCGCGTCGCAGCCCGCAGACAGGCAAGTCTGGGTACCCTGGTTCCCAGGACGCCGACAGCGGTCAACTGTTTTTAATCTCGAAATATCGATTCACATTCAAACTATTTTGAAAAATAATTTATATAAATATATAATCCAAATAATTGTCCACGCATAAAAATCAATGGAATTTAAAATCTTGTAATGAAAAAAAATTGAAACTAATTCCCGGTTTGATGTGTTTTAAAAATGTACAACCCATTTCTAGGCAAACCGATTGAAACTCTCCTCGTCTTGAAAGATTTGCAGCCCAGCAGGGCTGATAAAGCAAGTATGCCTCGTTTGGGTATTTCTTAAAAAAATAGAACTAGGCTAGCCATTTTTAGCAAGAAAAAAACTCAACTGGGCTCATGATGTGGTAAACATAAATAAAACCCTGGCTAGACGGGCCACAGCCCCCGCACATCCCTGTTGTTACTATTTACTAGGGTGGATGGGCTCTTTTGTCTTGGGCACAGAGAAACAAATACTACTAGTACAGTGGAGACACTCTACAGCTACCCAAAAAACAATTAGTACTAGTACAATGGATACAATACCGCTTATGGCTCCTCATAGGTCATCGAAACGTCTCCCTCTACTGAATGTCATTATACTTTTGTTCACCGACATGCGGGCCATGCAGCGCGTGGGCCCAAATGCCATCCACCAAATTAGATGGTAGTATGCAGGCGGAGAGTCACTCCGGTCGTAGCGCGGCAATAATGAGCCGTCGTATCACAAAACCCCACCTCCCCGCAGTGTAAGTTTGACGGACGAAGCAACCATCATTTCACTCTTCTCTAAATCCCCTTCTCCCTCACCGTCTTCAAAAAAGGCAACACTCGCATCTGCCACTGTTCTTCTCTCCCAATGAAGAGAAGGTAAGAAAATCAGTGATGTTGGTATATTTTGTTCAGAGAAAAAAAAGAACTTTTGCAAAGGAGTAACCGATCCTCACTCTCTTTTTTGTTTCATTGTCATTGCGATTGTGTTTTCCTTTTAGTGGTCTCCTAGTATTCGTCAGTTTCATGATGTACCAAGGAGAACCAGGCAAAGATCTACCGATATTGGAGCAGACGTGGGAGGCTGATCCCCACGAGACAGAGAGCTCCAAGAAGATGGAGGCAGCCACCGAGCCGACCCCAGATACGCTCACGGCCACTGCTGAGATGGTCAACGCCCCGTTTGAGGTTACAACCCCCGTGGCACTGCAGAAGCAGTTTTCTCCCTTTGAGGA
>LR738714.1:357297872-357333773 GCA_902687465.1 Secale cereale | reverse complement strand
CCCCCCCCGCTGAGTTGCCCAAGTATGTGGTGATGAATAATGCAAAAATTTATTAGCTTCGATGCCATGCTATACATAGTTGTTTAAATAACTTGTGTTTCTTATACTGGAAAGTAATTCAGAATTTGTTTCTGTTTCAATTAGAGCCCAGATGCAGACAAGGATTGTGTGGTTGTACATGTCACTCGCTATGAGGTGGATGACCTGAATATACGCACTCGGAAAACAGAGTTTTTAGGTTGTTGGATCCTGGAAGCCATTTGCGCTTATACCAATGAAGAGTTGTATTCCAGCCTCACTGTTGTCAGGCGTGTTGTCCAGGGTGTACTGAAGCACAATAAGTTCAAAGCTACTCCTTCGTTTGTGAGGCATACTGTTCTTGTCAAGCTTACGCAGGAAGATGACGTGGCATGCCTCCACAAACAAGTTTATGAGTGGCACCCAAATTAGATCGAGGCATGAAATACTTGCCCCAGCTAGTGTTTAATAGTAGTTTGGATTCTGTCTAATTATCTGAACCTTGCCTGTTATCGAGCCCTCTGGGGCTAGTACTCTGTTTGAATCCGTCTATGGGAACTGCTACTACTTTTGTGTGCCCATCTATCATCGTAATTGTTGCCGAAACACATGCGTCCTCACTAGTTTTATCATACGAGTAGTGTGTGTTTTGATGAAATAGAGTACTCATTTGAGAACTGTGCGCTGACGTATACATAAGTACTTGTAAACACTGTTGGTGCTACCCCACTCGTAAGCAGTTGTGAAAACACGGCACATTGGCTCAGCTCGCTTTAACAGTAGGCTATCAATGAGCTAACAATCAACAATCTGATGTCTGACATATAAGCAACTATGTATCTCTTTACAGTGGTTCATGCAGTTAACTGAGGCCACAATGTAAATTCCAAACATTCACACGCTAGTCTGGCGTTCATGTGGACCACTCACATTAAACTCGGCTTCATAAAAAACTTGAAAAGCATAAGTTAAGCAATTTTATACATCTCAATGATTCGTGGAACATAACTAACATATACTAGTTCCTAGCAAAAGACAAAGTTGTGAGAAGGTTTACAAATTAGGAAAAAACAAACGAGGCTTCTCTGAGAAAATGGCCTCCCGGCAAGATTAAATTTCCTGGAGTTCACTCTGGTTTTTTCTTGTTGCCACCATCCAGGGTTAGGTTCTCTCATTCCAGAATAACCAATTATAATTTTGTTCTCAGCCGGAGTGCTGAACTGAACCATGTAGTGTACTGACCAGCTGAAATTCTTGTATATTCTGCTAAATTTAAGCACCGCTATTTGCATAAATAAGCAGACCACAATGCCTCTTGTCCGCGGACCTGTCCAAAAAACCGCCATGCAGCCGTGCCAGCTAGTCCTCAGTCCATGGATTAACTGGTAGAAAGTGCATTCCGTACTAGGATACATTTGTTTTCGCTCGTCCCTACACTGCAATCAGGAAGTAAAACGTACGAATCAACATCTTTTATATTGCGTTGGTCATTCTACCTAGTAACTACCAATGTAGGAATACCTGGAAGATGGGTGGTTAGAGGACGGCAACGAGGGATAGCCATCTCATTTTGCGCAGTTCTACTAAAACTGAGGTGTTTGCTTTTGATTGCACGGATAGAAACAATAGGAAGACAAACAGCCCGAAACGATATGGAGACAAACATCCCTATTTGCGCAAATACGAAATACGGTTATTTAAATAGTGACAGATATTTGCAGTGGCGTATGATTAACAGCAGCATCTATTGTGTTATAATTGGCACTAGATTGATAGTATGAATGTGTCCTTAAGTAAGTAGCATCACATCACATCAACACTGCCACTAGATTAACATGCAGAACAATAGCATTAGTATTACTGTCATGAGAGTAGCACATGGTCAGTAAATGTGCAATCAAATTTGTGTAGTTCCGCTGGGATGAAACAATGTTAGCGGTGTGAGATTTAAGTGTAACTGCAAAAACACAATTCATGGGAAATAAAGCAAGAAGGAAGCACTTCATAAAATGGTGGTGGCATTGCTTCAATTTATCGACGGCACTAGACCATTACTTAATGTGACATTAGGTGGCATTGCTTAATGCTTCATGTGATTTTACATTAACGGTAGCGATATAGGCGTAGGGACAACAGAGGCATAAAGTGGTGAGGCAGATGTGGTTGCCGAGACCGGCAAACACTCAGGCAACATGTCTGCATTTATCCCATTTTTTATCTCCTCGGCGACATTTTCCTATGTGAGCACAGGAAATATATACCTGCTCCTTCTCATTTGTGTTGTCCCCCAACACCCGTCACTTTCTTTCCTTTTTCAACCAAGAGATAGGTCCACTTCCCCCCATCCTTCGCCATCCATAATGCTTTCTTCGTCTTTTCAACCAAGAGGCCGGTTGGGTAGCCAGTATCTACTACTTTTCCCCATTTCGTCATAGAACCAAGTCCTAGATTCATGTTGCAGCTTTCCCACATTCTTCCCTGTTTGAACCAACTCTTAGAGTCGACTGTATGAACTAGCTTTACCTCTAATAATAGTAAAAGTCTAGGTGGCTTTGGAACAGCGGACAGAAGTAGAAAAAGATCCACACGAAGCCAAGTGGGGAGCTGGGGCAGTAGAGCAAGGCAGGTTTCAAAGGAATATATTCCTGAGGGTCGTCGGCATGTGGCAAAGACGGCGTTGGGAGGCCGCATCTTGGCCACAATACCACAGGGAGGAAGAAGGGATCAGAGGCCCTCCGGAGCTGGCGCTCTCTCGAAGAGAACGGTACGGCTACCGATCGAGACGAGCGGGCAGCCGTTGTCTCCTCCCTCGCCGCCAATGATAGCGTGAACGATGCACCTACACCCCTGCCCTGGTCGAGGTTGTCCAGCCGGATTTGTGACCAGCCGTGAGCTGAGAGAGAGTGTGGCCACATATGTCTTGCTTAGATGTGGAGAGCATTAGAGAGTGAACGAGAGGAATCATAGTAAAGCAAGCACTAAGGCTCCTGCTTATATATATAGTGGAGTGATTTTGTTGTACCAGCTTCAAAAAAATGTGCTCCTACGTGTACCCGCGAGTGGATGTGAGAGAACTAGTGTGTGCGTGCACCGCTTCTCTTCGTGAGAGTACAATATACTATGCCCAAAGAACGTTCGCTACAAGAGTAATAGTATAAGTTTGTGACGTGTGAGCTATTGTTTTTTAGAAGTTCTGAGGGTAGGGTGTGAAGAGCACATATGTGTGTCACGTCTACCTGCAGATAGACGGTGGGTGCGAGAGGAATCGGGAGGGTGCGTGTGCGTGAGAGAGAGGGGGGCACGTATCAATGCAATGCATGTGTCCGTAAATCATTATCCGACAAACGTTCGCCACAAGCCTTTTCCCGACGAACGCCGTAAGAACCGTTAGATCGGCATCCGACAGTGTCAGTTTTGCCATGTCATTTAACAGAACAACCACTCCTCCTAGACACAAATCTTCCACATGAGTGTAAGCAACTGCCATATGCTCCCTCCGTTCCAAAATGCAGTGCATATAGCTTTATTGAAAATTCGAACCTCGCAAACTTTTACCGAGTTTTTGTGTACCAAATTTCACATGTAGAATACCTTGTATATATCATTTCATTCATCTTCGAGAGGTAACTATAAAGATGGGGGAGGATTCTACAAAGAAATACCATCGTATCACCTGCAGGAATTTCAACCATCCTTTGGTGTGGAGGAATATCATAGGAACTCTATATGATATGATTTTTATAGGATTCTTTTCATTTAGAGCCAATTGGTTCATAGGAATAGATTCATATATTCCACATTTCAAAGGAAATAAACATGATATCATTTCTATAGCTTTAGAGCCACTTGGTTCATATGAATGGATTCCTATACTCCCATAATTTCAAAGGAAAATAAACATTAGCGTATATTCAATAGAAAAGTTCCTATGATATGAACCAAATTACATCTCTTTTCTAATCCCTCCTCATAGAAATTGAGATACATGTCATCTCTAGATTCAATAGAAAAGTTCCTATGATGTCAACCAAATGACATCTCTTTTCCAATCCCTACTCATAGGAATTGAGATACTCCATGTCATCTCTTTCCCTACAACTTCCATGTATACATCCTATATTCCTAAATAGCTAGTACAACCCACTAGTAGCTTTTTCCAAGACAAGCAACTACGGCACAAGAACTATATTGTGTGCGAATAACTTGAAAGATGGTCGCTGGTTGAAGCTAATCCGGCAGTGCAGAGATGGCAAATCCGAGCACTACTGGTCGTTGGATACTATCAACATTCCACCAGCTCTGCCACATGTACAATTTAGAAGACTCCATGGTTGAACTTAAGCATAATGCACAAACCTCAAAACACAAGCACTTATCTTTTGTTCTAGAATCTTCAGTATCATAATTGTTTTTTTCTAAATGAATTGCCATTATTTGTTTTTTACTTTATGCTTTACAATGCACAACCCCATGAATCTTAACATTTTTATAAAACTAATTGATTTTTATATTTATTCATAATTTGGTTTCTAAATCTCATGCGTTCAATGCATGTGTACCTTCCTAGTTTTAAGTAGTGTAGCCAATTTCACGCGGCCCCGGGTATATCAAAATGCAAGGCCCATGCATCATTGCCTTTCGGTTGAACGTACGTCCACAATTTTTTGTACGTACTATATCTGCACTGGTCCCCGAACCCAAAATGATGCCTCATTCCGCTAAAACCAAGCGGCCCACACATATTTAAGGCATCGACTAGAACTCAATCCCTCTCCCGTTTACTATGATGTGGCCCCACACGCCCTAGTAGTACTCCTACTAGCCCTACCGCCGCACGCATCATCGGTTTTCTTCAAGAGGACGAGGGAGAAGCGGATTTGTAGTGGAGACGCTTCAAAAAAATGATATATAGTGAAGACCCCTACCCTAGGGTGCCCGAGGTAGCTGCCGCACGCATCATTGGTTTTCTCTTTTATTTATGCTCTTGCGCCCTATAGTGAAATGATGGTTGCTTCGTCCGTCCAGCTTAATGAGGGAAAGGTGGGGCTTTGTGATTAACCCCTCATCTCTCATTTTCTACTACTGCGGCGCTACGACCGGGGTGCCTCCAATTCCAACCTCTACTCCGAACTATAATTTGGTGCATCGCACGTGGAACAAGATTGTGGATGAGCCACATGTCGGCTAATGGGGTCCTGTTAAGTGTGTCGCCATTTCGTGTGCGGACAGACCCTGCTTCAGTCGCTACGCCAACACGACAGGTGAAGCCTACCACTTGGTTTTGCTCCTTGGTGAATCCTGACTATATTGATCTAAAAAGATACATACTGAACTACCCTCTCCATCTTGTTTTTTTAGCCGTCTCGGTTTATAGGGCGTGCACGTAGTTCTAGGTCATCCATTTGACTAACTAAATATGAGTTACTATGTCACAAAATTGGATTATTAAGCGGATGTAGTTTCTAAACATATACTGTTCATCACATATATAGCCAGTTAAATTCCCAACCTAGAACGACGTGCATGCCATGTAAACAGATACGGATGAAGTATAGTAGTAAAAATGAGGTGATTTTACCGAGCGATTGGCGTGGGAGCATGGCCTGTCATGCGGCCCCATGTGTCATGATGTACCAAGGCGATGCACATCCCTCTTGAGGCCAAAGTAATACTATGTGGATTGAGATGATGGCGAACCGAAGTGTGAAATAATGGTTGCTTCGTCCATCTGGGAAGGTGCGGCATTGTGATTTGATGTCTCATTGCTCATTACTACAGCTATTGGGGCGGTACGACTGGGGTGCGTCCCCCTGCTATTCTGCACTGTTATTTGGTGCTTGAAACGTCGACCCAGTTGCTATATGTCCCACATGTCGGCGACAGGAAGTACATAATTCATGAAAGCGAGCGTCGACGGAGGAGTACAAGACACGGCCTGGGTTTTCGCTCCTTCGCGCGATCCATCGATACAAACCCGTACTAAAAAAGGCGAGGGCGGGTCTTTTCCCGCGCGGCAGGCAGGGGAGTTTGGCATAGTCCGTTTGAGCCAAGGAGGCAGGAAGGGAAACAAGAAAATAAAGGTTGAGCGACTTAGTTTTGGGAAAATATGATTTTACGGAGTACGTACCCACTAGGGTTTATAGGGCTCATCTAAAAGACATTCGTTTTTCCGTTTTATAAGTATCAATTCTACTACTAGTAGTAGTACCATCACATGTGGGATTTCGAGGTGCATTAGATCACCCGATGCAAGCAATGTCAAGAGAAAACTCACCAATGCATGTAGAAGTTCATGGAAATGTAGTGGTCATTCATGCATTTGTTCTAATTAATGCCTCGGTAAACATAACTTCTTGAGAAAAACGAGCATACTAATTACTTGTGCAAACTAGGAGTACAAAATTAATTCGACCACTGACCGTCTACCTTGGTTGGAGAGATTTTGAAATTGAGCCATAAACTAGAAAGGAGGGAGTAGTAACTTTTGTCTCGATTACTATTTGTGGCCTTGTATAGATGCAAAATGTATTTTTGTATAGTGGCCTTGTGTTAGTGAATGGAGAGAGTACTAAAGGACATATATATTCCAAACAATATGATAATCTCTCTAACCAAGGTAGTAGGGACGAGGAGTAAATGGAGGGAGTAGTAAATTTTTCTCCTCGTCCTGCGAGCCACCGCACATGTGGGCGAGGGCGTAAGGAGTAGTAAGAAAGCTTCACCTCATCCTGCGAGCCACCGCGCTCATGGGTGGGGGAGACGGTGTCGGGCGAAACGACACCTATGGGATCACTGGAATCCCTTCTACGGTTGGCGGGCGCAGAGTTGTGTGAAGAGCAGGTCTAGGAGTCAGCACATTGATCGTTTACCCAGGTTTGGGCCGCGAGGATGCGTAATACCCTAGTCCTGCTTTGGTGTATACTTGAGTGTTCCTGAGTTCTTCAGCTAGCTACGGTGTCTAACCAGCTTTCCGGGATCCGAATCCCCTTCCAGTACGCCGTGGGCCTCCTTTTATAGTCTAAAGGGGCTGCCACAGTGGCACACAGGAGGTGGAAAGGTGTATAGTGTATAGGCTTATCCCATGCCATTACGGGACAAGGCGCATTTAATGCATTGCTTAGGTGTCTGTTTACTTTATCGGGGACAGGAAAGAAGCCCGTCCCGTCCGTGGTCGCTCTGTCTAGTCGCGACACGTGTCCAGTCCAGCAAGGCAAGCAGCTGAAGTGGCATCGCGGTAGGGTCTTCACGGAGATCTGCATGCCACCATGCAGGTGCTTGGCTAGCTGGCGCAGGAACCACGTATCGCCACATGGGTGGCTGCCTGGGCCAGCGGGTCGGCCGCCGAGCTGGGGCGGCGACGGGGTGGCAAGAGCTTGCCGCAGGCTTTCTTCTGCTGCCGACAAAGGTCTTGTGGGGCCTCCGTGAGTGCCCTGCGGCAAGAGGCCTGCCGGGGCTTCGAGGTGTCTTCGGCAAGGAGCCTTGCCGGGTCCTCGCCGGCGTCCTCGGCAAGGAACCTTGTGATCGCCATGTCTTCTGGATCTTACCTTGGGAGTCATAGATCTTTGTCTTCACAAAGATCTGCACGCTATCACGTGGGCGCTTCTCGAGCCTTGGCTCCACTGTTTGTTGATATTGTTGGAGCCCGTAGGCTTCGAGGGTGGCCGCGATGGAGCTGTTTGAATGGATTGCCCCGGCAAGAGCCCTTGCCGGGTGGCGCGCAGGCTGCCCCGACAAGAGTCCTTGCCAGGGGAGCCTATCCCTTTGCTTGGTCTTCTCGTGCTATCTGTCTTGGCGTCGTCTTGATTGTCTTGGTAACTCTGCGTTCCTCGCTTCCTCCTTCTGCCCTGTTATGTTTCGCCTCAGGCGTGGCTCTGACTGCCCGTGCACAAGTAAGGGGTAAAAAATAGCACCCCTACTTTTGTATACCGACAGGAGCCCCCGGGCCTAGGCCACTCATAAGCGTAACGCGTTTGTTGGGCTAGGCCTAGAACGGTGCGCGGGCAGTGAGGATGGATTAACCTTTTACCGTACTAACTCCTCCCATGGTTGCGCTTCCCCATGATCCGCGCTGACGTGGGGCGTCGTGTGTGGGATGACCACAGCGTGCTGGTGTCATCTTGGGGTTACAAAAATGGTAAAGAGGCGGTTTGCGCCCTCCTAATAAAGACTAGAGGAAGTCGTGGGGGCGCGGCCCATTTACTAAGTGGACTCGGGTCGCCCCACGATCACGGGGGTGCGAAACGGCCATACCACGCGTCATTCAACTCCCGATCCACTCGCCACGTATCCCTCATGCATCGGGAAGGGCAAGCGGCAGACGTGGATGGCGTGGGAATTAATGCAGAGAGAGGGGGCCGGACGCCATTGATTGGAGTAGCGGGTCGGTCTTGCTCCCTCATTCTTTCGGCGTTTGGACTAGTTGGTTTTGGGCGGTCGCCCTCCTATAAAGAGGGGACGAGAGGAGCGGTGCTTCTCACCTCTCCACCCATCTTCTTCATGTTCGATTCCTTCCCTCCCCAAGGTATGCCGAGAGGGCACGGTCGTGGCCATTCCTCTGCGAAAGCGACCAGGTCGTCTTCCCATCAGAGGGTGGCGGTGGTCAAAGAGGATCCGGATGCCTCAGATGGGGGTCATGCTGGAGGCAGAAGCGTCGGCCGGGGCCGCGGCCGGCGAGGTGGCTGAGGCAGAGGCACACGGGGTCGAGGGACACCCGTGCCGTCGTAGTCTCCATCTTCATCTCCTTCTTCGTCTCCTCCTGCCTCCCCACGCGGCCATGTCAAGGACACGACGGCGGAGTTCATCGTACAGCTGCGCGAGCCGCCGTGCAGTCGCCTCCGCCTTCCTGAAGCGTTTGCGAGGGCGTTGGAGGTCGATGAGCCACCAAGGCTAAGGCTTTACAGGGAGGGGTGTTGCCATGGCGCCATGTGGGTGGACACCAGGTTTCCCACTCCTCACGTGATGCTTCTTTGCCGGGGGTGGAAGACTTTTGCGCGTGCCCACTGCATGGTGAAGGGGCATGTCCTCTGCTTCAGGCTAGCGGAGAGCGATCTGCTCTCCGTCAAAGTCTTCGGGCGCTCAGGACACATTCTCGGGTGCTGTGTGGAGAGCTCTACCGACGATGAAAGCTCCTACTCAAGCGGGAGTGATGGGGAGGACAGCGGCAGAGATGATGAGGGCAGCGGGCAGGAGGATGACGGGTCCGACTAGGCGGCGGATATGCTGTCCCTGAGCGGTGCTGGCAGCACCATCATCTGCACCGCCAGCCCCTCGAACTTCTCGGAGTCGCCTCCTTGGGCGGCTGGTGTTGGGAGGCCGGAGAAGGCGAAGAAGGTGGGCGGCGGTCGTCATGTCGGAGTACGCGGGCATCAACCCGCGCATCGCCGACCCGCTGCCCCATCTTTCGGCCCTTCTCCTGGTGCCATCATCGTCAGCCTCCTTTAGCACAGTCGTCGGGATGTTCTCTTGGTGCTTTCTGCTGCTTGTGCTTCGCCCAGGCGCTTCTTTTGCCCTTCGCCATCTTGTTCCCTTTTCTGAGGGGAGGGACAAGAAAGGGGTTACGGGAACCTTATCTTTAGTTTTTAAGCCTACGGGCCTTTGTTGAATTTAAAGCTTGTAATCCCCCTCGTTCATGTTTTCCTTCCGTACGAACTGTACCTGTACGGGATGTTTTTAATGAAAAGGGGTTTTGACGGGTTCTTCGTGCGTGAGCGAGGCCCATGCTAAGGACGAATCCTTGTTATTTTTGTAATGAACGTTATCGCCCGGCAGTGCCGTTTCACTTCTTCGGTCGACCGTTCCCACACTTTTGGCAGCGGCAGGGGCGAAGTAGAGTTAGGCTCCTCGTTCATTTCTTCGCCACTGCAACTACTAACAAATTCCGGCCCAGGAAGTAACTCTCGGGCACAAGGAAAAAGGGAGTGCGGTGGTTTTAAGATATAAACGAGGTTTCACATGTCCCAGTTCCATACGGAAATGTATAGCAGGGGGATGAAAAACTTATCTGAATCCACAGCCCCCGACAACCTTGGCTCGCCGTGGTTGGATTCTTATATCTTCAGCCCCCGACGGGCTTGCCTTGCCGGGGTTGGGGCGTCTGTCCGTTCCTATTTTCCCAAGTGGCTTACCGGAATGACCTGTGGATCAAAGAAGGCAGAAAAGACGCACATCCGACCTCTGGGCTAGGGGTTAGTCGCCACCAAGCACTATCAACCCTAACCGAGGAAGGGACTCAACCTAGCATGCATGCTATAACTTAGGGCGCCGGCGCTTCATTTATTTATGCTCAGGGTCTGTGGTTGGCTTTGTACAAAGGGTTACATGCCTTGCCGGCAAGGCTTGTACAAAAGGGTGGCTTGCCGGGAGGCCCGGCAACCGTGCCTTATGGGTAAAACTTGCGAAGATGTTCGATGTTCCAGGAGTTACTCACTTGGATCCCATCTTTGGTCTCCAGGCGGACTGCACCAGGCTTGGTGACTCATATTACCCGATAAGGGCCTTCCCACTTTGGCTTCAACTTGTTGGAATTCTTGGCCGACTGAACGTGCCGAAGAACAAGGTCGCCTTCCTCAAAGCTTCGGGCATGAACCTTGCGGCTATGATAGCGGCGCAAGGCTTGCTGGTAGCGCGCTGCTTGTACATCCGCCCGAAGATGATCTTCCTCGAGGAGTCTTGCGTCATCTTGCCGCAATTGCTCTTGCTCAAGCTCATCATAAGCGAGCACTCGGGGTGACCCGTATGTGAGTTCTGTGGGGAGAACTGCCTCCGCCCCGTAAATGAGGGAGAAGGGTGTCTGGCCGGTGGCTCGATTTGGTGTCATCCCGATTGAGCAAAAAACCGCCGGCAATTCATCGATCCAGCGCTTTCCGCACTTGTGCAGCGTGTCAAAAGTCCTTGTCCGGAGGCCCTGCAGTACTTCAGCATTTGCCCTTTCTGCTTGGCCGTTGCTTCGTGGATGTGCAATAAAAGCGAAACAGACCTTGCCGCCGAGGTCTTGCATATATTGCATGAAGGTATTGCTTGTAAACTGCGTACCATTGTCGCTCATAATTCTGTTTGGTACACCAAAACGGCCGACTGTGCTGTCACCTTCCTCACTGCCTCCACCTCCGGCCACTTTGTGAACTTGTCGATTTCTACGTACAAGTACTTGATACGTCTCCAACGTATCTATAATTTTTTATTGTTCCATGCTATTGTTTATGATGTTTTGGATGTTTAATGGGCTTTGTTATACACTTTTATATTATTTTTGGGACTAATCTACTAACCCAAAGGCCCAGTCCAGATTGCTGTTGTTTGCCTATTTCAGGGTTTTACAGAAAAGGAATATCAAACGGAGTCCAAACGGAATGAAACCTTCAGGAGAGATATTTTTGGATAAAAATACGCACGGGAGACTTGAGAACCACGGAGTAGGGCACATGTGGCGCCCACGAGGGTGGGGGGCGTGCCCCCCTTTAGGGCGCGCCCCCCTGCCTCGTGGGCCCCACGTTTGGCCCCCGGTGTCCTCCTTCCTCCTATATATACCTACGTACACCGAAACCATCAGAAGAACAGAGAAAACCCTAGTTCCACCGCCGCAACCTTCTGTTCCCGTGAGATCCCATCTTGGGGCCTGTTCCATAGCTAGTATCTAGACTGCTTCTTCTCTCTCTTTGGATCTCAATACCAAGTTCTCTTCGGTCTTCGAGGAGATCTATTCGATAGAATCTCTTTTTGCGGTGTCTTTGTCTAGATCCGATGAATTGTGGGTTTATGATCAAGATTATCTATGAGAAATATTTGGTTCTTCTCTGAACTCTTTATGTATGATTATAATATCCTTGCAAGTCTCTTCGAATTATTGGTTTGGTTTGGCCTACTAGATCTATAGTTCTTGCAATGGGAGAAGTGCTTGGCTTTGGGTTCAATCATGCGGTGTCCTTTCCAAGTGACAGTAGGGGCAGCAAGGCACATATTGTATTGTTGCCATCGAGGATAAAAATATGGGGTTTATATCACTAAGTTTGAGTTTATCCCTCTACATTATGTCATATTGCTTAAGGCGTTACTCTATTCTTATGAGCTTAATACACTAGATGCATGCTGGATAGCGGTCGATGTGTGGAGTAATAGTAGTAGATGCATAATCGTTTCGGTCTACTTGTCTCGAACGTGATGCCTATATATAATGATCATGCCTAGATAGTCTCATAATTATTTGCTTTTCTATCAATTGCTCGACAGTAATTTGTTTACCCGCCGTAGAATATCGCTATCATGAGAGAAGCCACTAGAGAACACTACGGCCCCCGGGTCTATTCTCAACAAATCAATCTACAATCTACTTTACTTTTCCGCTTTCACTTTCTGTTCTTATAACCAAAAATACCAAAAATATCAAACTATTATCTCTATCAGATCTGACTTTCGTAAGTGACCGTAAAGGGATTGACAACCCCTTATCGCGTTGGCTGCGATGTTCTTATTTGTTTGTGCAGGTGCGAGGGACTCGCGCGTGGTCTCCTACTGGATTGATTCCTTGGTTCTCAAAAACCGAGGGAAATACTTACGCTACTGTGCTGCATCTCCCTTTCCTCTTCGAGGGAATACAACGCAAGCTCGAGAAGTAGCAAGAAGAATTTCTGGCGGCGTTGCCGGGGAGGCTTACGCAAAAGGCATATACCAAGTACCTATCACAAACCCTTATCCTTTGCATTACATTTTTTGCCTCTCGTTTTCCTCTCCCCCACTTCACCCTTGTCGTTTTATTTGCCCTTTTTCCGCCGTTTGTTTATCATTCGCTTGCCCTCATGTCTGAGATGGGGAATGATTTTATCGAGAAGGCGAGTAATGTCGCGGGCAATGGCTATGTTGACCCCCCGGATGAAACTACTACTTTACATATTAAGAAGTTCTGGGTTGTTAGTAGTAATATCATTAGAAAAGGAGTTCTTCAAGACTTCTTTACTTGTGCCGGTGGCTCTATTCTTCATAGAACTAGTAGCCTTGCGGATGTTGTATCTATGCTTATAGTTGAAATTGAAAGGCAATTTATCCAAATGCATCCCTGTATTCAGATATTCTTTTTGGAGTTTTCCAATATTGAGCATTCTTCTGTTAAGCGTGCAGCTACTATCTTTTTGGCTCATGAATTTAGATTTATCATGAAAGAGGCCAAAGAAATCTTTGCTCATTACGGAGTAGATGTCGGTCGACCTCCCATAGAGGCTACCTTATTTAATCAAGAAGACATAATGCGGTTGCGATCTCCTTATCATGTTGCTTTTAATGAAAACCTTAGAAAAAAGGTTCCTATCGATGTCTTGGTTGATAGAATTTCTGAGTTGAATGGTGATTTAGCTATTCATAACAATGGGTTAGGCTTCTCCCTTGAGCGAAGGCTCATGACCTTCTGCCAAAAGAACGCCTATAATGATGAATTGGTTGTTCACTACAAAGGGGCAAAAGAGGAACCTATTCCTCCTGAGATTGATATGGGGGACTTTTGTCCCATTAAATTTAGCCCTTTTGATTACTTTTGCTTGCCACAAAGGAAACTTGCTGCCGAACGTAGGGAATATGAGATGAGTTTTCGCGATATATCGTATCATTATGGCATTCCCTAGATCTATCCATGTATCGTGCCTAGCTAGGGGCGTAAAACAATAGCGCTTGTTGGGAGGCAACCCAATTTTATTTATTTGTTTTTGCTTCTGTTTACGAATAAATATTGCATCTAGCTTCTGTTTAGATGTGGTTTTGTGTTTTGTTTAGTGTTTGTGCCAAGTAGAACCTTTGGGAAGACTTGTGTGAAGTTTATATGATCTTGCTGTGAAAAACAGAATCATTAGCGCTCGCTAGAACGGTCACCAGATTTTCCTGGAGCGTGCTGTTTAGTTGATTCTTTTTGTAGATGATTAATAGACAAATTCCTCAGTTTTACCAATTTAGTTTGATTTTTTTGGAGTTACAGAAGTAAGCGAAAACTGCAGATTACTACAGACTGTTTTGTTTTTGACAGATTCTGTTTTTCGTGTGTTGTTTGCTTATTTCAATGCATCTATGAGCAGTATTGGGAAGTATGAACCAAAGAGAAGTTGGAATACAGTAGGTTTAACACCAATATAAACAAATAATGAATTCATTGCAGTACCTTTGAGTAGTGGTTTGCTTTCTTATACTAACGGAGCTCACGAGATTTTTGTCTAAGTTTTGTGTTGTGAAGGTTTCAAGTTTTGAGTATTGCTTTGATGGACTATGGAACAAAGAGAGGAAAGAGCCTAAGCTTGGGGATGACCAAGGCACCCCAAGGTAAAATTCAGGGACAACCAATAGCGTAAGCTTGGGGATGCCCCGGGAAGGTATCGCCTCTTTCGTCTTCATCCATTGGTAACTATACTCGGAGCTATATTTTTATTCACCACATGATATGTGCTTTACTTGGAGCGTCTTGTATAATTTGAGTCTTTGCTTGTTAGTTTGCCACAATTATCCTTGCTGGACACACCTATTTGATAGAGTTAAATGTGCCCTAGGAATTGATAGAACACTCTATCTGCTTCACTTATATCTTTTGAGTTGAATAGTTTTTGCTCTAGTGCTTCACTTATATCTTTTAGAGCACGGTGGTGGTAATATTTTGTAGAAATTGTTGAACTCTCATGCTTCACTTATATCCATTTGAGAGTCTATTAAAACAGCATGGTAATGTGCTTAGGCTATAAAACTAGTCTTCACATGATAGACATCCAATATCAATGTAGTAAAAACTTCCACACTAAGTGCATTGAATATGATGAGTAGTTGGATGCTTGATAATTGTTTTGAGATATGAGGATAGTGATATTAGAGTCATGCTAGTGGAGTTATTATGAAATTGAGAAATGCTTGTGTTAAAGTTAGTGATTCCCGTAGCATGCACATATGGTGAACCGCTATGTGATGAAGTTAGAGCATGAGGTATTTGTAAAGTGTCAACCTTTGTGTGGAGGTCGTGGCGCGCGATGTTTAACTCCTACCAACCTCCCCCCTAGGAGCATGTGTTGATTGCTTTGTTTTGATGACTCGTAAATTTTTGCAATTAGTATATGAGTTCTTTATGACTAATGTTGAGTCCATAGATTATACGCACTCTCACCCTTCCACCATTGCTAGCCTCTCTTGTACCGCGGAACTTTCGCCGGTACCATACACCCACCATATATCCTTCCTCAAAACAGCCACCATATATATTCCTCAAAACAGCCACCATACCTACCTATCATGGCATTTTGATAGCCATTCCGAGATATATTGCCATGCAACTTTCCACCGTTTCGTTCATATGACACGTTTCACATTGTCATATTGCCATGCATGATCATGTAGTTGACATCGTATTTGTGGCTAGGCCACCATGCATAATTTTTTCATACATGTCACTCTTGATTCATTGCATATCCCGGTAAACCGTCGGAGGCATTCATATAGAGTCATACTTTTTTCTAGCATCGAGTTGTAATTCAATGAAAGTGTGATGATCATCATTATTAGAGCATTGTCCCATGTGAGGAAAGGCTAAATCAATAAGGCCCCTCCAAAAAAAGGAAAGGCCAAAAAAGGCCCAAAAATAGAAAAAAGAGAAAAAAAAGAAAAAGAAAAGAAAAAGGGACAATTGCTACAAAGTACGTAGCACCATGTTCTTCATGATAGAGAGTCTCATGTTCAGTCACTTTCATATACTAGTGGGAATTATCATTATAGAACTTGGCTTGTATATTCTAACGATGGGCTTCCTCAAATGCCCTAGGTCTTCATGAGCAAGCAAGTTGGATGCACACCCACTTAGTTTCTTTTTGTTGAGCTTTCATATATTTTTAGCTCTAGTGCATCCGTTGCATGGCAATCCCTACTCACTCACATTGATATCTATTGATGGACATGTCCATAGCTCGTTGATACGCCTAGTCGATGTGAGACTATCTCCCTCCTTTTTGTCTTCTCGACAACCACCTCTCTAGTCCATAGTGCTATGTCCATGGCTCACGCTCATGTATTGCGTGAAAGTTGAAAGGTTTGAAAGAATAGAGTATGAAAACAAGTGCTTGGATGAAATCGGGGTTGTGCATGATATGAATATTTTGTGTGATGAAGAGGGAGCACAGCCAGACTATATGATTTTGTAGGGATAACTTTCTTTAGCCATAGTATTTTGAGAAGACATGATTGCTTTGTTAGTATGCTTGAAGTATTATTATTTCTTATGTCAATATAGACTTTTGTCTTCAATCTTTCAGATCTGAACATTCATGCCACAATTAAGAGAATTACATTGAAAAACTATGTTGGTTAGCATTCCACATCAAAAATTCTGTTTTATCATTTACCTACTCGAGGACGAGCAGGAATTAAACTTGGGGATGCTTGATACGTCTCAAACGTATCTATAATTTTTTATTGTTCCATGATATTATTTATGATGTTTTGGATGTTTAATGGGCTTTATTATACTCTTTTATATTATTTTTGGGACTGACCTACTAACCCAAAGGCCCAGTCCAACTGTTTTTCCCTATTTCAGGGTTTTTACAGAAAAGGAATATTAAATGGAGTCCAAACGGAATGAAACCTTCGGGAGAGATATTTTTGGAGAAAACTACGCACGGGAGACTTGAGAAGAATGGAGTAGGGCACACGTTGCGCCCACGAGGGTGGGGGGCACCCCCCCTATAGGGCGCGCCCCCTACCTCGTGGGCCCCACTTTTGGCCCCCGGTGCCCTCCTTCCTCCTATATATACCTATGTACCCCGAAACCATCAGAAGAACAGAGAAAACCCTAGTTCCACCGCCGCAACCTTCTGTTCCCGTGAGATCCCATCTTGGGGCCTGTTCCGGAGCTCCGCCGAAGAAGTAGCATCTTCCACGGAATGCTTCTACATCATCATCATCGCCTCACCATGAGTTGTGAGTAGTTTACCACAGACCTTCGGGTCAATAGCTAGTATCTAGATGGCTTCTTCTCTCTATTTGGATCCCAATACCAAGTTCTCCTTGGTATTTGAGGAGATCTATTCGATGTCATCTCTTTTTGTTGTGTGTTTGTCGAGATCCGATGAATTGTGGGTTTATGATCAAGATTATCTATGAGAAATATTTGATTCTTCTCTGAAATCTTTATGTCTGATTATAATATTCATGCAAGTCTCTTCGAATTATTGGTTTGGTTTGGCCTACTAGATCTATAGTACTTGCAACGGGAGAAGTGCTTGGCTTTGGGTTCAATCTTGCGGTGTCGTTTCCCAGTGACAGTAGGGGAAGCAAGGCACGTATTGTATTGTTTCCATCGAGGATAAAAATATGGGGTTTATATCACTAAGTTTGAGTTTATCCCTCTACATCATGTCATCTTGCTTAAGGCGTTACTATGTTCTTATGAGCTTAATACACTAGATGCATGCTGGATAGCGATCGATGTGTGGAGTAATAGTAGTAGATGCAGAATCATTTCGGTCTACTTGTCTCGGACGTGATGCCTATATATAATGATCATGCCTAGATAGTCTCATAATTATTCGCTTTTCTATCAAGTGCTCGACAGTAATTTGTATACCCACCGTAAAATATCGCTATCATGAGAGAAGCCACTAGAGAACACTATGGCCCCCGGGTCTTTCTCAACATATCAATCTACAATCTACTTTACTTTTCCGCTTTTACTTTCTGTTCTTATAACCAAAAATACCAAAAATATCAAATTATCGCCTCTATCAGATCTCACTTTCGTAAGTGACCGTAAAGGCATTGACAACCCCTTATCGCGTTGGCTGCGAAGTTCTTATTTGTTTTTGCAGGTGCAATGGACTCGCGCGTGGTCTCCTACAGGATTGATACCTTGGTTCTCAAAAACTGAGGGAAATACTTATGCTACTGTGCTGCATCTCCCTTTCCTCTTCGAGGGAATACAACGCAAGCTCGAGAAGTAGCAGTACTCAAAACCCCCGATAACATGGAGAAAAGGGCCCAATATGTCGAGCCCCTAGACGAAGAATGGCCGGTAGAGATGGATTGTTTGGAGAGCTTGAGCTGGTTGATGATGTTTCTTCGAATGGAACTGACACGCTTCACACTTGGTTACTAGTGTCGTTGCATCCTGGAGAGCAGTGGGTCAGAAGAAACCCTGTCAGAATGCCTTGCCGGCAAGGGCTCTTGACCCTATGTGGGAGCCACATATGCCTCCATGTATCTCTGCCAACAGCTCCAGTCCTTCCTCCTGGGTGATACACTTCAATTTCACGCCATTCGATCTTTTCCTAAATAGGACATCGTCGACGAACTAGTACATGGCGGACCGACGGGCTACTTTCTTCGCTTCTTCCAGCTCTTCAGGAAGCTCCCCGGTCTGGAGGAATTATACGGTATGTTGCGCCCATGCTGGAGCCTGGGGCTCGACGGCAAGGACCAAAGGCATTTCTTCTGCTATGGGAGCGATTGCCTCTACGGCCAGGGTTTGGCGCCTCGTCGGAGTCTGTTTCCCCACGGCAGGCTCTGCGTGTCTGGCAACACTTTTGCCGGCCACCTTCTTGTGTTCGGCCGGAAAGTACTTGCCGGGGCTTGAATTCCTTCGCTTGCTCGGCTGAGTCGATGGTTCAACAGATGGGTGAAATAATCGGAGCACAAAGGTACCTGGTTCCACAGGCAGCTTGAGGGCAGCGCATTTCGACAGGCAGTCGGCGATGTCGTTCTCCGCTCGGGGGACGTGTTCAGCTTGTATACCATCGAAACAATCCTCCGGTTTCCTTACTTCATCCACGTATGCTTCCATCAACGGGTGCTAGTAATCTCTGTTTACTTGCCTGACGACGAGTTGCGAATCTCCTCTGACGATGAGCTTCTTGATCCCGAGGTCCGCTGCGATCCTGAGACCGGCGAGCAGTCCCTCGTACTCGGCAGTGTTGTTTGTTGATACCTCCCTGGGGAAGTGCATCTGGATCACATACTTGAGGTACTCTCCGGTGGGTGCAACGAGCAGCACACCGGCACTGGTGCCTTGTAGCAGAAAGCCCCGTCAAAGTACATAATCCAGTCACGACTCTCAACCCTGCCGGGGAGGGTAGTCTCCTGGATCTCCTCGTCAGGCGTTGAGGTCCATTCTGCAACAAACTCTGTCAAGACTCAACTCCGAATCGTCGAAGTACTTTCAAAATTCAAACCGAAGCTTGACAGCTCCAGGGCCCACTCCAAAATCCTCCCAGTCGCATCTGGGTTATGCAATATTCGTTGCAATGGGAGGCGGGTGACGACGGTGATTTCATGTGCTTGGAAGTAATGATGCAGCTTCCTCGAGGCCATAAGGAGGCCGAAGAGCAATTTCTGCGCGCCGGAGTACCTTGACCTAGCCCCCTGTAATAGGGAGCTGACAAAGTAAATCAGGTGCTGCATCATCTTTTTCTTCTGCATCACTCCATTCTGTCGCGTCTCTTCGGCCCCAGTAGCATCAGGTGATGTCGCTGCTATCGCTTCTGTATTGACCTCCCTCTGGGCCACTAGCGCGGCACTGACCACTTGGTTCGTTGCCGCTAGGTATAGCAGCAACGGTTCTTGTGGCTTAGGCGCGACCAGTACCGGTGTGGAGGAGAGCTATTTCTTCAAATCTTGTAGTGCCGCTTCGGCTTCTGGGGTCCACTCCATCGGGCCCGGCTTTTTCAAAATTTTGAAAAAGGGAAGGGTGCGCTTGGCAGATTTGGAAATGAACCTGCCCATGGCGGCAACACACCTAGCAAGCCGACGCACATCCTTGATTCGCCTGGGCACTTCAATCTGCTCGATGGCCCTGATCTTGTCAGGATGTGCTTCAATTCCACGCTGTGACACGAAGAAACCGAGAAGCTTGCGGGCGGGACGCTGAAGACACACTTTTCAGGGTTCAGCTTAAGGTTGATCTTGCACAGATTCGTGAATGTCTCTTCTAAATCTTGCACGAGCCTTGCTTTGTCCTTGGTCTTGACCACTATATCATCCATATAAGCTTCCATATTTCTATGTAGCTGAGGCTCAAAACCAATCTGGACCGCCCTCGCAAACGTTGAGCAACACTCTTCAATCCGACAGGCATCCGCATAAAGCAATACATACCACATGGGGTGATGAATGCTGTCTTTTCTTCATCTTCTCTTGTCATGAAGATCTGGTGGTAGCCTGAGTAAGCGTCGAGGAATGATAACAAGTCACACCCGGCTGTGGAGTCCACAATCTGGTCGATGCGTGGCAATGGGAAAGGGTCTTTTGGACAAGCCTTATTAATGTCTGTGTAGTCTATACACAACCTCCACTTCCCATTCGCCTTACGCACTACCACCGGATTGGCCAACCATGTTGGATGGAGCACTCCCCTCACTAAGCCGGTTGCTTCTAACTTCCTGGTTTCCTCTCTGATGAACTCTTGCCGCTCCAGAGCTTGCTTCCTGACCTTCTGCTTGACGGGTCGCGCATGAGGGAAGACAACAAGATGGTGCTCAATCACCTCCCTAGGAACGCCGGGGATGTCAGACGCTTGCCATGCAAACACGTCGACATTCGCTCGCAGGAAGATGATGAGCGTGTCTTCCTATTTGATGTCGAGGGCAGAACTTATGGTGAAAGCCCCTCCCGTGCTGTCCTCGTTGACCGATACCCACTTGGTTTCTAGTGGAGCAGCTCTGGATTTCTTTCTCCTGCTGGTGGAGTGTCGTGTTCTTGACGTGAACGCTACACTCCGAAGAGGAGCGCTTGCCGGAGTAGGCGCAAGGTGTCTCATCGGTCTTCTCTCCTCTCGGGCTTCAGCGGCAGGAGCATGCGCCTTAGAGATAGTCGCTGCAACTGCGTGCCGGTAAAGCTGATCAACGCGTCCTTCTTGTCGGAGGGGGCAATGATGATGGACATCGGCCCGGGCATCTTTAGTGTGTTGTAGGCGTAGTGCGACGCCGCCATGAACTTGGCCAATGCTGGGCGGCCGAGGATCCCATTGTAAGGCAAGGGGATCTCGGCCACATTGAAAACAATCCTCTCCGTCCTATAGTTTAGCTCGCCCCCCGAATATCACGGGCAGCATGATTTTACCCTTGGGCTGGCTTCTCCCTGGGTTAACTCCTTGAAATGAACCTGTCTCCTCAAGGTCCCCATCAGGGATTTGCAGCCTTTTGACCACGATGGGCGAGATCAAGTTCAGGCCGGCCCCGCCATCAACCAGCATCTTTGTCACCTTGAGGTTGCATATCATTGATGAGACCAACAATGGCAAACACCCGACCATAGTCGTGCGGTCAGGGTGATCCTCGGCGTCAAAGTTGATAGGAGTGCTGGACCACCTCGGTGGCTTCTGGGCGTCGAATGACAGCTCCGCCGTTGTGATCTCACGCGCCCACTGTTTAAGTTGGCGGTGGGAGGAATGCAGGGAGGCACCGCCATCGACGCACATGGCCTCTGTGGCCTTCTGGAACTCTTGCTCGCCGGACTCGTCGTCCTCTTTGCAATCATCATCTTCTCGCTTGTTGTCACGGCCTCGGGCGGGCCGTTCTTGTTGGTTATCTTTGCCGCGGCGGCCAGGTTGGCTGCCATGTTTCTTGCCAGATCCTTCAGCGCCATCTTGGCCTTTCTCCTTGTCTCGCCTCTCGTACTCGGCCTTTTGCTACTCTGCGAGCTCCTCAACTTGTCGGCAGTTCTGGAGGTCATGGCCTTTGGTACGATGGATCTTGCAGTATTGCTCGTTAGAGCTTCCCGGCTTGTCGGCGGCCGCCAAGGCCCGGCAGGCGACACATCCGGCAATTTCCTTGCCGGGTCGTCTGCCTTAGTTTTCTTGGCGGCCCCGGCGTCATCGGATACCTCAATGGCAAGCACAACCTTCCCCTGGGGTTTTCTGTTACGGCGTCGACCCTTTTTCGTTGGGGTGACAGCGTCTTCATCTGAGGAATCGGTTTCCACACCGGCATCTTCGCCGGGGTACTTCCTTCCCTCTTCAACCCGGGCACATCTGTCGGCTAGAACGTAAAGTTCGGCCACATCCTTGACTTTGTTCATCGCCTGCTCCTCCCGCATCTTGCGGTTGCACACGTTCTGGTGGAACGCGCTGATGATGGCAGCAGGATGAACGTCTGGGATGTTATACTGCACTCGGCTGAACCTCTGTATGTACTTGCACAGGTTTTTACCTTCCTTCTGGGGATAACATGCAAATCGCTTGCTTGGCCAAGAGCTTGGTGGCCTCCCGTAAATGTGCCAACAAACTCATGGCACAAATCCGACCAGGAAGAAATGGAATCCGCCGGCAAGTGCATCAACCATGACATAACGTTGGGTTTAAGTACCAACGGGAAATAATTTGCGAGCACCTTGTCGTCGCGCGCCCCAGCAGCTTGCATCGCGATGGTGTAGATGTTGAGGAACTCCGATGGATGAGTCTTGCCATTGTATTTCTCGCCAATGTCGGGCTTGAAGGTGCGGTGGGTTGTCCACTGGAAATGCCGCAGCTCACGAGTAAAGGTTGGGTAGCCTACCTCGTAAGGTAAGGCCCCAGATCCTCCTGGTGCTGGGTTGTCTACAGCAGGCCTTGCCCGTTTATCTGACTGGTGGCGCGCCTCGCGTCGGCGCTCGATGGTGGTTCGAGCGTCCTCGTGGGTACGCTCTCGAAGAACTTGGCGCTGATCACGGTGGGTCCGCGGGTCAGACAACGCTATGGATACGGCGTTGCTAGCGTCGTCCCGATGGGCCGACACACATGATAACTGGCGAGGGGGGAGAGTGCTTCGTAGCCGCGGCGCCCCCAGTCCTTCCACCGCTGGCATGTGGCGGCTCGGGACAACGTCGGCCAAAGGCACCGCCGGCTGAGGTTCATCCTTGTTGGCGATGGTGACAAGGCTATGAACGGTAGCTCTCCACTCGTCGAGCTTCTCCGCTGCAGGAGGGAAGTCGAGGAGCAACTGCGCGCGTGCTAGGGCTTCCGCTGGCATGGGTGGCGCGGAGAGCTGCGCGGATCGAGACGCGCTACAACTTCTAACCATGTTAGAAGGAGCTCTATAACGGTCGCGCGTCTGCACGTCGCCTTCGCCGGCGCCTCGGCGGGCTTGCTGATGTTCTACATCTCGTAACTGATGCATGGGGCTCTTTCCGCGGCGGCGCTTGGGGTCCTCCGTGCGGCGATGCTGCCCATCGAGCGCGACCTAGGAGGAACGCGCCGTGGGTGCTGCCGTGGGTGTCTAGGAAGTCGCCCCGTCGCTCGTGCGGGGTACGACGCCGCTCTTGGAGGGTCCCGCGCCGCCTGCGGGAAGCCTTGCTCCACCCTTGGACTCATAGTCTCGCGCACGAGCGACGCCGCTTGCCAGGCTTCGGCTGCTGGAACGGCGCGGGTGTTCGCGGGTCGCGCCTCGGCTCCGATCCGCGACCACCTCGTCGCCTGCCTGTGCCGCCACGGGCCGTTCGGCTGCAGACGAGCCGACAGCTGCGACCGTCTTCTTCTTAGGAGCCATGGCGATGAGGAATCGCTACCCTAACAACTAGACCAGATTTTCACAACTGCGCGCCCCTGCCTGGCGCGCCAAAGATGTCGGTGCGAAACGACACATATGGGATCACTGGAATCCCTTCTATGGTTGGCGGGCGCGGAGTTGTGCGAAGAGCAGGTCTAAGAGTCAGCACAGCGATCGTTTACCCAGGTTCGGGCCGCGAGCATGCGTAATACCCTAGTCCTGCTTTGGTGTATACTTGAGTGTTCTTGAGTTCTTCAGCTAGCTACGATGCCTATCCAGCTTTCCAGGATCCGAATCCCCTTCCAGTACGCCGCAGGCCTCCTTATGTAGTCTAAAGGGGCTGCCACGGTGGCACACAAGAGGTGGAAAGGTGTACATTGTATAGGCTTATCCCATGCCATTACTGGACATGGCGCATCTAATGCGCTGCTTAGGTGTCTGTTTACTTTATCGGGGATGAGAAAGAAGCCCGTCCCGTCTGTGGCCGCTCTATCTGGTCGTGACACGCGTCCAAGCCAACGAGGCAGGCAGCTGAGGTGGCGTCGCATTAGGGTCTTCACGAAGATCCGCATGCCACCACGCAGGTGCATGGCTAGCTGGCGTAGGAACCACGTATCGCCACGTGGGTGGCTTCCTGGGCCAGCGGGTCGGCCGCCGAGCTGGGGCGGCAAGAGCTTGCCACAGGCTTGCTTCTGCTCCTGGCAAGGGTCTTGCCGGGGCCTCCGTGAATGCGCTGCGGCAATAGGCTTGCTGGGGCTTCGGGGTGTCGTTGGCAAGAGGACTTGTCTGGGCCTCGCGGGTGTCCTCGGCAAGGAACCTTGCGATCGCCATGTCTTCTGGATCTTACCTTGGGAGTCACAGATCTTTGTCTTCACAAAGATCTGCATGCCATCACGTGGGCGCTTAGTGAGCCTTGGATCCACTGTTTGTTGATATTGTTGGAGCCCATAGGCTTCGAGGATGGCCGCGACGGAGGCATGTGAGTGGATTGCCCCGACAAGAGCCCTTGCCGGGTGGCGCGCAGGCTGCCCCGGCAAGAGTCCTTGCCGGGGGAGCCTGTCCCTTTGCTTGGTCTTCTCGTGCTGTCTGTCTTGGCGTCGTCTTGATTCTCTTGGTAACTCTGCGTTCCTCGCTTCCTCCTTCTGCCCTGTTATGTTTGGCCTCAGGCATGGCTCAGACTGCCCATGCACAAGTAAGGGGTAATAAAGAGCGCCCCTACTTTTGTACACCAACAGACTGCATACTAAGCAAGCTTCTCCTCGTTCTGCGAGTTGACGGGACACATCAAAAGTTCTCCAGTGTATAGAGCCTTGCCTCTAAGGTAGGCCCCACATGGTTCGTCTCTTTTTTAACATAATGCGTCAAGTCGCAATTTGTTTGGTCACCCGTGGTAGATGATCCTCCCTCCATCTAGTGGACAACCAGTACGCGTGTCAAGTTACCACGTGGGCTGCCTTTTTGTAAAGAAATGAGCTCCACCGTGTACCCGCACGGGTGTTGTTGGGAAAGAGACGGGAGTACATGCGCCGTGCGTGCACCTCTTCTCTTCGTGCACGGCCCCACCTACGTGGGTGTGTGTGAGAGGGACTATAGAGATACAAACCTAGACATAATGCACCGTCCATCCCCATGCCTCTGCCCAGTCCGACAACGAGTCACCACCACTCCCCACTCCTCCTCACCTTATCTCTCATCTTTCTCCCTCCATTTTTATATACAAGGCCACTATCAAAATTACAATTTGCAGAGATTCAAGGCCACAAACACTAATCGATGCAATATTAATGGTGTTTGCCTCGTACTACTACTAGCAAAGGAGGACATTAATTATCCCTTGCATGCATGCGGGAGTGTGAGCATTGGCTTGATGTGCATGAAAGAGAAGAATACACATTAATTTACACGGCAAACAAGGAGACAAGGTGGCTTGCAACGTTGAGTTAGAAGACATTAATTTTTGCCTTGGTACCTGTAATATGGGTTTGTGGCCTTGTATATAAAAATGTAGTCCGATAAAATTCTCGAGATACCATTTATCCGATAAAATTCTCTAGCAATCATTAGTTTTTACAAAATGGGATTACTCCTGCGTGGGTCAATCACAACAGGTGTTTTGTAAAAAAATGCATCTTGATGTTCCGTGCAATGCACGGGCATCTTGCTAGTTCATGAAAACAACACAAGGCGAAATTCCACGGCGAACGAGGGATTTGAATCTGTTGGGAGGGGCTGTTTGGATCTTGCTCGTGGTAGCCAAAATATTGGTGACCCTTTTGTCGATCGATGCCTTTGCCATCGATGAATGAGAAATGGCTCTCGTTCTCATGCATCCTCTAGCGCGCACGTTGGAGACGAGCTAGCACGAGCTGTGTTCTTTTTTTTTCCACCACGCCGCCCGAGCCCCCGCAGACCGACCGGAGACCCGCAAATTACGCCATCCAACCGTAGTCGCACACATTGTAATAGCAATTCAACCAACCGGGCGAAATTCACGCAAACACAACGATATTTCATATAAACAACGACGGAAATCATATAAGATACCGGATTTTCATACAAACATGACGGATTTCATTACATTCAAATGAAGTACGCGGTGCTAGTTCTAGACAGCACAGGTATATAATACCTGGCCTAAATGGTCGCCCGCCGATCGATTTGTGTTCCTCATGTCCAGCAACACGATCACCGGACTGCTGGGAGCCCCGGAGGTATATGCGGAGTCGACGAAGGTCCTCACAACAAAAGGATCCGGCAAGACACCTGTTGTGTACGCCGGCGTCGCCTCCGTGGTGGCCTTCATGGGACCCAAGCGGCAGCGGCCTCCCGTGTTCTACTTCTCCTCGATGATGGCGGCGGGCGCGGAGGCGCTGGCCACCGACTAGTCGCTCTTCGCGCACCCAGCTTCTGTCGTTGTTTGCATGGCGCGGCCGCCGGCAAGGGAGTCCCGACCACAGAAACGGGAGACACGGTACGAGACGGCGGCGTGGACGGCAGCAACGACGCCCGTGCTCCACTCCTCGTTGAGCTGGCCTGGAGCGGCGAGTTGATGAACCGCGCGCCGGCTTGGGGCGGCAACTGGCTTCATTGGGCGAGGGGAGGGAGGTGGATCAGCGAGCTGCATAGCTCGTATCCGGCGGGCTTGGCGGGCCACCCAGCCGGCTTGGATGCAGAATAACTACTCTTCGTAAGCCATTGTAAGAGTGGACAAAATGGTGAAGGAGGATATAGGGGAGCGGCGGAGGTGTGCGATTCTTGGCCGGCGTTTGGCCTCGTTTAAATAGGAGATTAAATAGATGGCGGACGGGAGGAGCTCGGCCGGCGTTGCGTTTAATGCTGGCCCGGTCATGAATGGACGTGTGTCTAGAGTGGGTTTCTCGGCTTCCACACGGGCGGGTTTCATGGAGGCGTTTGAATGCGGCATGGAGGTGTGTTCATCCGGGCATGCAGCGAGTGGCGCCCTCAACTCTGACGTAGGACAGCGCGTCGTTCTTCCACTTACGTGTGGGATCTTTGGGTACATGGCCTGCATGTCAGTGACCCAACGCAGGCAAGGCACATCAGAGGATCCTTTGGTGGACCAGGGCGGTCAGAAGCGGGCATTTCATAAACTGATGATTGTTCATTGAGTGTGACGTCATCCTTTTCATGTAGATAAGCCTACTATGTTGATAGCCCGTTCGATACGTTGTGATTCATAAACACCGCTACAAACATCAATGTGCTGCTTATCACAGATAAGATTGATTAATACCTGTAACAATCCATGTCCTTAACAAAGGGTGAATGCACGTATAGGTTGAGCGTGTGTCTTGCGTCGTGTGTTGTGCGCATGCAGGCGTGCGAGTGTTGCATGCGTGCAAGGGTACGTTTCAGTGCTGCATGCATGTGTGCGTACGTGTGTGTGTTCGTGAGTGCATGTGTACGCGTCAGTGTTGCACACCTGCATGCGTGCGTGTGTTCGTTATGTGTACGTGTCAGTGTTGCACGTCTGCATGCGTGCGTGTCTTGCGTGCATGCATGTGTACGTGTGGGGTGAGGCTACACGTCAGTCGACCGACTTTTTCATCTCTGGTCATTAGATTTTTCAACCGTTGGATACGAAATCAAGGGCCTGCAGTTTATCATCAAACTCCACCCCCCCCCCTCCCCGAGCCGCCAACAACCACCGGCCGAACCGCCGGCCCCCGCCGCCCGCGGCCAGCCCGCGCCGCCACGCCGCCCCGCTCGCCCCGCTTGCCCCAAAACCACTCCTCACCGCTGGTCCGCCGCCGCACCGGCCATCCCTCTAGGCTCCCCCACGCCGAGGTTTTTCTCCGGCGATCCCCACCCCACCACCCAATCAACGTGTCCCCCCATCGCCGGCAACTGCCAACCAGAGGTCTCACGACTTCGAGTACCCACCGACCACGAATTTATTAGAATTTCCGTCCTTCATATATGCGCTGACGTGTGGGCCCTATGGTAATGTGTGCTGCTGAAGGTGGACCGTTTGACTGGTCAATTGATCGTGTCATCAACAAATTACGGAGTTGTATGGTGAGCCAGTGACCATATGATCACCCTAAAATGTATTTTATTAACACAGTACAGACTCGAATTACCATTTCTTTCTTTCATATACGGGCTGACAGGTGGGCCCCATGGTTACGCGCCCCGATGGTGCAACACTAGTTGTGTCACGTGGAACGTTCGACTGGTCAATTGATTGGGTCATCAACAAAATACGGAGTTGTACGGGTGAGCCAGTGACCGTATAATCATGACATGTATTTTTTTAACATGGTACAGACGCAAGGGCTCATATATACGCGCAAACACTCACCGCTATAAGCGCACACACGTGGACCCTACCTTATGAGCACCTTCGAGAGAGTGGGCCAGCATATGATCTTGAGATTTTATGAAGTCACCATAGGTGCCTCATAGTCGAGTGGAACGTCTCCTCCCACTGAACGCACATCGCTGGAAAATACTGAAATTAACCAAGGTTAAATGCGAGCACCAGGACTTTAACCCTGGTGGGCTCGAGAAACCACTGTCCTCCTAACCATCCAACCACATGTTGGTTAGCACGACAAAATGTATGTGGTGACCGTGATGAGCTTATTCTGAAATCCAGTGACCATATCATGCTTTCGCTTCAAATACAATGACCGTAAGTGTGTCAACAAAATACGGAGCACGCATCAAATGCAAAGTCCGTCAGTGTCATCAAGAAAATATGGAGACATATCGTGAGCTAGATACCGTATGATCACCACGAGAATGTATACGGTGACCGTAATGAGCATATTCTGAACTCCAGTGACCGTATAGTGCTTTAGCTTAAAATACAGTGACCGTCATGTGTGAATTTGTCATGGGCATGCATACTTTTAGAATACCGAGAGATAGTTTGTGTGCAAACGTGAAAGTGTGTAGAAAGAGGGGATGTCCGGTGGAGACAAGGAGAGATATGCCCTTCGTTTCTATTTCCCGTGACTAATATTTTAGGAGAATATATAAACATTCACAATGCAGAACAAATATTTTTGGATGCACCATGCAATTAACTTTCATGTATAACATTGTACTTTTGTATATGCTTATTTTCTTAGTGGCCGATTGCGTGTGTGGTGTGGTGGGCACATAATTTCTAGTTGTGGTGGGTCAACATGAGGACTCATGGGTTGGTTCCATCCTGCGCCACATAGGTTGGACGAGACTCGTTATACGAAGACCCATGTGGAGGACTCGGCGTACAACATGAAGCTAGCTACCAGAGTCGCGGAGGACTCTATTCCCACTGGTGATAAGCCGACTATATATGATTTGTAACCCTAGGCCTCCAGTATGTTATAGAAGCTTGGGGGCTAGTTCGTCGATAGTATACACACACGCACAATGCCTGGTATTCACGTGTACTTTGTACACACCCCTATCACTAATATACAGTACTAGGAGTAGGATTTTTCCTCAACTGCAAGGGTCCGAACTAGGGTAAAACTTTGCCTCGTATTACCATCCAGCCTAACAGTCAGGGAATCCTACCGAATGATATGATGGAATCATATCTGCCAACTACTAAGAGAGAGGTGTGTCCGGGGGGGGCAATATGTGTGAGAGAGGCCTAAAGATAATGTGCGTGTGGGAGACACGTAGGCACATATATGTGCGTATAGAGGGCTAGTAGAGACCGTGCGTGTGTATATATGCATGTGAGAGAAATAGTGTTTTCCAAGTGAGATTAGTGAAAAGAGTGGTACATAGTAGTCATAAAGAGAGAGAGAGAGAGAGAGAGATACAAAGAGAGCATGTGCGTGAGACTCCCCGACACCCCGAGAGATATTGTGAGCATGTGTGAAAGAGAAATGCCGATGCATATAAAGTGTGTGCACTTATGCGGTAGATAGAGAGATATATATCGCGTTTGTGAGAACGGGCCGAGGCATAGTGCATCTATGTGTAAAAGGCGGTTCTGCGCATTAAATTAAACTATAAATGGCATTATTATTTTTGGATGAGATCATGAATTTTGCAAATTGCGTATGGACGAAAATCGGTCTATCAGACACACATACTCTATTGAATTCTAGCATGTGCATGCGTTTATTTCATATTATCGATCCATAGAGTGAGAGTGGTTTGAAATACACGCAATGGATGCTTTTGCAATTTATATATAAACATTAATTAGTGCACTCCATGTTGTTAGTGTGAAGCACTTTATACATTTGTCACTTGCATGGATACATTCAAAATTGCTAGCTACGAAATAGAATACATGTCTAATTCAACATAAAGGGGGTTTCGAAGATTCGAATTCATAGGAAGTGCATTCATCTATTTGAACCCGAGATAATGGCATTTGTAAATCAGATGTAAAAGGGGGCATCAATCTTTGTTGTGCGTTTGAGCATGCTATATATATTCATAAGCATGTCTAACTTTTTTTTGCAACCAAGGAGATTATATCTGGAACCATGCATGAACTGAGGCAAGTTGCATATTTTTTAATATATACTCGTGTACAATGTATATTCAAATGTACCACCTCCATTCCAAAATAATCGTAGCTTTAGGATTTTCAAGAGTAAAGATTTGTGAAGTTTGACAAATCCTGAATGTTCAATTCAAGAGAACCAAAAACGTTAATGCTTCTGCTCCCAAATATTGAATGAAGCGCCAAATAGTCCTCTGGTCACCCGAAACCGCGCGAGACTAATGTTTGGTGGTAGGAAATTACTGTCCTGACTCTGGCCCGTGTAGCCTATCGGCCCGATGTCCAAAGGTCTAAACCGGGGTAGGTTTGTAACTTCACTAAGACACTAGTCTCAACCGCCTCCGAGAAGCATTCATACGCTATGGTCGCCTAAACACCCATGCGCTCGGCCGAAATCTATCCCGCCCACATTTGGGACACCTGAGATTAGTGTCCTACCCCAACCCGCAATATGTCCAGAATTTTAGATTGGGGCAAAGTTTGTAACTTTCCCCAAATATCAAACAAGCGCGTCCCAAACCAAAACATTGTTCCCCCTTAGTTCCCCGCCCAACTCCATCACGCCGGAGCCAGTACCCCGACGTCGTCGTCCAACGCAACCGCAACCGCAACGCCCTCAAGGACTTAGCAGCTGAAGCCGAGGTAGAGCTGCCTCCACGACACCGACGCCGACGTGCGCCGTACCAGAACAACTCCGACCACGCCATCCTGCGCCTCACTGCTGCCGCTCCAATATCACCACCGTCCACCGCACTGGAGCTGTTCCCGCTACGTTGTCGTTCGCCACATCGGATCTGCTTCCCCGCCGCCGATAGATGGCCACCCCACCACACTCAACAGCTTGGCCATGGGTTCGTCCAAGGCTGCACCGTCCTCCACAACTTCTCGTTTCCAGCGAACCACAAGAAGATCATTGGAAAAACAGAAGGAGGACACAGCATGATACGTTTCCAACGTATCTATAATTTTTTATTGTTCCATGCTATTATATATGATGTTTTGGATGTTTAATGGGCTTTATTATACACTTTTATATTATTTTTGGGACTATCCTATTAACCCAAAGGCCGAGTCCAGATTGTTGTTTTTTGCCTATTTCAGGGTTTCGCAGAAAAGGAATATCAAACGGAGTCCAAACGGAATGAAACCTTCGGGAGAGTTATTTTTGGAATGATATCTTCACGAGAGACTTGAGCACCAAGGCAGAGGAGACACGGGGTTCCCACGAGGGTCCAGGGGGTGCCCCCTCCCGCTGGGCGCGACCCCCACCCTCGTGGGCCCCATGTTGCTCTACCGACGTACTCCTTCCTCCTATATATACCCATGTACCCTAAGAACATCGAAGCAACAGAGAAAATCCTAATTCCACCGCCGGAACCTTCTGTTCCCGTGAGATCCCATCTTGGGGCCTGTTCTGGAGCTCCGCCGGAGGAGGGATCTTCCACGGAGTGCTTCTACATCAACACCATTGCCTCACCATGAGTTGTGAGTAGTTTAGTACAGACCTTCGGGTCCATAGTTACTACCTAGATGGCTTCTTCTCTCTTTTTGGATCTCAATAACAAGTTCTCCTCGGTCTTCGAGGAGATCTATTTGATGTAATCTTTTTGTGGTGTGTTTGTCGAGATCCGATGAATTGTGGGTTTATGATCAAGATTATATATGAGAAATATTTGGTTCTTTTCTGAATTATTTTATGTATGATTGTAATATCCTTGCAAGTCTCTTCGAATTATCGGTTTGGTTTGGCCTACTAGATCTATAGTTCTTGCAATGGGAGAAGTGCTTGGCTTTGGGTTCAGTCTTGCGGTGACCTTTCCCAGTGACAGTAGGGGCAGCAAGGCACGTATTGTACTATTGCCATCGAGGAAATAAAGACGGGTTTTATATCATATTGATTGAGTTTATCCCTCTACATCATCTCATCTTGCGTAAAGCATTACTCTGTTCTTAAGAACTTAATACTCTAGATGCATGCTGGATAGTGGTCGATGTGTAGAGTAATAGTAGTAGATGCGGAATCGTTTTGGTCTACTTGTCTCGGACGTGATGCCTATATATAATGATCATGCCTAGATATTCTCATAATTATTCGCTTTTCTATCAATTGCTCGACAGTAAATTGTTCACCCACTATAGAATTCTGCTATCATGAGAGAAGCCACTAGTGAACCATATGGCCCCTGGGTCTATTCTCAACGTATCAATCTACAATCTACTTTACTTTACTGTTTTTACTTTCTGTTCTTATATCCAAAAATACCAAAAATAACAAACTATCCTATCTATCAGATCTCACTTTTGTAAGTGACCGTAAAACGGTTCACAACCCCTTATCGCGTTGGCTGCGAAGTTCTTATTTGTTTGTGCAGGTGCAAGGGACTCGCTCTGGTCTCCTACTGGACTGATACCTTGGTTCTCAAAAACTGAGGGAAATACTAACGCTACTGTGCTGCATCACCCTTTACTCTTTGAGGGAATACAACGCAAGCTCGAGTAATAGCAAGAAATGATACGTCTCCAATGTATCTATAATTTTTTATTGTTCCATGCTATTATATTATCCTTCTAGGTTGTTTCATGGGATTTTATATACACTTTTATATGATTTTTGGGACTAACCTATTATCCTAGAGTCTAGTGCTAGTTTATGTTTTCCCTTGTTTTTGAGTTTTACAGACAAGGAATGTCAAATGGAGTCCAATTGACGTGCCAATTTTTGATGATTTTTTATGGACCAAAAGAAGCCCCCGAAGTAAAAGAGTTGGGCCAGGAGAGTCACGGGCTGCCCATGAGGGTGGGGGGCGCGCCCACTCCAAGTGGTGGCGGCCCCCTATCTCGTGGATAGCCCGGAGACCCCCCTGACTTGTGCCCTACGCCAAAAATTCCTATAAATACTGAAACCTCCGGAAAATTACCTAGATCGGGAGTTCGACCGCCACAAGCCTCTGTTGCCACCGAAAACCAATCTAGACCCATTCTGGCACCCTGCCGGAGGGGGAATCTCTCTCTGGTAGCTATCTCCATCATCCCGGCGGTCTCCATAACGAGGAGGGAGTAGTCCACCCTCGGGGCAGAGGGTATGTACTAGTAGCTATGTGTTTGATCTCTCTCTCTCTCTCTCATGTTCTTGAGATGGCATGATCTTGATGTACCGCGAGCTTTGCTATTATAGTTGGTTCTTATGATGTTTCTCCCCCTCTACTCTCTTGTGATGAATTGAGTTTTCCCTTTGAAGTTATCTTATCGGATTGAGTCTTTAAGGATTTGAGAACACCTGATGTACGTCTTGCATGTGTTTATCTGTGGTGACAATGGGATATCACGTGATCTACTTGATGTATGTTTCGATGATCAACTTTCAGATTCTGTGACCTTGGGAATCTATGCATAGGGGTTGGCACATGTTTTCGTCTTAACTCTCCGGTAGAAACTTTGGGGCACTCTTTTTAATACTTTGTGTTGGTTGAATAGATGAATCTGAGAATATGTGATGCATATCATATAATCCTGCCCACGGATACTTGAGGTGACAATAGAGTATCTAAGTGACATTAGGGTTTTGGTTGATTTGTATCTTAAGGTGTTATTCTAGTACGAACTATATGATAGATTGAACGGAAAGCATAGCCTCGTGTTATTTTACTACGGACTCTTGAATAGATATATCAGAAAGGATAACTTTGAGGTTGTTTCGTACCCTACCGTAATCTCTTCGTTTGTTCTCCGCTATTAATTAGTTACTTTGGAGTGACTCTTTGTTGCATGTTGAGGGCTAGTAATATGATCCAATTATGTTATCCTTGTTGAGAGAAATTGCACTAGTGAAATATAAACCCTAGGCCTTGTTTCCTATCATTGCAACATCGTTTATGCTAACTTTTACCACTTGCTACCTTTCTGTTTTTATATTTTCAGTTTACAAAAACCTATATCTACCATCCATATTGCACTTGTATCACCATCTCTTCGCCGAACTAGTGCACCTATACAATTTACCATTGTATTGGGTGTGTTGGGGACACAAGAGACTCTTTGTTATTTGGTTGCAGGGTTGTTTGAGAGAGACCATCTTCATCCTACGCCTCCCACGGATTGATAAACCTTAGGTCATCCACTTGAGGGAAATTTGCTACTGTCCTACAAACCTCAGCACTTGGAGACCCAACAACGTCTACAAGAATAAGGTTGTGTAGTAGACAATAAGCTCTTTTCTAGCACCGTTGCCGGGGGGGGGTAGTGCTTGAAGGTATATCTTTAGATCTTGCAATCAAATCTTTTAGTTTCTTGTTTTATCACTAGTTCAGTTTATAAAACAAAACTACAACAAAATGGAATTAAGGGTGCCTCATATGCTTCATCTTTTTAATATCTTTCGTGAAAATGATGGGAAGGAAAATTGTGCTCAAGTACTAGAAGAAGAATTACATAGAATGCTTGGCATAAAATATGTGCATGATGAGCATGATTGCAATGTTGTTAGTATGAATTCTTTGAATACCCATGATACTAATGATATGCAAAGCCATAAGCTTGGGGATGCTATATTTGATGAAGATGGTATGTTTAGTCCCCCAAGTTTTGATGAGCAAATTTATTATGATGAAAGCATGCCTCCTATCCATGATGATTATTGTGATGACTTGTAAGCTATAAAGAATAAAGATAACCATGAAACTCGTCATCATGATTTTAATTTTCAATTGGATTATGCTTCACATGAAAGTTATTTTGTTGAATTTGCTCATTCCACTACTATGAATGACACTACTGGAATCAGCAGATTTGTCGTCTGCCCACTCTTTGTCGTCAGCTTGCGGACGACAAAGAAAGGATTTGCCATCAGCCAGTAGTAAACGGACGGCAAAGAACGAGCGGATGGCAAAGAAAGCCTTTGCCATCAGCATATCTTTGCCGTCAGCTAGCGGACAGCAAAGAAGCTTTGCCGTCTGCTAGCGGACGGCAAAGAGGGTGGGTCGCGGGCTTACAAGTTGACCAAACGGCCAATTTATATGCCGTCTGCTAGCTAACGGCAAAACTTCTTTGCCGTCCGCCAACAGATGGCAAAGAAACAGACGTTAGGTCATCTGTTTCCCCCCGGCCCCACCCCACTAGGTACGCTCTTTGCCGTCTTCTAGCAGACGGCAAAGAGGTGTGACTTACTAGTAGAAAAGGGCTCTCTCGCTCTCTGTTCTCACTCGTCCCCTGTTCGAGCGGCCGTCCCTAACCCGCGCCGCCAACCCAGTCGCCGGCCGCCCCACGCCACTCCCGTCGCCGGATGACCCGCGCCACCTCGTCGCCGCCCGACTGCACCGCCGCCCGCCCCGCCCGCCCAGCCTAGCCGCCGCCGCCGGCCGCACCGCCCTCGTCCCGAGTCGCGGGCCGCCCGCACCGCCCCGCCACGATTGCTGCCCGGCTGTGCCGCCGCCCGCCCCGCACAGC